>NIPM01000061.1:197435-359279 GCA_002738285.1 Holacanthella duospinosa
GGCAGGGGGAGCAACCAAGGTATAGTAATAGCATCACTTATTTTGTCCTTTCGTTCTCTGCTCATATGTTTATTGAAACTCAGATAATATTTGAATTCCAAAATTAGTTTCTTCCAACCCGTAACAATAAATGGAAACAATTCGCCACGCAAACTCGAATAACCCTCACTATTGAATTTCTGGAAACACTCGTGAAAGCATCGCATAGATAATTTGAAAAATTTAATTTTTTAATGTAAGCAGGAATAATAATAAAATTATTTAGCATTTGTTACAAGCAATTCAAAAAAGTTTAAGATTAAGTTTTCCCAAGAACAATATGTATTAGAAACAAATAAGGTAGATTACAAAAAGTGAGGGAAAATATTATACTAGCGGGAAGTTACATTTGGCCCAATCTCTTTGCTGTAGAATGTCATCGAGTAATATTTCCCGGTTTCATAAGCATAGATTCAATAAAAATCCTTTTTTGATGCAGTTGATATTTTATTTTGAAAAAACATTGAAAAACAGTGTAACTCGTTAAAAAAATCAGGTCACTAGGATCAAAGGGTCAAAAGTTATGATTTATTGAAATTCAAGTTTATGTAACTTAACTTTGAGACGCGACAGTAATTTGAATTGAAAAATTTGAAACCTCTGTGATGAACACACTCAAAATTGGCTTAAATGCAACCAGTTATGCTGTTCGAGGTTAATTAACAGTAGCAAGTGAAACACCACCTTAGTCAATTATAGACATTCAAGTATATAAAATTTGTAATCTATTGCGCATNACAGTAGCAAGTGAAACACCACCTTAGTCAATTATAGACATTCAAGTATATAAAATTTGTAATCTATTGCGCATGTGAGAAGGACATTTTACTCAGGTGATTGTTAAATACTGCTGTTTCGCTCTGCCTTTGAGTGAAACCCGACTGAGAAAACAAGTACTATCTAAGAAGTACCTATTCTTATAAGGACACCAATAATGGAAATACGCATCTCTACTTTGTGTGTCACCTATGGTAGGGAGTAATTGTTCGCACTTTCCATCCTTTATCGCTTACTAGGGAAAATCCCCAAATGTAACGAAGCAGGTGTGTAAAAGCAAAACTGTTGGGTTTTTTCTAATACGCTAAACCAGCAGTTATTAATCTAGTGTTATAGATATTCTACCCCTCGAAGTTCGCTAGCTATGATCAAGGCTGGAGTTTAGATTCAAAAACTTTAAACTGAAACACACTATAGCCGATGTGACGAGTATGTGCGTGGTATTATTGTCAAACCGAATAGCCGAGAGCCGCAAGCGGGCCCGCCACACGAGTTTCTTGTACCGTGTGACTAGACCAATGCACTTCCGTCCTGAGCATTATAATTTCCGGCTGGAATTATATTCTAGGTTTGGCACTAACAATTACAAATTAGTTATCTAAATTATGATAAACGATACCGCTTCCAACGGAATCAAAACACTTTGTGGTGTGACAAGAGTGTTTTAGAATTTATCCTCAAAAATTGTGATTATTTACATTGAATTAGCATATTTTTTTTTTCTTTATTATTTTTCCAGGTGTGAATTAATGCCGGGTTGGCTAATTTTGCGCCACCGTGCAGTTATTGTAAATCACTGCATAGATTTACTTTTTTTCAGTTTTTATATTTTACTATCTTTAAGTTTAAATATTTTTATTTTATTTCTATTTATTTATTTATTTTCATGTTGGAGGTTACCAAGGTTATGACGTTCTCAGTAGCATTAGAGGTTTCCATCTACCACAGTGATAAGTCCAATGTTACAAGGTGAATGGTGGCATGCTCAAAAGCTGAATTATTGTGCAATATGTCGTGTACAAAAACTAATTTTTCTAAGATATTGACAAATTATTCAATTCGACAATGGGTTCATATCTAGGCTAGATATGATAATCTAGCATAGAGGAGAAGCGAGAAGGGATCGAGAACGCCGGTGGGTAGTTCTTCCTCAACATAATTATTATAGCGCCTGAATGATGCTAAAATTAAGGCCATGAGATTCTGAATCATATGTGATAATTTTTATTCACAAAGACAAATAGCAACTTTGTTTAAATTAATTTAAAAGAGGCGAGTTTAATGGTTTTTTTAGGGAGGTACCTTCCCTAACCATTGAAAAAAATGGGGGGTGAATCGACTTACACCACTGTTGCCGAACTTCTGTTGCTATATCGTGGTATACCGTTATCTTGGCAATGCTATTATGCATTTTGTATAGTAAAATCTGCAATCAATTCGAGGTATTCAGATAAATATAAAACATAATTCACTGATGTCAGACAATGAGTCATTGTGAGTCATGACTCATTGAATATGTGATTTAATGCAACTTCGAATGGACCACATTAAAATGAGGTGTATTTTAAAAAAAACTCCAAGTGATGCCGAAACAAATATGAGCAATGACTCACATGAGTCAGTAATGACTCGGGAAAAATTTCTGCGTAAATGGTTGTCACCAACTACAGACTCATACCACCTGCTCTCTAGTAGCTCTCATACAAATCAATATGAGCCAATTTTATGACTCATGAGTCATAAGTCGGTAATCCTTCTTACTTATTGGCTCCATGTTTGATGTATGATTCTGTGGTGGATCTTGTACCTCATAAAGGTCCTATTGTTGGTAAGGATGACGATGACGATGACGAAGAAGAAGTCCTGTGGAGCGAGGGCACCCAATGTCACCATAAATCAATAATTTTAACTTAAATTAATATATTTTTAAATTAAATAAATGTATTTAAATAAATCTTTTTGAACGAATCCAAAATGGCTAAATACAGCAGAGCTGTTTATTCAGCAGGTATTTAATTGGATCTGAGCGTTGCCATCAGACAACGCTCATACAGATATATCATATAATATATATATACAGTAAAACCTGTGTTTGTGCAACAACCATGCTCCGCCTCGTCTCAGTCTTCCCATAAGATGGTTAACGTAAAACTAAAATAATTCGAGGGCACTTTTTCAACGTTGGCTAAAAGTTTTAATTCTTCAAAGTAAAGTGAAGTGAAGTAAAGGTTTTTTTTTCATTGCCATTGCTAAAATCGTGGGCAGAAGTTAAGGTAACGACTATAGTTAATTGTTTCGCTGACTGAAAAAATAGAATAAAACTTAGATTTGAAAAACAACGGAACCTTTACATGCATCTTTACGGTATTGGGAGCCTCTTTCATTATACCTGACTAATCAGAGTTAGTTGCACAAACACAGGTTTTNGAAAAACAACGGAACCTTTACATGCATCTTTACGGTATTGGGAGCCTCTTTCATTATACCTGACTAATCAGAGTTAGTTGCACAAACACAGGTTTTACTGTACAGGGACAGGCAATAACAACTGACAGGGGATACCCCACACTCCTACCAAGCACCCTCTCAAACTTACACAAATGGGCAACCAAGTTATTAATTTCCTTTGGAATTTAGTTAACTTTAAAGATAAGTCTGTATACTTATTTAGTTTATCATATGCTCGAAATGATCCTCATCCATTTCAATGCAATGGCCAAGGCGGTCATCAAATGAAAAGTTCTGTAGCATCTGCGGATTGTTATTCGAAGTATCAACAAAGTTCGGAATCTGATCCTTCAGTTGAGAAATATTAATTGCGCGAGGAGGATTAAAAAGTATTTGGTTTCATATCTAATAAGGTGAAAGTTGTTTCCAACTTATTAATAATTAATTTTACTGTATTCACACTTCTTATTAGATGGTTTACAGTAAACGAATGAACATTGTAGCGGACCATTGTTTGTTGGTAAGAGTAGTCCGGATGTCGGTAGTGGCGCTTGATTACAATGAGTCGCAGATTTGGTGGTATCCGCATGACGGATAAACAATGAACGAATGTCCAAAAAAACGAAGCACCAAATTGCCAATATTGTGATTAGTTTTAATTCAATTATTTTTACAACACCGATTATCCCGATGTCACACTCATCACCCTTCCGAAAACCATTAATGAGCTTAAGTTATTCACAATCCCTTTTTTACACTAAAAATCAATCAACATGAAATGTTAATTAATATTAAATTATCTATGAAGTAGAGTATTCCTTGCCCATTTATGATTGAAGATAGGAGCAGGAGTGTGGGGTATCCCCTGTCAGTTGTTATTGCCTGTCCCTGTATATATACTTAACCTAGAGAGGGTATCTTTAGCTTGTTATATGAAAGGGGTGATGAGATGGTTTCTTCTTCTTCCTGGTGTTGTTGTTTCTTGAGATGAGGGAAACAACAGCACAGAAACGGGGTGATGAGGACGAGGGAACTGAAGTTCCCTCAATTCTGAACGTATCTGTTTTATCTATATAGCTTAGCATGCTTGAGTCATTCATGACTCACGATTCATAACTCGGCGAATTATATTTGCTGCTAGGTCATTCCAATTTAACCGAAAGTATAAATCTTAACAGAAAAGTAGAAAATAACTCATTAAAAAGGAGTCATTGAATGACTCAGTATTTGAGTCACAGACAAAAGAGAGTCAGGAGTGAATGAGTGAGTCAAGCCATTTTCAGAATTTATTCTTTAATTTTCCAGTTAAGTTTGAGCAGTGGTACGAATTGGTAACATCTACAGTCTCAAAAGCCACGACCTTTAACTCAGAGGGAAAATTGAACCCACTTCAAGTTCAATCACTTCGTCATTGTTGAGGAAGAATTACCCCGGTGATATGTGAACAGAAATATAATCCTAGCCAGATGCTAGTTCACGTCTACGATATATTGCTCTATTTGACTGAAATTCTTCTAAACAATAGGTATGAGTTCTCCTTTGAAATAAGTAGAGATGCAGCGAAGGAGACATTAAGCAATGGCCGGAGATCGGAGCTCCCTCTCCGGTGGGTCGCCGGAGACCGATGAGATTCTCATTGCGCATGTGGGGTGTTTATCGAAAGATCTCAACGTCAAGAACTCATTTCTTTTATTAATAACAATTTAACTGATATGGAATTTGGAATAAGTATACATTTCATTTTGTTTCTTACAATTCCTAAAATAATGAATGGAATATAGTGCTTTTAATATTCGAATTTTAAGCGATGGAGGTTGTGTTGAAGAAATGTGAGTATTTCGCCGTTCTCTGGAGTAAGTCGATTTCTCTTAGTTTCGTAAATGTTTCACTTTTCTGAAAACAACCTTTCACTACATGTTAGCTGGGGTAGACAAGTATTGATGACAATTGAGGGTAAATAGTCTGATACAGTTCCCACGAAACAAATGGCTTTTCCTTTTACCCCAACAACATTGAAGATGTAGATAAATAGATATTAATTTTACCTTCTAACTTCGCTTCTGATTGCGCATCCAAATTTACATATTCTACATTCTCGCCTCGGAGTTCAGAAATACAATTCCAAAATAAATTAGGAAAATAAACAAAAAAAAGTCTACTATAGTCTCATTTGCCCACGATAGAAAAGTCATGACTCTGACTTCCAAACACGAAGGAGTCAGTCATCAAATGATTCCCAACTCTGTGGCGATGTGAGGTCCTAATTAAGGTCCTTGCGGATGATAGAAAGAAAGATTGGAGGTTAGGTCGTGTGGAGAGAGGTCGCCGGGGTCACCAGGTCACCAACATATTTTAATTTTTAATTATTTTATTATTAATTTTAATAAATTTAAAGAAATCAAAAATGGAGAAGAACAGCGGAGCTGTTACTCCTTCAAAACTAAGGAATGATCTGGAAACAACGCCACTAACATCTATATATCATATATATATCAAAATAATAATGTATATATCTTATACTAGGGAGGGAGTCTTTACTTATTGTAGGNCTGGAAACAACGCCACTAACATCTATATATCATATATATATCAAAATAATAATGTATATATCTTATACTAGGGAGGGAGTCTTTACTTATTGTAGGAAAGGGATGAAGAGTTGGCTTCTTCTTGTTCCTGGTGTTGTTGTTTCTTGAGATGAGGGAAACAGCAACACAGGAACGGGGTGATGAGGACGACGACGAGGGAACTGAAGTTCCCTCAACTCACAAAAACATTGGGACTCTCAGAGTCTTGCCTACTCATTATAGCAGATTTTGACTTTCTAAAAATATCGATTTAGATAACCCTACGAAATTCTTGGTTTTTATTGTATATCATCCATTCAACTAATTATTTTGCTAAATATCCCATAAAATATTAACACTCAGGCAATTTGTTATCACTATTATGAGTCATAAATCTCATTAAGCTGATTATTTCCAAATCAGTAAACAACACCACCAAATATCCGTAAATTTTTCAAAATAATTATGGTAAATGCTCATGCTTGAAGTTCAATGACCTCTTTAGTCCCTTTCATTTGATCTTAAATTTTTAAATGGAAAGTAATATTATTCATTGATTCAGGCTGCGATGTTAAAACTTAAAAGGGTAGTTGCACTAGAAAATTAGAGATTTAGAATTATTTAAGCTTTCTCGAGAATGAATAGTAGGATTGGTTCGGGGTTTCTACCAAGAATGGATGAGTCCGAACAGGAGGAGTCACGTCCGTGACCTCTGATCCGAATATTTGATGCTATTTCCTAACTTGGATTTTTATTTCTTTAAACAAATTTACATGTTAAATTAGAAGTGATTAATTAGGTTCCTTATCGTTTTACTTAGACCCAAAAGTTAAAGAATAAGAAATGGACTTCTATTAGAGTATCTAAATTTATTTGAGTATTTGTATCAATCGACAAACACCTATTGGATTCCAACCTTGTTATTCATTTAGGGTCAGATAGCAATGATACTTTTAGTTACTCTGGTTCGGAGAATGAGTGTGAAAATAAGGAAATGAATACTTAAATTTACAATTGCGCTAATTCAAATCAGATATTCAAGATTAATGTTTACAATAATTTAAGCTTTATATGCTATCTTTCTCCGTGACCTTTATAAGGTTTGCCAGATAGCTCCCTCCAAAATACAATCTAGCCTCCTTCTCATACAAGTTAGCGAATGCTCATGTATTTTTGGTTGGAGAGTACACATTACATTGTCCAGGTATTCAAATTACAACATCCACATTACGTGAATAAATTACAAATAAATTACAATAACAAAATTACAGTTATTACATTACATTTTATCCAAATCACTTTTTTCATCTAGAATCTACTGAGATGTATTTTGACACTTCGTTTGATGTTATCATAACGACTTACAAGTGCATATTTAATTAATGTTTAAGTTAGAAATATCAAAATACTTGATATAAGTCAAAGAATTCCAAGGACATTGTATGTACTTTGTATTTTATTGTATTGACACTTTTGCTCCATCCTTCACCTCATCGACGAAAAACGACCCTGACTATTGTAAAATGACTATTATTGGTGAAACTAGGAAGATGCTAAAATACAGTTATTGGTGTAGATAGTATTTTTGATTCGATTACTGTGGAGTCGAACGGTGTTTAGAGTTGAAAAGGACTACGCTTGCTGAAAAAATTTGAAAGTTTCATTCACATTGCTTCATAAGAGGTTCGCTCAACATCTTTTTTAATAAATACTCAGCCAATCTATTCAGAGAGGGAATTTTGCTTGTATTTTTGGAAATGTACCAATCGGAAGGTATTTGAAAGGAATATGTATCCTCTAAAATTTTATTAATAATATTAATAATTGGAATTACCTAAATGAATTCTTAAATTCTAGCGTCAAGGTGACTTTACTGATGCTGAAGTCTTAAATGTCCGGTAGCAAAACGAATCATTTGATACCGACAGTAGTTGAAAATGTAGAACAGTGAGAAAATATGAAAACTGCACGTCGAGTTATACATCTAAAAAATTTCTTCATCGATTTTCTCTTATTATGGAATTTTAAGTTATAAGTTCTGTTCTTGATATATTTTGTAAAGGTAATCGTATGAGACAATAAAATTCATAGTGATAGACAAGTATATTTTAATCTTATATTAATATTTCATACTTTTGTGTTAAGTGTTTCGGCTATTTACCTTTGCGGCTGATGGCATTTGGACTTATTGTGTTTGGGGCTTAACTGGCTAGAAGCTACTTGTTTTCGGGCTAGTAGCTACGTCACGCCATGCAAAGCTACAAAAAAGACTCCAATTATAACATCTTTATTAACTTTGGCAGGACTTTCTGACTTTAAGGTAAATATTTACTTGTCGAGTTTAATTTTTTAATTGCCGTCCATATGCTTCATAAACAAGCATCAATAAACTAATTAGTATTACCGACAAATAGATGACAAATGAAGAACTTATAAAATTATCCGTTACTTTTAAAGCATTCAAATTACTGTCTAAAGTAACAAAGCGTCGACTCTCATTCCAAAACTTCTTGTTCTCTAGATAGACAAATATTCCGGAGTTTATAATTGCTTGAAATCGATTATACACAAATCCAAACCTATCCCACTCCATCGGACCCATCGCCCAGTAAATTGGATGTTTCAAATATTTATCTTTACCATAGTATAACTGTTTTGATGTATTCATGTTTTTCATTCTTTTCATCATTGTTTCTAGCATAATTTTGTCACCTATATAAGCTGTTTTATTACATTTCCCCAAATCGTCTTCTACTGAGTAATTCGATCTTGTGTTTATGAATAATTGGCGCACTACATTCTCATGTAGAATACTAGTGTTATTATTTGAAGTGCTGGAAACGAGACATCCATGAAGTGATATTAAGAAGTTGTTTTTTGTCGAAATTCCAAAGCTGCTTATATAATTGAATTTTTTGTCTCCCCTACCAAAGTATGTATTCCCATTTGGTAGTCTCATATGATTCGGTGTATCAATCAAGAAACGGTAGCCATGTCTAGCTGCATCTTCAAAAGTTTTCAATTTTGTTTTCGGATAGGGCGCTGTTAAATCGGAAGTTATACCTCCTCTGTACAAATTCGTTAGAATGATAGATGAAAATAGCAACAGAATGAGTGATATTTTGATATCACTCATAATGAGTGANCGGAAGTTATACCTCCTCTGTACAAATTCGTTAGAATGATAGATGAAAATAGCAACAGAATGAGTGATATTTTGTGACTGAAATAGCGAAACTTATGTGATATATATGCTAAATCAATGTCTTGCTCCAATACAAGCCTAAATATGAAAGTCCAAGCACTCCTTCGGACCTTGTAAACATGAAACATAATATGAATCAAAACAGTGAATAACATAAAACTGCAGAACCAAACTAGCCATAAGTGAAACTGAAATGGCTGAAGATAGGCAATAAACGATAAAAATGACTCGGAGCCATCACATGTAATAAAATTATATGTAACTTCAGACAAATAGAACTTGTATGCTTGTCGGCTATTATACATGGCGCCATTCGTGTAGGCTGCACTGGGGTTCACTCCAACTCTAGTAGTAAATATCTTAGAATTATTCAAATTTCTAATTTTCATTTTTCCAAATTTTAAGTCCAGAGTTTTAGATTCTGTAGTGCTGAAGTTGATTTTACTCAAAACTATTCCAAGTAGTTGTGCATTTGCGTCGGTTCCAAGTATTCCAAATTTAGCTTCTGGTCCGGTGATAAAATTTGCGTATTTTGTTTTACCCTTTTCATTTATAATATAATATCCAAAGTTCCAATCTATACTACAGTATCCACTAGTTACCACAACCTTTGCCATTTCATCGAGCACAAATTTAACGGGAAAGTTGCTTTGCAATTTTGCCTTTTTTAATTCAATACTGTTTTCAGACTGACAAAAAGGTACATGATTTATTTTGACTATTTCTGAATCGTTAGCTTGAAAATGGTGATAAACTGGAATACCAGATAATCCAGCTGATCCACGTTTTCCCGTGAAGGAATCTCTGTTCATGTGGGTTACAATAACATACGTATTCTGGCCACAGCACATGCTGATGAAGTCAATAGTTTTAATACTCCCCGTTGACAAAATATTTACAAAATATAAAGTTGAGAAAAGCTGTGTTTCATTTGTTGGATACATTGCAAGCACAGCTATACAGTTCTGTTTCATTGAGTGTAGTTTTGTACTCCATTTATATTCATTGTTAATCAGTATATAGCCAGAATGCGTAAATAAACTTAAATTCAGAATATTAACCCTGGTTACTGGAACAGAACACTCAAATCGAAGATCGTCTTGGGAGTCAAAATCTGTAATAAATATATGGCACTTTCCCATGTCATCAAACACTGCCTTACGAAATAGATTATTTAGGGACTCAACTGCTTGAAATAATATGAAAATGAAAAATATTCCAGTCATCGTCAAACTTGATAGTTAGGTTAAACGTAGTGAATTGAATGAAGGATAGTGAGAAAATTTATTGCATGAAATATACTTTGTTCATACGTTGTGGTTGAACTGGCATTTTACGATCATCCCTGGCACCAAGATTGTTCAGAACAGAAGATAAGAATAGTAGGTTGTAGGTAGTTATTATTGATGAGTGTAGTTGAACAATTATAACAAAAATTTTGAGAAGAAAAATTGTGTACCAAATACTGTTCCTTTGTGTGAAACATGTTCGTGATGATTGGCTAAGTTTTTCATTTCTTACTTATTCATGGCATCGTAGTCGTCCGATGTATCGGCGATTAAAACCACCTTCCTTGAATTGCCCATATAATTATGTTACCTATATCTTTTAACACCTCCATCTAGGCATGCAAACGAGCCGAGCTTTTTGTTGGCTCGGCCCAGAGTCATTGACTCAGGGAGTCATGACTCTGACTCTCTAACTGTTAGGAGTCGACTCTCGGAGTCATGACTCTTACTCTCTAACTGTTAGGAGTCGACTCTCGGAGTCATGACTCTGACTCCTTGAATGTTGGGAGTCGACTCTGAGTCAGAGTCAGAGTCATGACTCTCGACTCCGATGTCAAATAATACAAAAATGGAAAATCGGGTAGGACAATCTGAAACTGAAATTTTTTATACGTTTAGTCAAGTTTGCTTGACAATAAGAAACTAAAATAGCCACTTTCATCAGGTTAAATAAATAATTCATACCTTTTTTTAAATATTTCTTTGTAAAAATAACTATCGAAATAATATATTCATGTAAATTTTGTTCGCATCTCCAATGCCATACCTTGAATCTGGATATCGACCAACATTCATGAAAAAATTTGTAATTAAAAAAAATTACGACATGTTGTAACCTGATGAGTTTATTTTTTAGTTTCTTTATGTGAAGGAAGAAGGAACCTTGTGTTAAGTGATAAAAGTAGGTGAGAAAAAAAAGAAAAAAGAATAGTCCCATATGCCCATGTGAGCATGTTTCAAAGGAGTCATGACTTCCAAGTCTGGGAGTCGACTCCCAGAGTCATGACTCTGACTCCCAAACCTCTTGGAGTTATAGTCATCAAATGACTCCCGACTCCCCAAAACCCTGGAAGCCAGAGTCGTGAGAGTCAGAGTCATGACTCCGGAGTCAGCGTCATGGAGAACACTAAATTTTAGCAGCTGAAATAATTATAAAATATTCAGTTAATCCTAATTAGAGTTTCGAATGACTCCCACTTTCTTCAGAGTCAGAGTCAGGTGACTCAGAGTCATGACTCACTGATTCCCATGTTCAAACTGAGTCAGAGTCATGAATTTTAATGACTCACTGACTCCCATGTTCAAACTGAGTCAGAGTCATGAATTTTAATGACTCAGTGACTCTTATAGAATCACTCCTGAAGCTTAAGTCAGTCAGGTGACTCGGAGTCATGTCTCTGTGACTGAGTCCAGACTGTGATTCTGAGTCATGACTCAGTGACTCAGATTCACAGAAATATTATATTTTTCTTTTTACAGTAAAATGAGCATAATGCATATTCAAAGCTCAAAATGATTGATACAAGGATGCTAAGTTAACTGCTCTTTTCGGTTAAAGACTCTTAAATAAATTTTTGAAATTTATCTTTATTTTTGATCCGATTTAAAATTAAATTAGCTCACTTGCAATATTTACACTGATCCTTCGTGTCAACTCTACCAAAATAATCGATGATTGAACACATCGGGATGTTCTGAACTTTTGTTATTTTATTGACTTTGTTCAATGAACTCATTTTTTTTACTGCCTAATTATCAAACCGTGCACTTCTAAATTAGCTTGAAATCTAAATGCAAAATTTAAAATGGCTTAAAAGTTTTGGGTTTCGATTTCGAATGATTAATGTTGAATTTCGATTTAGCTTACAGTTTGTACCGAGACGTAAACTTCGATTTCAATTTCGACATGAAAAGTTGAATTAAATTTGGATTTCGGCCTTCTTTGAATAACGGATTTCGAATTCGAGCACCTTAAAATTATGAATTTTAATTTTTTTAAGTATAAAACTTTGTCTATCTTAAGAAAACTCCGTTTTATTATACATGTTTGAAACTTATCTCCAGATCTTTTAGTATATTTCAATTTCGATGGCCTGAAATGTTATGGATTTCGATTTTGAGAAACTTAAAATCATGGATTTAGATCTAAACTATTTAAAATTATGAATAATTATGGTTTAGATTTCGTGGTTCTTTGAAATCATCGATTTTGACTTACATTTCTATTTAAAATGGCTATTGTCTACTTCGATTCTGATTGTGAGTTGGAATTTTTAGAAGCGTTGAATTTAGATTTTTATTAAAATTTGGAGCTCGATTTCGATGTGTAGTGGTGTAGTAGTTACAAGTGTGCTTCAAAGTAAACACGAGACGCGCGGCAGCAAACTCCCACTCTCAGATTTGTTGTGTGTTGCGGGAGTTGAAAAGAATTTGGTAGTACAAAAAAAGCAAGATGAAAGCAGTGAAGCTTTGTTACTTGGGAGTCATGACTCTCCCTAGTAAGTCACGACTCAGAGTCTCTTTGGAAAAGAGAGTCACGAGTCATGTGATTCAGAGTCTCGAATCAGTGACTCCCATTAGAGGTAACTTCAAAGAGGTAATCTGGATTGAATAGCAACTGGAATTAAATGTTTCAAATTACCAATCAACCGCTTTGTCGGCTAAAAAGAATTGAATGGAAAATAATCTTTCTGAACATATTTTGAAGTATTACACAATCTTATCAAGAGCAGTTGTCTAGGAACCGTGAATTATACATTGTGCCTAGAAACTGTTCGTAAATTTCAGTTGACAGTGTTTTTTTATGCTTCAAAGTCAGATTCTCCCACTTGGTTACGTGGAGTTGAAAAATTAGAAAAATAATTTAGAGTTTTTTTTTGCCAACATATATAGACCCTCTGTATAGTAATGTAATGATGGGCGAACAACTAGAATCATAAAAAATGTAATAAAATCAAACATGTTGACACTACCCCAAACACAATTACTAGAACCCTATCTAGAATGTGTGCCACAGCCTTCCATTCTTCAGTTACTCGCTTCTGTTTCTCTTTGGTTCTGAAATGCTGTGCCAACTGGTTTATGTTTCGGTCCCGATCTGCATGATCCAAAGAAGTTTCCCAAAGAAAACGTTCTGATTGGTATTCTTTTGACGGCCAATATACTTTTGTAATCTTTGCTAACCTTTCAAAAATACATTTGACCTTTGACGGAATTCGANCTTTTGACGGCCAATATACTTTTGTAATCTTTGCTAACCTTTCAAAAATACATTTGACCTTTGACGGAATTCGACCTTTTCCTGTTTTGTGTACAATGTTAACAATTCCAATTGTTACAAACAAGAGTAAAAAATTGAAAACAAATAAGAATAGATGATACCCTCGGAGTTGATCATGTGATACCAAAATTATCATTATGCTTATACATATTGCTAAAAATTGAATTTTGTATAATGGTTTGATTATAAATACAAATATAGGAATAATGGTAACCAATAGCAGCGGAAAGAGATAAATCTTCGGTGGAGTAATTTTGGAAATGAGTATGTAGAAGCATATAGCAGCGTATTCTTCTTTACAACAAAAATCATCCGGTTCAACGATTTCAATAGTTTCTACAGCCCAACTGTCATCGATCCTCAAATTTGGATCTTTAGCGAACTCTCCTATGTCAATGTCTTTACGTATTTGCTGTCCAAAACTCTTGGTCCAATTCTCACTCAAGTGGTGGAGGTTCACTGATTTCTTGTCATAGTTCCGAGATCGAAATTCGTATTTGAGTAGAAACGACCNACTCAAGTGGTGGAGGTTCACTGATTTCTTGTCATAGTTCCGAGATCGAAATTCGTATTTGAGTAGAAACGACCCATTTCCAAAGTTTTTGGCAATTCGAGAACTCAAATTTTCTTTAGATTTCAGCACGGCATGCCCATTGTTGTCAACCCGAATATAAATACTCTTGCCTAAAAAAGATGAAATCAATATTATATTTAGTTTTTCCGAAAAAAAGCTAAATCATTTTTTGTTTTCAAAAAAAGTGAAGCAAAATATGCTTTAGAAAATATTGGTAGTGATGGAGATAAGCATATTTTATTGTAAGTACCAAGGTTGCTTGGAGAAAACACATCTAACAGGTTAGGTCATAATCGGTTTTTAAATAAAAAATTTACATTTCTGAGCTGGATGATGGGTATCATCTTTCTCTCTGTTTGTCTGATTATTATAGCTAAAAATTATGAAAATTTGTAATAGAGCGAAGATTTTCCTAAGTTTTTTATGGCAAACTTCAAGGTTCCTACNGCTAAAAATTATGAAAATTTGTAATAGAGCGAAGATTTTCCTAAGTTTTTTATGGCAAACTTCAAGGTTCCTACGAGAAAAAGGACTTTTCTCCTACCAACCTTACCTAGCAAACATTATAATGGTAATAATTTTTTTACTTATTTTTGAAAATAAAGTTATTTACATTTTGTTTATCTTGTTATTTTTCGAAATTCAAAAATTTNGCTAAAAATTATGAAAATTTGTAATAGAGCGAAGATTTTCCTAAGTTTTTTATGGCAAACTTCAAGGTTCCTAGGAGAAAAAGGACTTTTCTCCTACCAACCTTACCTAGCAAACATTATAATGGTAATAATTTTTTTTACTTATTTTTGAAAATAAAGTTATTTACATTTTGTTTATCTTGTTATTTTTCGAAATTCAAAAATTTTAAAAGTCAACCTGAGTATGGCCTCAACTGTTAGAAGTTATTTCTCCTAGCAACCTTGGTAAGTAAAGGTTAAAAAACTCAATTATTGTATGGAAAAAAGTTACGAATTAAAGAATCAGACAACTTATAATTGTGGTTGTGTGCAAAATTTAAAACAATATAGTGGTCGAAAAATTCATAAGTTTCACGTTCATTAATTTGTGAATTAGCATAAAATGCGAAACTTAAATAATTCTTCAGGTATCAACCATTTAAAATCATTGGTTATCATAAAAAGAAAACTATGATCTTTCTTTTTATACAAAACAAATCGGAGTTTTCATTACACGTTCGACGTTTAAAAAAAATTTTGTATTGCAGTACTCCATTTGCTAGACAAAGATATTTAAATACGTTTTCTAATTGCGCTTCCATTTGTCCGTCAGATCTTAAGGAACCGTTATACAGTTTCAGAAAAAGTATAATAGAGAAGAGAAATACAACACATACTTTATTTGATACATTAATACATCTTCTTTAGGATTTAAAAGATGTGAACAGACTGTGTTTCAGAAAACCAATGAAAATATTATTTCCACATCTATTAAGTATACTTTAGACAAAACATGAACAAGAAAATACGATTTATTTCGTATTCCGTTTACAATCAGTGTTGAAATTGGGATACGCATAGAGTTTAAATTTTTAGTGGCATGGCAAACTCACTTTCCTTTTTTTCAAATAATTCATAGAACGCGTATCGCATAAATGTGTTCACCTCTACTCTTTTCTGATTGGTCAATGAAATTTGTGTTAAAGCAGTGAATATCTGGGGTCCAAATCCGATTTAATGGTAGCCTAAGTATGCCTATTTCGTTCCAGTGCTCAGGAATCCATGTCAACTGGAAGTCAATCCAATGATATGTTACAGTAGCGCTAATTGTTACAGTATCTTGAGTTGGTTCTGTCATATAAATCCGCTGAAGGCTAAATCCAACTTCGACCGTGACGGTTTCTGATTGGTTGTTTACGGGACGAGCTTGAGGAACAATAGGTTTCAAAATATGACGGAACAAGTTGTTCTCGTCCTTAGGTTGTTCCCATATCCACAGTTCTCCTTGCACACCCTTCAGAAAATATTCGTTTAAAATCAAAATTATAAAAATAAGCAGGGACAACTCCATGAAACTGAGAAAAGAAGAATTACAACCTTATTGTATTGTATAAAACATTGGATAAGTATGAAAAGACAGTACAATATTCACTAATAAGATAACTTAGCAAGATCTAAACTGAATGTTTATTGGGGGAAAAATCATATCTTAATTTTAATAAACAGACAAACACTCATAACTTCAATTTGTTTGAATTTATTGAGTCATGTATTTAAAAAATATGAGTGAGTTGGATAATAAAATGTGAAATATTGTATTACTCTAAACTCACACGTATTATCCGGTTGTTATCCCAGATACTTTGTTTATAAACCATTATTACTTGTACTTTTTGTGAGTTATGCGTAAATGTTAAAAATGTTATTCGTTTTGAGGTGAAATTTAACAAATATTTTTGCAACAATAGAATTAAGATATGTTTCTTTATTCTGTTTAGTTTGATATATACTGAGTATCTTAGAGTTGATACCGAGTATCCTAGAATTCAAAAATGCAACGAATCTAATTAGAACTTTTAAATTTATTTGCAGCATGAATTATAGAACACACGGTAGCATGGAAATAAAGTTATACATAATCGTATGACTTATTATACAAATGAAGATTGATACTTCGTCAAAATCAGACTTATAAAGATGAAAATGAAAAAAAATTATTAATCTCAAAATTTTATAGATGGCAAATATTAACAGGAAATCAACAATTGACAACAATACGGGAGAAAATTGTTAGGTGGAGTTAAAATTGACAAACATCCTTGATTCGTAAGGGTTTTTGTGATCCTAATTCGGAGCGTTTAGAATATTTTTAGTACACTAGTACCAGCCGGATTAATTGGAATGGATTTTAATGTATAGATTTTGTCAAATTTTGGTTCCAGTCAGTGTGTTGACTTCTAACATGTGTGTTATCAGTGGGACACATGACTGTATTTCACATGTATGATTTTAGGGTACTAGTTTAGATTTCCTTAAAACCCCAATCTTCCAATTTAACCCCTTCCCTCAATTAAGGCTATTTAACATCTTTCTTACATTTTCAATTACATAGACCTCAACAACGTCTTGATAGTTAACTCAAATATCTTTTATTCCATTTAATTTTTTCCATTTTTTTGACTCCAGCAATTTGACTGTGTCGGTTGAAGATAATTAATCAACATAGATCTGCTAGAGACGGATGGCCAAAAGTAACTGCTAGATGATAAGTTTTGTCACCGTCACTAGTTCCGTTGTTTCGTGTTTTTGCAAACCTTATTTCGTTACTCCAGTACTAGTCAGGCTATCCTTTCATTCACTAAAATCAATTGAGCTTCTCATCTCTCCCAATGAGTTGGTAAATATTAAAAGACAAGAGGTTATTATTATTTGGAATCTTTATTTCTAAAAACAATGAAATATTTTCTTAAATTCTTACCAAAAAATGGCACAAATCTTGCTTGAAAAGGCAAACGTCTTACTAAAGATTAACTATATTTATATAAAAATTTTGAGTCCATAAAGTCTAAAAAAATAAGCAAAATCTTGCTAAAAATAAAAATCATTTTACAAAATAAATAAATATGCTGTATCTGTAAAAAAATTTGAAATTAACTACTGGTCTCGTTGGAATTTGACGAATTTTCTTCAAATATAACGTTACAAAAATTTTTTCTAAAATCTGTAAACACCTTTCGCAAGACTTTCATACTTTCTAAAATCAGAAATTGTTTAAGAATCTTTAAAAAACATTTCTTTCATCGTCATAAAATTTCGTTAAACAGACGATAAACAAGACCCGACAAGCATGTGGCTTAGTTCGTTAGAAAGATTTAAGAAACAATCTGCACTAGAGTAATTTACTTAAAAAATGTTTTATTGGTATGCTGATGTACTAAAAATCATCAGCCAGCTANCTACGAAATTTGAAATTAACTACTGGTTTCGTTGGAATTTGACGAATTTTCTTCAAATATAACGTTACAAAAATTTTTTCTAAAATCTGTAAACACCTTTCGCAAGACTTTCCTACTTTCTAAAATCTGAAATTGTTTTAGAATCTTTAAAAAACATTTCTTTCATCGTCATAAAATTTCGTTAACCAGACGATAAACAAGACCCGACAAGCATGTGGCTTAGTTCGTTAGAAAGATTTAAGAAACAATCTGCACTAGAGTAATTTACTTAAAAAATGTTTTATTGGTATGCTGATGTACTAAAAATCATCAGCCAGCTACACGTTACTATAACTAAATGTTTAGAATATGGTAGCATATATGGTAGCATATCATGGTCTTTAATTTTTGAGAGGAGCTGTTGTTTTCCGTATTCATTTCAATGAAAGGTAGTTTATTTGAAATGTTCGAGTATTTACGAAAGGAAAGATAAGATGTTAAGCTTAATTATATACCTTTGAGTCCTTGGCACATAAAGTATGTATNATATCATGGTCTTTAATTTTTGACAGGAACTGTTGTTTTCCGTATTCATTTCAATGAAAGGGAGTTTATTTGAAATGTTCTAGTATTTACGAAAGGAAAGATAAGATGTTAAGCTTAATTATATACCTTTGAGTCCTTGGCACATAAAGTATGTANAGTATTTACGAAAGGAAAGATAAGATGTTAAGCTTAATTATATACCTTTGAGTCCTTGGCACATAAAGTATGTATTATTAATGTTTTACGGGCTTAATTCCTTCTTAAGTTTAATCTGATTGGACTTTGTTTGCCCCTAGAATACTTTCAATCATAGAATGGATGAATGAAAACCGAAACTGAAATTTTATTATTACGAGAAAAAAAGAAGGATTTTATAAATTCAGGAATAAGATTTTATCAGCAGTTGACTGAATGTGAGACGAGTTCAAAATATAATAACCGGGAACCATCTTTACAAGAGGTAGAATGTTGTGCATTTATATATTTATCTTTTGTGAAGTTGCCACACTAAAAGAAAGTAGAATAATTCCACCAATAGTTTTGGAAACTCAATTTTACATCGTATTATATGGCAATACAATCTGACTAACGCTAAATGCAGATAGGGTTGCGACTGCTAAATTTGCATTCTTGACTTAGCTGGTTAACTTTGATGTAATTAGAGCTTAATGAAAACATCAAATCACAATAAGAAACAGTGATANCTTGACTTAGCTGGTTAACTTTGATGTAATTAGAGCTTAATGAAAACATCAAATCACAATAAGAAACAGTGATATTCTGTGTCAATATACCATAGGCTATATGTTCAGGCTTTCGAAAGTATTTCAATTGTAAGACTTATGGATAGTTGTGATTCTCGGTAAATGCACCGATGCAACAGAGCATTTAGTCCGCCATAGACCAATGCATCGTCTGATGAATAAGCCAATTGTTTTCACTCCAAAAGCTGTTTTTGTTGAATATAGAGCATAAGGCAATTTTAAATAAACTACAACAAATTAATTTTTCTCCTTTGAATCGGCAACTGGAACGGCCAATTGCATATTTAGAGTTTATGTGGATGCCGATGCAACACCGAGGTGAGTAGATGGATCCAGAGCAACATCACTTTTTGTTCTTAAAGTAATTTATTTGTATAAAATAATGTTCCAAAAATCTTTTTAATGTCCATGCTAGGAAAATAAATAAATATTAAATGTTTTGCGTGGCACAGGTTTACAGTAAGTATGCAAAATCTACAGTAAAGTGTTTAGTAAATTAATAAGGAATCTCGATTGAATAGTGCAATCAATGGATCGCTTTGGTTCGTGCGCCAACTCCACAGTTTACAAAATTTGTGGTATAAACTTGACGGAAATTGCCTTTCAGTTGATTAGAATGCTCAATGCTCCACAAAATCACGGTGGACGGTTGAGTGTTATGATTTATGAATTCGCAGTTCGCACGTTTAAATAAATAATATTAATTGGATTCTTTTACTAGTTTAAGTGATTGTGATACAGAGTAAAACTGTAGGAATTAATAAGAGATTAACGAATAACTAGCTGTGATTGAAATGAGTCTTTTGAGTAAGTTTCGTGGTGGTTTAATGGGTGGTCTCTTGGGAGATTGTCTGGGGGCACCATTTGAGATGGAAAGTCCGTCTATTCATCAGGTCAACCTTTACATCCAGCAACTATATGACCCAAAGCTCAAAGGTAAATAACTTGTTGTATCAAATTATGAATTGGGTTTGTGGTATACCCTTAAGGGCGGAACTGACCGTTGCAGAATTTCCATCCACTTACTCATTTTTGTATAACTCACCGTCAGATTTGTCAGTGGAAAATATTTCCACATAGTACAGTGGATGGAAATTCCAGCGAATCAGTTTTTCTCTCGTCTGAACTCACCGAGAGATGTGTCGCAGGAGAAAAATTCTGCTGAGTTGATTGGAAAGAATTTCCGTCCGTCCAATTTCCAATTTTTCTAGGCCAGACCGAAAGAAACGATCTCACTATATGACAGAATTTATTCTGTTGATGGTTTTTTGAAAGTTGAATTTTTTCAACTTCTGAATGGAAAGTTTCTCACGGAAACAATTTCCATTGTGAAACCCCACCAACAAAGCTGAAAAATTACCAACTAAATTATCGTATAGTCCCGTTCCTCGTGCTAATTTTTTAATTTTTCGTTGTTTCATCCTGTAGATTATTAATACAATGAAAACTAATCCCTCTCACCACAAACACATTTTGGAAACAAATAAAATGATTTTTTATTCCTATTTCGCTGTTTCATAAAAATCTATCGATGGAATTTCTGTCCATCATTATGCCAGACCAAAGTAAGAAATGCATTCCTTACCATCGGTGCAGTTAATGGTGTCGTTTGGCCGAAGAAAAACATGTAAAGATTATCCTTCCTTGGAAGGAATCCGAAAGGAACTTTTGTCGCTTACTTTATTTGGTGAGGTATAACAACAGAAAAATTTCCGCCGGAGAATTTTTTTCCACGGAAAACGTTTCAAAGCATAATTTCTGTCACGGTGAGTTCTACGCTTTGTGGTCAAAAAATGACAACTACTTCCTAGCCGACAAAAAACCGACAGATGCNAGCATAATTTCTGTCACGGTGAGTTCTACGCTTTGTGGTCAAAAAATGACAACTACTTCCTAGCCGACAAAAAAATGTATTTCNAGTTCTACGCTTTGTGGTCAAAAAATGACAACTACTTCCTAGCCGACAAAAAACCGACAGATGCCTGTATTTCCAAGTCTGCTGAAAAAATTAACTTCGAAGAACCTGTAACCATGAGAAAATTAACTTAACAAGTGTCGAAGGTTGGATATACTTTTAGGAGTGGTCGAAAAACTTCTAAGTTATTACATCGGCAGATGTGCCGATGTGAACAATTGCCGCATCGGCCGATTCAACACGCTGCATTCATGCGCGTGAATTCAACCAACTTTTCCACTGAATACGATGAGTGTATACGCGACTCAATAATGTCACATTATTAGTCTTAGTTAATTACAATGAGGGGTCGAAGTTTTGTAATTGACAGTTGACGAGAAAATTTAAATGAACGAATTAAATAAAGTTGAAGTTATTTCGGATGAAGAATTAGAGCAATCTGATGTCCATGGTAAGTGTAAATTGTACGTTTATATTCTACTGATTTTTTCATTTATACACATATATTAATTTATTTTTATAAATACTAATTAATAGCAGCGGTGGCACAGACGAATCCTCTCAGAAAAAGTGGAATATGGGACCATTTTGCTGAGGCGAAAGAAAATAAAACAAAGGCAAAATGTCATCAGTGTCCGATGTCCATTTCCCGAGGAGGAATCGCAATCCCAATCCCTTCTATAAGAAAGCATGTTTGTTGGACCCACGGTTTAATGTGGCGTTTTTCAAAGAAGATAGCCGCAATTACGTATAAAACAGCGTAATCAAAGAGTTATGCGCTGCTGGACCAGACGCAACACAACCACACGAATCGACTGGTTGCTTTTCTAATTCAACTATTCTTCTCGACGAAACTTATCGACAAGACGTACACATTCAGCATTTATGGACTGTTTCACTGAGATGACTGGGGCTACACATACCGGTTCCATTAGAGAGTTTTCAATAGCATAACAATTTCTTATAATTACCAGCAAAGTCTCATTATACCCTTCTCTACCTTTCATATACAGGAAGGAGAACACACCGCTGTAATGGAAGCAAAAGTTTGTCCATTATCATAACTTGTCAAGTAGTGCAAAAAAATACTTGTCGTCTCCAGCAAGTACGGTCTATAGTGAGAGGCTGTTTTCCACTGAAGGAAACATATATGAAGATCATCGAAATATACTTTTGCCCAGCAACGGAGAGGCGTTGACGTTTTTGAATATAAATATGCCTTTGTTGAACTACAAATACTAGTTAAAAAGTCATTTCCAATTAGTTACAAAGATACAATATTTGCTACCTAACTTACTAGCTTAAAGCAAATGAGTTTGACAATGAAATTATTTCTAGTACTTTTATAATAAAATAGAAAATATTGACATTGTTTCTGGAAATTGAAAATAATAATTAAAAAAAAATCTGATACCTTTTTTGTCTGAATCGGCCACTGCATCAGCCAAGTGGCCGATCCTTCAGTTTTGGAAATTGATAGCGCGTCAATGCGAGTAAATGGGCGCATCGGCGGCCGAATAGTTTGATAGCATTTGCAATAATTTTGTAATGTTAATACCTTAGTTAATGTTATAATGTTCTCATTTTGTTTCTGTAAGCACACAGTTTATTCAGCTCATTTTTTTCATTTTCTAATTCCATGCAGTATAAGCCTAATTGATTTTATTTTCTTAGATATAGATATACTAGTGTATTGTTTGTTTTAGTAATAAATGGCGAAATAAGTATTTGTTGCAAATGCATGTAATCTTTTTTAAACATCTCACACGGAATACTTGGTATAATTTTAATTCAAGCTTTTGCTGTCAATCCTACCATTGTTTATATGTATATTCTTTCCAAAATGCTGTCGAAAAACTTTCTTAAAGGTTTTCTTTTCACAAGTTGGTACAGTTATTAACAGATTTGCCGAATTTACATAACGTATAATTTCCTATTGAATTCTGCAAATAATCAACGTTTATAGAGTATTATAATTACATTTTAAAAATTTTGGAAAGTGTGGTAACTCTGTTGCCTGACTTTTGCCAGGGGAGGAGAAATTAAGGCTGTCTGAGCCAGATATTTCTCGGGCCACTGGGCCTAACTTGTTTCGGGCTGAGCCGAAGGAAATTCAGCCTACTCACAAACTATTTGAAGGGCTTCAAATGTTTTCAATTCTTTTTTGAAAAACTTTGTCAACAGGTCAGTTGGAGACAACTATTGTAAAACAAATTTTGTTTTACAAAAAATGTTTTAGTTTCCAAAATTGTATTGTTAGATTGTATGGTTGTTAGGTTTAACGCAACCTAAATGCAAAAATCAGAATAAGAAAAAATTAATTTTGGAAGTTTGATCTCTAGAGGTCAAATTAGTCGATAATATTTCTTGTGCCCCATTGGAGAATTCTTTAGCAGGGCAATATTTACCAGTACGCGAAAGTTCATGTCAATCTAACCTAAACACATTGGACGTTCCCTTTGTGCCAACTCCTTTACCCGTCAAGAATGTTATGTATAATTGTAATGTGCGCTAATTTTCTGATCGATTGACGTTTGACTTACCCAAAAAANGGGGGGGAGGGGCTATTACAGATAAGCCGTTACTATTACTTTCTTTTACTTTCAGTGCCGTTCAAGCCCTATACAGATGACACAGTAATGACAATTGGTGTCGCGGAAACACTCATACGTTACAAAGATCTTCCTCCAAAAGAACTCGCGAAGAGGTTAGCCACTTCACCAACTACAATTGTGCTAAGGGTACATGGCTTCCAATTCGCGTGATCCAATTCTCTAATTTTCCGATTAATTCATAATCGCCTGAAACTTCTTGTTGTTTATTGTTTCGAACAAAGTGCGCCAAAAATTGGTCTTATAACCGAATTCGGCTTAAAGATGCTGTGTGGGAAAGTAATTGAAAATTAGAATATTTGCACTTATTTTGACCGCGCCGAAAGGGTGCGCAATAGTTTGCACACTAATGTATAATCATAGGAGTAAACCCCAAATGTCCACCGGAAGGGGGGTCTATTTTTAATCTCGTCGGAGGGTGGTATTTTTTTTCGAAACCTTAGACTTACGATTGTTACTTCGTTCATTGTGAACGAAGTCCGCTTCCGATTCTCTTAAGAAAAAAAAACCGCTTCCGCTCCCGCTCCCGCTTCTCTAAATAAAAAAACCGCTTCCGCTCCCACTTCCGCGTCTGATACCTCGCTTCCGTTTCCGTTTCTCTTGAGAAAAGTTATCCCTCTTCCGCTGCCGCGTCGAAGACGCCGTTTTCGCTTCCGCTTCTGTTTAGAAAAATTATCCCGCTTCCGCTACCGCGTCGAAGACGCCACTTCCGCTTTTGTTTAGAAAAGTTATTCCGCTTCCGCTTCTCTTGAGAAAAATTATTCCGCTTCCACTGCCGTCTCGGAGACCCCGCTTCGGCTTCCGCTTCTACAAAAAAAATTTTATTCGCTGCGCTGCTGCGTCTAATAATAATTCTCACATTTTCCGCAATGGGGTATTAATGGGGTTTATGATTACTAAACGACGTAAAACCCAATAAAACTCATTAAAATCCGTTGTAAACCCATTAAATCCAAATTCCTGACAATACGTGCAAAATTCCCATAATGTTACGTACAAATAACGAATATCATTCGACTGAATTTTGAACAATTTTTGAACCACTAACCAGCTGCGGGTTGAATATTTATTTGCTTTGTCTTGTCATTGTTACCTGTTTGTTAACTTCTCTCTCTATTTACTAATTTCCATTCTAAATCGTAATGGAAATCAAATTTTAATTGTCAATACAATTCGAAATTGAAATTGAAATCTAACATTAAACATTTGAAATCGAATCCCATCCGTTACCGCTCTCAATACTACTCACACCTCTGCCCACCACCCACCCTCCTGCCCACAGCCCTCCCTACTACCCACAACCCTCNCTCTCAATACTACTCACACCTCTGCCCACCACCCACCCTCCTGCCCACAGCCCTCCCTACTACCCACAACCCTTCCTACTGCCCACAGCCTTTCCTACTACCCGCCGCTTTTCCTACTGCCCACCGACCTCCCTACTACCCACAATAATCCCTATTGCCCACAGATCTTATTTTGTAAATTTGGAAAAGTGGAAAGGGTATAAAAGTTTGCACACTTTTGATAATGACGATATAGTAAGGTTAAGGGTTGTGTAATTAATTACACCACATTAGTAATGACACGCACACTGGTGCATATTTCCGCATATTAATTTTTCAACAATCTGCTAAATTCGAGCGTATGACATGGTATCGGGTCGAAAATTGTTTNTCCTGCCCACAGCCCTCCCTACTACCCACAACCCTCCCTACTGCCCACAACCTTTTTTACTGCCCAAAACCCTTCCTACTGCCCACAGCCTTTCCTACTACCCGCCGCTTTTCCTACTGCCCGCCGACCTCCCTACTACCCACAATAATCCCTATTGCCCACTTATTATTATCTTATTTTGTAAATTTGGAAAAGTGGAAAGGGTATAAAAGTTTGCACAGTTTTGATAATGACGATATAGTAAGGTTAAGGGTTGTGTAATTAATTACACCCCATTAGTAATGACACGCACACTGGTGCATATTTCCGCATATTAATTTTTCAACAATCTGCTAAATTCGAGCCTATGACATGGTATCGGTCGAAAATTGTTTTCCATAGTTTAAAACATGTTCTAGGATCTCTTTCAGACACTTTCAATGCAAAATCGCAGTATTGCTTAAAATTTTTTGCGCCGATAGGGTGTGTAATTAATTACACCCCGTGGGTAATGTCAAGGTGAAGAAAAAAAGCTGCTCCAGCTTCCGCGTCTGAGACCCCACTTCCGCTTCCGCTGCCGCTTCTGTAAAATTTTTTTTCCGCTTCCGCTTCTCTTGAGAAAAATTATCCCGCTTTCGCTTCCGTTTCCGCTTCTCTTGAGTTAAATTATCCCGCTTCCGCGTCTGAAACCCCGACTTTCGCTTCTGCTTCTGTAAAGAAAAATTTCTCCGCTGCCACTGCCGCTCGAAGCGGGAGTGCTCTATCGCACAATGACAAGAGCGCGTATTTTTAGTTACAACCGTGCTAAGAGGGTTTGAAAAAATGAATGAGTGAATGAAACGTTTGAATGAATGAACGTTTGAATGAATGAATAACTATTAGTGATGAAATGTGGANATGAATGAGTGAATGAAACGTTTGAATGAATGAACGTTTGAATGAATGAATAACTATTAGTGATGAAATGTGGATGGCTGCTTTTATTTCAGGGTTATTTTTTGTCTGTCTGGCCGGACGCTACGTCATCTTTTCCCAATTTTTCCTGTGCTGAGGGTTCTCCTTTCTCAATTTTTTCTAAGAGGGTCCCCGTGTAATGGTGCGAATTGCGGTTNATGAATGAGTGAATGAAACGTTTGAATGAATGAACGTTTGAATGAATGAATAACTATTAGTGATGAAATGTGGGTGGCTGCTTTTATTTCAGGGTTATTTTTTGTCTGTCTGGCCGGACGCTACGTCACCTTTTCCTGTGCTGAGGGTTCTCCTTTCTCAATTTTTTCTAAGAGGGTCCCCGTGTAATGGTGCGAATTGCGGTTTATCCTTATGTGTATAATGCAGGGTTTGAGTAGCCTATAAAATTTTATCCATTGAAGTTGACGTTTAAAANTTATCCTTATGTGTATAATGCAGGGTTTGAGTAGCCTATAAAATTTTATCCATTGAAGTTGACGTTTAAAATTTTTGTTTCCCACGAGCACGACAGATGGCAGCACCGGTAATCTAAGTGTGGTATCCTTATAACTTTATCAATTACAAATTCCCAAATAACACTCTGAGTTTGGAAATTGTAATGATATCTGTTGATGACTGTTTGTTTATCTTGCATAATCGATTCCCTAGGTTTACAGTTGATTATTTTTCGGATCCTAAACGAGGTTACGGTCCAGCGGTTCACGACGTCTTCATGAATCTTCGGACGAACGGCTTTGACGATCCATTCTACGCTGCCAAGAAGCAGTTTCAAGGTTCTGGTTCTTTTGGGAACGGAGCGGCAATGCGTATTGCCCCAATCGCACTCTTTGCATATGACGATAAACCAAAACTAATTGCCTTGGCATCCATCGCATCCCGGATAACACATAGTCATCCACAAGCAGTCAAAGGAGCAATTCTACAGGTAATGTCTAAATGAATGGTAGAGTAAGTGGCGTAACGCAAACCCACGAACCAAATGTACGCAAATGAGAATGATTCCATTCAGGCCAGAGATAAGGGCAATTGGAAAAGGCAGCCATTTTAAGCTTGAATTGTATGTCTACAACGATTTCAATAAAGGACACGACATGCACTGTCTGTAAACAAGTAAAGCAGACACAGACCCNAATAAAGGACACGACATGCACTGTCTGTAAACAAGTAAAGCAGACACAGACCCCCTAGCCCGCATGACAAGTGGGACAACCCTCAGTCGGCCACGCCCAATGACGATTGGCATAGAGGTTGCCATTCCCGAAGNGACGATTGGCATAGAGGTTGCCATGGGTTCTTGACTTCACATGGTCTGCGCATTGGGATATTTTTCATACACTTTACATAATCGTGAGCGTCAAAAATGCAAATACCACCTCCATCAATGGTCGTCAACCATTTCGTGTTCAGTCGTATTTTCTAAAATATTTCATAAACTTGTACGAGATTGATGTCACTATCAGAGCTCGAAGCCATGATTAATTTAAAAAAAACGCCATTATTTCCCATTTCCATGTTCCCATATTTGCTCATGTGCCTACATGTTTGTTATACTTTCCTCACACTCATCTGTTGCCCTGTCGTAACATCTGAATGAGATGTTGATGTTAGGCTTTCCACAGCAGTACACTTGCCTACATAACATAATATAGTACAGTTTATTCCGTTTGTAATAAATTTGAGTGAATTTGCAATTGAGTTTAATATAGCAATAGTTTGTTACAGCCATACAAATTAGCATGCTAACTCTTGTATCTCAGAGACATTTTTGAATCCATTATAGGCGGGGATTATTTAGATCCGAATTTATTACAACCGGAGTCAACTGTACTATGTTTGTATACAATTTCGTTAATTTAAGTGTTGAAAATTTATTATAAATATTTTCATGTTAAAGTTTTTTCGTAAACATTCCAAACGTCTAGTCTACCACCAATAATAGGCAGAATAGTCTAAATTGGAGTTGTGGATTTCCTCGATAACATAAAAAAACCCTAAAGGAAAGCTATTTGCCTGCAATCTACCGAAGTAATATTATTTGAGATATTGCTTACAGGCCTTAGCTGTTCGGGAAGCACTACTACATAAGCCTGGAAATCCGCTAGATTCAGTCGCATTTGTACGAAAACTTCGACAAGAGATGGATTCTCTTGACAAAGAAGTACAAGACCCATTTACACCAGTTGAAAGCTCACCTACATATGACGAGAAGCTGCAATTGGTGGAAGAATTCTTACAGAGAGACGAACCACCATTGACAGAGGAAATTCAGACTAAATTGGGTGTAGGTGTAGCAGCAATCCACTCTGTACCAACGGCTATCTACACCTTCCTTCGCGCCAACCAATCCACCCACAAATACCAAGTAAGGAAATAAAATAAAATCGTAATTTTTTTTACTAATATGGGTAACAATACTCAGAAATCAGCAGCAATGAGCTAGAAGCAATTATATAATCATATGAAATAAGGAGGATGAAAGGGGAAATTACAGCGATATGATAAGATTTCAAAATTTAAAAAATCATTCTATTTGCACAAAAAATTTTTTTAGTCGATAAATTCATAGTTTTTCTTCACGCATAAAAATTTAGAAAATTTTTTGCTTAGCTTATACCTCCAACTCATGGGGTATACCAAATGATCATCGTTTTTTGGCGTTTCAAGTCAATTAAAAAAGCTTTTAAGGTGAAAATAATGGAAAATCCCCATTGTGATTGAATTTAAAAATNGCGTTTCAAGTCAATTAAAAAAGCTTTTAAGGTGAAAATAATGGAAAATCCCCATTGTGATTGAATTTAAAAATTTTTTATAACTAATTTCTTTAATCAATTTGAATACTTAATTAATAAAATAAAACTGTAGTTCAGAGCGCAGATAAATTCCTATTATTATCCTATTTGATATTTCATGTGAAAAATAAAAAATTGATATTATAACAGATAAAATTAATTGTTTCAATCCTATTATTCGTTTGATGTGTACGGAAACGGAATCGTTAGGAGTGATAAGTTTTCGGAAGTAAAAGAAAAATTTTTAGTATTGTACAATGATGGTAAAAAATGTGATATTTATAATAAATATCAATCAGATATTTATAATAAATATCAATCAATCCGATATATTTTATATTTTTATTATGCAAAATCTCTATATATGTACAAATGTTGCATAGAAAAGTCAGAAATAGGGTTTGCCAGCAGAAATTCTATTCCGCGCATTTCTCNAAAATCTCTATATATGTACAAATGTTGCATAGAAAAGTCAGAAATAGGGTTTGCCAGCAGAAATTCTATTCCGCGCATTTCTCANTATATGTACAAATGTTGCATAGAAAAGTCAGAAATAGGGTTTGCCAGCAGAAATTCTATTCCGCGCATTTCTCATATAAAATTGCAATCAGAGTGAGGTTATTTCTTAAAACGACTTCAAAATTCTAAGAAACTCGTACTAGGGTCTCATCATTGAACTAGAACTAATAGGTTCATGTGAATCAGTACAACTTTAAATTCTTTCCTTGTTATATTTATTCCTTTAATCTAANGCGTTTCAAGTCAATTAAAAAAGCTTTTAAGGTGAAAATAATGGAAAATCCCCATTGTGATTGAATTTAAAAAATTTTTATAACTAATTTCTTTAATCAATTTGAATACTTAATTAATAAAATAAAACTGTAGTTCAGAGCGCAGATAAATTCCTACTATTATCCTATTTGATATTTCATGTGAAAAATAAAAAATTGATATTATAACAGATAAAATTAATTGTTTCAATCGTATTATTCGTTTGATGTGTACGGAAACGGAATCGTTAGGAGTGATAAGTTTTCGGAAGTAAAAGAAAAACTTTTAGTATTGTACAATGATGGTAAAAAATGTGATATTTGTAGTAAATATCAATCAGATATTTATAATAAATATCAATCAATCCGATATATTTTATATTTTTATTATGCAAAATCTCTATATATGTACAAATGTTGCATAGAAAAGTCAGAAATAGGGTTTGCCAGCAGAAATTCTATTCCGCGCATTTCTCCCTATATAAAATTGCAATCAGAGTGAGGTTATTTCTTAAAACGACTTCAAAATTCTAAGAAACTCGTACTAGGGTCTCATCATTGAGCTAGAACTAATAGGTTCATGTGAATCAGTACAACTTTAAATTCTTTCCTTGTTATATTTATTCCTTTAATCTAANCTAGAACTAATAGGTTCATGTGAATCAGTACAACTTTAAATTCTTTCCTTGTTATATTTATTCCTTTAATCTAATAGACTACATTTTTTAATTTATTTTTTAGTTCGACAATGAGTTTGTTCGTGTAATAGGCTACGCCATTTCCTTAGGCGGTGACACTGACACCATTGCTTCAATGGGAGGAACATTAGCTGGAGCATTCTGGGGTTATGAGAAATTTCCAGACTCTTTGAAGAAACATTGTGAAAAGTCAAACGAAATGCTGAAACTAGGAGATCAACTTCACGAAGTGTGCCGAACATAATAAGCCAATCAATCATTTCCTAGCTTTAGATCCATGAATGTAGTATTCTTTTGTTTAATAGAATGATTCACTAATTTAATTTTATTGGCTGAATATCTCAAAGTTTGTACTAGAAGGACAAACACCGGTTATTCTTTAAGGCTTTAAAATAAATTTTGAAATGAATACAGTAGAAGACCGTTATTAAACCATGAATTTTCAAAGAACACTGTTACAGAGGGTTATTTTTGTTTTATTTGGCCAGACAAAAAAAAANTATTAAACCATGAATTTTCAAAGAACACTGTTACAGAGGGTTATTTTTGTTTTATTTGGCCAGACAAAAAAAAAATCTTACACGAACAAAAAAGCAGCCATTTAAAAAAAACACACGAGTTACACAACAGGTACGGATTCTTTAACTAACAATAAGCGGCGTTTCCATGAATCGTAAACATTTTGAACCATTTCATGGGAAACATTATTCCATTCCTGTTGTAGCATTTTCCAAACTCTAGCGATGGTTCTTGCTCTTCGCAAATGAAGCCTCCATTTGAGGAATCCGAAACCGAAAAACTTCATGGCACTAGTGTCAGGCTTTTTTACAGNGAATCGTAAACATTTTGAACCATTTCATGGGAAACATTATTCCATTCCTGTTGTAGCATTTTCCAAACTCTAGCGATGGTTCTTGCTCTTCGCAAATGAAGCCTCCATTTGAGGAATCCGAAACCGAAAAACTTCATGGCACTAGTGTCAGGCCTTTTTACAGATATTTCTGATTTTGGAATGATGGTCATTCCAAGTCTCGTCTTCAAATCTACTGCGTAAGCCGTGGTTTTTTGTTTTTGAAGTATGCGAGTAAGCTGTGTCGAGATGAACAAACACTTTGTCNAAGCTGTGTCGAGATGAACAAACACTTTGTCCAACTCGCCAGGGTACAATGAAGCCACAGATTCTTCAAGTAAAAGTTTCGAAACATGTTCAATATAGTAGTTAGAGTTTACCTTGAGTTTTTTTGGAACTTTAATCAAAGGCACAGTCCCCCGACCAGTCATAGCACCAACAACCGTGAATCTGTCACCAAACTTTTCTTTTTTATGACAATAATATTTGGGGTTTTGTTTCGATGAACTGGTGTAGTAAGTCCGTCTGATACCTTTGGAGTCTTGAAGAAAGAAGAGTGCTCGTCGATTGTTAATGCATATTCGGACATTTGACCCGCCTGATGACACTCATATAGCTTTCGGCAGTTTCTCTTCCGATTTTCGATGTGGGATTGCTTCAGGGAATGTACTAGGGGCTTCCTTTTAATTTTTTTGTTCAAATCTTCATGGATGGTCTTCCAGACGGTGTGCTGTGAGACGTTCAATTTTTTTGCAATTTGATTTTGGCTCGGTAGATTTTCTCTATCAGTTAGAATGTAAATTATACGAATAAGATGTTTTGATCGAATTTTACGGACGTGTTGTTTATGCTAAATTTTTAGGAAAGAAAGTCCAACTTCGAACACTAAAGCGACCAAAGGGTAACTTAAATCATGCATCATGTGAGTAGACTTTGAAATGGACGTCCCCAATTTTTCCAACTTACGCACGGTGTCTCGCGCTGAAAATCTCCCTCTGGAAAACTCTCGAACCCTATTCTCAACTTCCAAGTCTATTTTTTCGGTATCTTGACCCGCTGGACAAAAAGTGACAATTTTACTGGATGTAAAATGTGTTTAAGAGTGAGAGTTAAAAATTTCAGAATTTTAATGCGCGCGGGAGGGTAGATACAGTGAAGATTAGCTGGCCAAATAAAACAAAAATAACCATCTGTAGTCTTAAGCCTAAGGTGATCTTACACAAATAATAAAAATTAGATAAAAGGAGACCATTTTTTGTTTATTTTATTTGATAAAATTTTGAAATTTTTTTAATACAACCGTATGAAATGATCCAGATCAGTCAAGAAATATGAATTGTATGANCTTAAGCCTGAGGTGATCTTACACAAATAATAAAAATTAGATAAAAGGAGACCATTTTTTGTTTATTTTATTTGATAAAATTTTGAAATTTTTTTAATACAACCGTATGAAATGATCCAGATCAGTCAAGAAATATGAATTGTATGAAAATATGAATTGAAATGTGGTTTGTGTCATTGTGAAACTATGATTTGACTATTAATCAGTAATCAAAAAGTTTTATGATTCACAAACATAGCGGAGGTGGTACAAGTTTAAAGTTAAAATTTTTTTTAAACAAAAAAATTTCTTGTTCGAAAACCTTTGAACTATGTGTTAAAACTACGAAAAATAGAAAAAAATGTTCTATCAAATTACATAATATATATTTGAATGTGAAAACTTTTTACAAAAGAGAATACAGATGAAAAATTCACTAACGTAAATTGTTAATTCTCAACAATATTTGAATATAAGTTTGACAGCTGAATCTTGTATGCAAGAATAATGTGCTTCAAATGCATTTCCCACCCCTGTTCATCACGGAGAACTAAAATTTATTCCTAATATTAATATACACAGCATTGTTTGGGGGTGTTACTATACTGCACACCTTTTGCGCCCTTACGCATCTTCATAGATCGTCATTTTTGAACCTAAAAATGAATTTGTATGTAACTATTTAACATTACAGTTAAATCAAAAATACTCATCTATTATGGGGCGCAAAAGGTGCACAGGTGAGTAATATCCATTATTTGGGAATTGGTAATGAAGATCCTCATAAGGAAGGTGAAGTATAGTTTGGTAATGCCAAGCAGAGCAAGAGAATCATCGTCATCCTGCTTATGATGACTTCGATTACCAATTGCCAGTTAATGCTCTGTACTGTACAGTGCGTTGAATAAGAAGGCAAAATTTCTGCAAAATAATTTTGCCGAAAATCAAAAATGTATTGTTTGTCACACTTTCGTATAATATCAACTGCTCTTGTTTCTGAAAATCATTCCTATGAAAGTTTGCTGACAATTTTTAGGTCAAAAAGTGTCGCATAAGTCTAATTTGTGCAAGTTTTTGAAACTCTAGAGCTATCTAAAATGTTAACAACCTATGTAAAAAACTTAACACATAGGACATAGCTGAAGGGTAGATACAATTTGTGGACGGTACTTTACTCCTACCTTGTTGCCTCACTTCCACCTCATGACTGACTTTTACACCACAATCAGAGTCATTGACTCACTGAGTCAATTCCTACGTTTTATTTTTACTGGGTCAGAGTCAATTGATCCAACAATTGGAACAACAATACGTTAATGAAAATAATCTTTATTTAATAATAGAATTTTAAAAATAAACAATTACCTTAAGTCAAAATAAAAATAAATATTCGCTCAACAATGAGCTTCCCTACTCCTGTTGAGGATTCTGATTCCCTACTGAAGGTAAGACTAAGCTACTAAAGATTTTTCCGTATCAATTCCCATTTGCTCATTTCTCTTCTTTTCATCCATTTTCTTTACTCCTAATAAAAAATTTTGAGTAAAAACAAAGAAAAATTTTTATCTTAAATTATTTGCATCCCGCCTAAGTTTTGTGAACTTGGAAAAATGATACATTCTATTTTGAGAATTGGGAAATTGGATTCTGATTCTCAAATTCGAAAGTGTAGTAGGGAAAGGCCGAAATCGGCAAGAACTTTGACTTTGGCATTACAGAATTCGCCAATTCGAATTCTGAAGTATGGTATCGCCGTCCAATTGAAATTCTCAAAGTCAATTCCGAAAATTGAAATTGGAATCTCAAATGCTTAAGTTTGGTAAAGCATAAGAATCTATTAAACTATTTTGTTTCATCATTATGTAATTTCTTTAATCGGACAACGGTTAACACCTAAGACATGGCAGTGCCCTTATTCGTTAGCAAAAATTAAGTAACAATCGGTAGTAAAGTAATGATAAACGTTCAGAAAACTATTCTGAATTCAATAAACGATTTATTTATTAGCATTCATATATTTTTAGTTTGACTGAAACAGTTTACTATATCCTATTTCAAGAAGAAAAGCAACCAATGCAAGCAACAGAAATATACTGTAAAATATAAAAACAATGAGTAAATTATGGAATTTGAAGTATGTATCGTTTAATCCTTGGTTGTGTCGTATGATTCGTAATAAATTAGATAGTGCTGGGTTACCACCGTTCCTGAACCACTCAATGCCTTTAAGCCGATTAATACGCATAGCGTCGTCTACCCACTTCGTAGTTAGTCCTGAAAAATCAATTCTTGAAATTATTTCACTAAATGCTTTTGTATACATTGAGCCTTTTCGAAATGCAACTCCAAGTCGGAGACGTATCGCATAATCATTTGACATTGCGATTGGCTCATACCCACCAAAAATTGTCAAATTACTCATCAAATAGTTCCTCAACAAGTCATTCCAACCTACACAAATGGTTCTGGTAGTCACTAAGACCCCTTTAAGGCAGTCAATTGGATTTGTTAAATACACAAGTCGAGAGTTGATACTTTTCATGATTCGATTCTCAGATTTTTTAAAAAACGACGAAGCTACAGCACCTTCGCCTATAAAATGGAGCCTTAACTGTAGATCTGTTTTTTCGTACAAGTTGACAAACGTTTTAGGGATATCCGTGGCTTCCGGTGTTGACAGCAATGAAACCAAATTGCACTTATAACCATTTCCAATAAATAAGGCAAAAATAAATAATGTAGTGGTAAGAATTTTTAATTTTTCTGGCAACTCTATAAACGGTTGTTCTAATACTGTTGAGAATGGAATAAACCACGAATAAAAACTTAACTCGAACCATGTCAATTGTCTTATTTCCATTTTGACAGCAAAGTTGATGAAATACATTCCTCCTATTAGTAAGAAAGCTATAAGAATTAGTATCCAGAGTGTTAAACTATAAGATGAGAAAATTGAGCTCCAACTCAACTGCGGTTTTGGTAAAACTGTAAAAAATGTTAATTTTAGTTCTCCAATACCGCTAGTGTAATCTAGAAAAGGAAATCTGAAGAGTGTCGGAGCAGACGGTACACTGATATCTGTTTCATTGTTGTATACTTTCCCCATGAGACCAATTGGCTTTCCATTTTTTCCAATCCCACCAGGTCCACCATAAGCAGTAGACCATCTCAATGTGAAATTATAAGTTTGTGATGCTAAATTAAGCATACTGTGCGATGTACCACCAATAACTTTGTTCTTAGGCTTGTCTATTAGAATAAATGGTGGAATGTGGAAGCCAGTTACACGGAATACCTTCCCACTAAGAGCATTCCGCACACGATTAGTTAAAACTGTTGCATTTGTAACAGTGAACAAGCACATTGCGGTGGCCATTGTAAATACGAACATCCTTACATTACTATAAGTTTTAAAAAATTTTTTGTTAAATCTACTATCGGCGGTGGCAGAATTTGTAGGGTATTTTTAATTCTGCGTTTGTTAAATTTGACCCCATTTCCCTGCGGGGTATTTTATTAGCCGGGAACGGTTAGGCACATCTCTTTAACAGTAGCGAGTTTGAGAAGTTTTCCAGGATCCTGCTTTTGTCTTCAGCTTACCATGAAGTCAAACTTAATCTCAAAAGTTTGATAAAAAATTTTTTACGGAATAATTTTTTTTCCAACTGAGAATAATAATTAAACAGTAACGTCTAAAAGAACGGTAAATTCAATAACTTCATCTTGACTTATGAAATAACGACAAAAAACAAGCTTTTCATTACCAAGTCTAACCCATCTCCTTTCTCTATACACCGGTGACTTTTCTGAGATTCAGAGTAGTCTTAATAATTGTTTGTCACTACAAGTAATTTTAAGGAAATTTTAATTCCATTCAAATATTCAGTTTTGTCAATTACTTTGGTTCAAATCCTTAGTAGACAGAGCACAAGACTGCAAGCGTTCTACTTTGTCTAATTATTACTAACACTTTTGTTTAATCAATGTGAGAAGAATGAGCATACAAGCCGTGATTTTTAAATACAAATTCTGAATTCGTACTGAATCTTTTATGGACAATCTTTATACCTTCCTGCGTATTTATTAGTAGGGAGAAAGTGTATTGTCCATTCAGTTTTGATGAAAATTCATGATACTTCAGTTTTTACTTTGAATTTTTATTTATTTTAAAATGAAACATAAAAATCTAAGTAAAAGTCCTTGTATTGAATTAAGGGAGTGATTATATTTTGAAAGGTAATNTATACAAGCCGTGATTTTTAAATACAAATTCTGAATTCGTACTGAATCTTTTATGGACAATCTTTATACCTTCCTGCGTATTTATTAGTAGGGAAAAAGTGTATTGTCCATTCAGTTTTGATGAAAATTCATGATACTTCAGTTTTTACTTTGAATTTTTATTTATTTTAAAATGAAACATAAAAATCTAAGTAAAAGTCCTTGTATTGAATTAAGGGAGTGATTATATTTTGAAAGGTAATACATACCCATCTCAACATAAATTCATTCTCCCAATTCTTTCCAATACTGGTTGTTTGTAAATATACGAAAGTACAGAAAACCTCCCGAAATGGTCCCCAAACTTACATGTTACAGAGATGGGAGTGTCACCACGTTATGAAAGTGCAGCGCCAAGAAATATTGTGAAATCATGTTGGCTGAAATGAATGTGTTAAGGAAAAGATTTAATGGTTGGTTGCGAGAGGAAAGGATTCGCGAGGTTGACAGTGATGCTCTGAAACAAATTTTTAGTGGCTTATTATGTATGTGATACCACTCCCAACAGAGCAGCATAAACCTACCCTGCAATTTCTGCTAAGGCTGATATAATGTAACATAGTGTTATGGACTTACTCGCCTAAGAACCTAAGTGAGATTCCTGTTTACAAAATTAGGATTTTTTCATAACTCTGTATTTTTTTTTTCTCAAGTTGTGTGGTAAATTTGAAGTTTAGAAGATATGCGGTTTATAATATGTAACACTTTCATATAGTGGAATTGCGAGAAGTACGATATGACTTGTAGAATTAAGGTTACAGAGGAGAGCACACATTTTACGACCCACACGAATAAGTGGTTTATCTTGAATACTGACGGTATAGTTACAAAAGTACCCATCCTCTACATAATCCTGAATCGTTGTTATTTTTACGTTTGCTCTCAAGCCTAATGAATATGTCTAATGTCAACGAGTAATATGACATTAGAAAATGTAACATATCAAGATGCGAGCATGACAGCTAATCAATTTTAAGTAATTCATGTTAATTGTTAATTCTGAAGGATTCCAATAGCTGTTTGAGGGTTGTACTTCTCACCTCATGACTCAATTACCAAGCAAAAACAATCGAAATCACGATACTTTTCTCTGGTGTAATTAAGTAATATTATATTGAATATATACGAGTTTTTTTACTATTGCAATCAAATCTAAGTTTCCACTCAAATGTACAGATCGTCCATGCCAGTCAACATACTTTAAGAATTGTTAACTTACAACAAGTTTACAAGTTTCAGTGAAACAATAAGAAATAAGATTCAAAAAAAATTTTTTTGATCAAAAGTTTCTGGGAAGGAAATTAGGTCCCGAATTATCATGATTCGTCAAGTAAGTCAAGAAAGGATATGGGAAAATGGGAAGGAATTTCGAAAATATCTAGGTGGATAATTCAACACAAATCTATTAACTGAATATAATCATGTAAAAAATTAAAGAAGTTGATTCATTCTTTATCACTTACAACTAGTTGATTTATCTGCAAGAAATGATTAGTTACTTGGACTAATAGTTACAAATGATTACCTAACAACACTAATAGTTTAACATGGGAAGTAGTTGATACAAATGGGTTGCAACTCCTGACAACTGCGGACTCAATAGGAATAGATACTACTATAAAACTATAATCGTTTAATAAATGAATGGTTTATTCTGCAGTCAATAAGTGAATGACACTACAAAGTATTTGACATATTTACAGTATCGATAAATTTGATTCAGTATTTGGAAATATTCAAAATGGAAAATTGTCATTGAAATTATAATGCATAGAAAGTAAATGATGAATGCAGTGAACAAGTTAGAAATTAATTTTTAAAGGTTTGGGCAAGTACAACAAGTGTATAATTTTCTCACTCTTATGAATAATATTTTCTGACTCTGATGGTACTTTGATTTTATACCATTTTTGCCAAATGTTGAATATTCCAGAAGCCAAAAGTAGTTTCATTCGTTCATACAATATAAAAGGTGCTCGGGTGAGGTGTCCAACACGATGAAAACCGTAACCTTTCATTGTGTAGAACAATTTTTCATCTCCTTTTTGATAATTAATATGATCTATTGCAGGTTTGTCCATTTTTCTCACGCGGAGATACCCTAAAAACACATCCAACTCTTCTTCCATATCATATACCCAATTTTATAGCAAGTGGATAATTGGTTATACAATGTCTCAAATTCCTGTTTTCCAGATTTATTAAATTTTTGATTTAGGATCATTGAGTTTATAAAAGGCAATTCAGCCGACCAGGTTTGTTTTCATTATAAGTCTTGACTTGTCTTATATAATTAAGTAATAGTAATTATTCAATATTGAATCGAGTTTTGCACATGTTTTATATGGTAATGACCATGTAAATTTTTTAAATTCTGTACCATTTTTATAAGCAGATAATANGAACATCCATGTCACAATAGTAATTATTCAATATTGAATCGAGTTTTGCACATGTTTTATATGGTAATGACCATGTAAATTTTTTAAATTCTGTACCATTTTTATAAGCAGATAATATTANAATTAAGTAATAGTAATTATTCAATATTGAATCGAGTTTTGCACATGTTTTATATGGTAATGACCATGTAAATTTTTTAAATTCTGTACCATTTTTATAAGCAGATAATATTACTGAAATATCAGGTTTATTTTTACAAAATTACTCAAGACTATCAACAATATTTCCAAAACTATTTGACTCTAAATAGTATGACACATTTTCACATTTTGGGTACTGTGGAAATCCAGCAGGTTGGAATTTGTTACATATCTAATTCCCAAAAGACATATCTTCCAAACAGAATCATGCTCTAATAGAAGGTAACCGAATGATATCAAATCAATAAGAATGCATATTATGAATTTTGTCATCCGTGTTTTTCACATCGGAAATTCTCATAATGAAGTCTAAACTAGCAAAATAAAAAAATCCTAGTTTAGTATCTACTTTACCCCATGTTTTTGTAACTCTCAGAAGTGATTTAAGATCAGAAACAACTGTATCTTTATATCTATTGACAAGTCTCGCAGTAAGAAATATCCAAACTCTTAAAAGTTTACTAACAGAAATTTACTAACAGAAAAACCCGGGGATTTTTTTGAATATTTTTTGGTAAATTTGGACTCACTTCTAAAGCAACAGAAAAATTGAAGATCACTATATCAACCATCATATCAATTCTTTCCTTGAACGCAATGACATTATTATTTATCAAGTTGTATATTATTAATACAACAGATGGTAAAATTATAAATAATATGCAGAGAAAAATTAACCAACTCTAAATGTCATATGGAGTGAAGTAAAATAAAAATTCTACACTTTGTGACACACTGTCACAAATGATAAAATTCATGTAAAATGACCCTGTGTATGCAATGGGTGTTTTTGGAAGTTCAGCTCAGGCACTTCCAGCATTTCCAGTTATAATACGTATACGCCCAGCTATATCAAAAATTGTTCTCCATTTCATAATAGCACTTTCATCTGTCCAATAATCCANTAAAATTATAAATAATATGCAGAGAAAAATTAACCAACTCTAAATGTCATATGGAGTGAAGTAAAATAAAAATTCTACACTTTGTGACACACTGTCACAAATGATAAAATTCATGTGAAATGACCCTGTGTATGCAATGGGTGTTTTTGGAAGTTCAGCTCCGGCACTTCCAGCATTTCCAGTTAGAATACGTATACGCCCAGCTATATCAAAAATTGTTCTCCATTTCATAATAGCACTTTCATCTGTCCAATAATCCAAAGATTCCATACATAGGACATGCACAATATTATTAAATGACTCAATGTTATGTCACACACCGAAGTAATACTTTATATTATTTCGACGCTCAATTTTGAACTGACTGTTGTAGTAACGTCTAATATGCTCCCGCATGCTGTAGAGTTTTATTTTTGAATGAAACGAATGACTACTTTTGTACCCATTGTCTTCCATCACCCATGATGCTGTTGAATATTTTTTTTCTTACTCAATAAAATGGACGAAATAATTGCTGTTGTTCGTAACTCGATTGAGTGTATTATTTACCTCTTTACGGCAGGAAAACTCCACGTTTGAACATAATGGAATTTGAATCAAATGCCGCCAGATGTGGTTGTTTAGTGCAAATAGAAATTGAAGCAGATACTGTGTATACTTAACTGTATAATATGTTGAGTGTTTATAGATGTTGTAAAGAATAACAAGCCTACCTTTGAATCTTGTTGGATATACTAGTTCAGATTTGAAAAATGACTTTCTGGTGAAGATATGAATTGATAGTCGGAATTCGTTTTCATTCTAGTCAATATTCATATGTGCAAGGAAGTTTTCAATGAGTTCATCAATATCAATTCTGTATTTTGGATTTATAACACGCTCAGGTAAGATGAGAAATTGTAATACAAAATATTTGTTTCCGTAAACCTAGAACATGGACACTATGTGTGCCAGTTGTAGTGACTATTGGGACTGTCGTTGGTTCTAAGATCACTCATGACGCATCATATATAAATATGGTATTATAACAATCATTATTACTCATTGGTACGACTGTTTAAAGTCTTTATGACTAGTTCAGTTTGAACTGGGTTTAGCATTGTAAGGGTATGTAAGATAATTGCGAGAAGCAATAGTAACAACATATTGAATTAAACTGAACAAAGATTAATAATTTTGAATATATTTCGTTTAAATTTATCACGGAATGGTTAGCTAAAAATTTCCATGAAGTGATGTCTAACTTCGAACATAATATTGCATCTAGTTAGTATTTCATGAAGTTAATTAGTTATCACGACAAGTTTCAGTATATTCTGTAGTAGGATGCGTGCTTCTAGTACGTGTATTGTTACATAAAAGTTTAAATTATTGATCGAGTGATTTCTGAATGTAAATGGAGCTGTTAGATATAAACGTTAGATAAATATATGGACATATACCCTTACAACGAATAAAGTGCCAGTTGTTATAATATATTTTGGAGTTATCTTTCGGGACTTGCCAGTCATTCCCATAGATACTTGTGGCAAAATTTGGTTTGTCAATTGGGTTGGTTTTAATGAACATGCAGTTAATAAGACCAGGAAAGGGAATTGGGCAGGATCATATTATTATTAATATGTTTTTTTATGTACACTTTATACGATTTATTTCCTGTCTTCATTTTTCTTTGAATTTTTTTTTCAGTTTTTGACATTTGGTCATGACATTAAAAGTCGTAGTAGGGTTAAGGTAGATTGAATATTGTTGACCTAACCTCACGTTGCCATGATGAGTTTTCAAGAAAATGAAGAAAATGACAGATTTTTTTAAATTGAAAATATTTTGAAATAGCCAACTAAATGTAAACTAACAAACTTTCTCTTAATCATTTTTGATCACACCTAAATGGTAGGATAAACTGGAATAACTTATGGTTAAACTTTAGACTAAGTGGTTTGGCAATGTCGTTTGTATCCTAGATGGTATTTCTCAATCCCAAAGGACTGCTGGAGAAAAAGCTGTTGTCACTCCGGTGTTCGATGCAAGTCAAATAAAAAATGACATTTTCTGGATTGCGATAACCAAAAGTGAGTCATATTTCAAATTACAAAATTTGAAGATAATTACAAGTAGTCTTGTATATACTGGAATAATAAAGACATAAATAAAAGGTTCACGGATCCTGATGGTTAGGCATATATGACAGAATGAAAACTGATTATATTTTTTGTTCTAGGTGGTCAAAATGGATTTCAATTATCATCCAAACTCAACCAAAACTTGTTTCTAGCTTATGATGCAAGAAATAAGGATGTAGTTTATTCAGTAAGATAATTTGCGCTTATGAATTTTTATAGAAAGTTTTATATTAGTTAGAGATTTACCGCGAAATATATACCCAGGGATCTGTTAATAAAATGTCGGAGGTAGGGATGAAAGCGAGTCGAGTTTTTATTGGCGCGGCTCAGTTACATGAGGTTTCAGCTCAGCTCGGCTCACGACATGCATGAGTTGGGAGATATCAGCTCAGCTCAGCTCATTTCTTAACTAACACGACAAGCTCACGAGCAATTCCGTGAATCAAATATAAATCCTGTAACACTTGTATTCAGATAGAGCATCTGATTTTTTTTTACCGAAATATTGTTTTTTTTTTACTGTTTTTTAACAGTTGTAACAAAATACCTTAAATCACACACTTAGAAACTTTGAATTAAAGTTTATTTTTTAATTTTGCCAGATAAGCAGAATATGTAAAATATAGTTTCGGACGTATTTCGTTAGTCTTACTGCTTACAGTGCACTTCGGTTATAAGATCATCCATTTATAAGCCCAACTTGGTTATTAAGCTCTGTAACTTTTTATTTGGTTTGTTCAATTGCATTTAGGATGGGTAATATAAGCGGTATAAGAGATAACTGGGTTTTTACTGGTAGTAAGAACCAATATGCTTATTTGATGGGTTGAGTTAGATGTTACGATGTCAAAAATCCCTCATTCACCTCACTTCTGATATTATCTATTCATTAGAGACTCAAAACAGTCGGCCTCCTTTCATATTTTGTGACCATGGAAAACAAGTTTTATAACCTTAGTGCATTGTACTTCTAAGATATCGAAGCAACTTTAAAATTTGTCCTCTTATTCGCGTTGAACTACACACTGACACCTTCCTGTTATACATTCCCCAAATAAGTTAATAATAAGTTTGCATATAAACGAGTTATCATCTGAGAATAGGAGAAGCAAAAATTGCTTGACTAATATCATTTTTATATTACGAGCATATGTAAATTCGCACTTAATATATGAGAGCGCGCAAGATGCCAGAAAATAGAGAAATTATGTGGTGAAAATAATTTAATTTATGATCAGGATGGGTATCAAGGTACGTCGGTGTTTACATTTTCACCTGCACCATTTCGTTTCCAAATAGAGAGAGAACTACTACATACATGTTTCATCCAACTAGACAACAGAGTACTTGAACTCAGCAGGTAACTATTATTACTTTGTTGAAATTTTTTACTTATGAAATTTTGAGTAAATACAAGTTTTATTTATTAGTTCCCACTCCATCACTCTTCAGAATCTACAAGATTACCCACAATATCAGGTTTGGACGTTGTTGGAGATGCCTGATTATTAACAAGACAGAAAATTAATACAAGTTCTGATCATCATTAGTAGTGATAGTCATTTCTGTAATATTAAAAAAAAGTTAGACAAAAGTTGATTATAAAAATTTATTAAAGCTAATATACATTTGGTTTAATGAAGAAAATTTTTTGGCACTTCATATCAACGTATTAGGATTTTGAACATTTCAATATTTAGGTGTAAGAACATTTGCAAGTAGCGATTAAGCAAATTTTATTAAAAATCAAAATCTAAATTAAATAAATCTAGCAAAATTCGGACTGTGTATGAGATTTGAATTTCACACAGTGAATTAGGTTTTTAGAAAAATAATTTTCATCTGAAGGGCCAGATATATGATAATGTTTTCTAGGATTTCCATGAGACGATGAGTATGATAACATGTTCTATATAGGGATTGCAATTGAAGACTGTCCCCGATCAGGGAATCGGGGATTTCGGGAAAATAGATGCCCTGGAAACGCCGGGGATCCCCGATCGGGGAAAAGGACTGAAAAAAAGTAAGGGAGATTTTGTCTTACATCGAGTTATATTTCCACCGTCAGCCCGCTGTTAAGAAGCCCAAAACTCGTCCCACTCTCACATTCCCCACCCCCACCCTCACTATGCCATGGACTTGAGGCAATTAGACAAAAAAACCGCAGAACGTGAAAAGTTTCCCTTTGTACTCGTAGTTTTGGGTATGTTCTTCTGGTTCTTGTATACAGCTTATACCAAACACAAAGGTGGCCGATCAGTTTTAGCAGCGCTCAAAAATATCTATTTTTTACACAGCATTTCAAAGTTTTAGTCTAGCTGTGTTAAATCTATCTAGCACTACCCTCATTTCGTAGTGTCGTGACATGAACAGGAATTTTGGAATCACGACATTGACTCGTATCTAAAAGATCATAATATTCACCTTTACTCTGTGAGATCAACCAGAAAGGCATCTCAAGTAAAAGGATATATGCCCTGAGGAGTCTATACATTAACAAGTATACTCTGTTGTATTCAGAGAGTTGATTCAAACTATTCGAAAACCATTACTAGAATGGAAGAGGTAGATCCTGGGGTTTCTTTCAAGTCGCTCTGGACACGTCGTTCAAAACTACAACTACCGGTACCTAAAAAAAGACAGTTTGTAAATATAATGTAATTTACTAGACACATACGCTTCCTTAGGTACCACTCTAATATACCCCCTACGGAGGCACTGGATCCCGCCAACAAGGTTTAGTGTTTAGAAATGTTTACAAGTTAATGATGGCCAAATCACAGACTCCAAAATATAATGTAAGTATAGCTCCAAACAATCGGGTACCCGGATTTTGAACTTAATTTTTTAGGTTGAACCCAGTTCCCATTCCCGCCAAATCATAATGGCTCTAAGAAAAATTACAGCATTCTGAAAGTATGTATCGACCCCACGTAGAAAAAGTAAACCATTAGTAAATGTTATAGAGTTGTGGGACTAGTTCAAGTTTTCCATCTTATGTGCACTGAACACAGAAGAAATAATACGGATAGGACTAGTAAAAAGGGAAAAGTTGGGGAGAAGGAATACTAAAAGTTCCTTATACTACTAATAAATAAACGAAGCGGCCGATTTTGAAAGGTTGACCAGACTACAAAAGCTGTTGATTACAACATCCCAGTAAAAATTCCTGTTTTAACATCCCGTTGCGACAGCCCGTTGTACTTGTAACATCCCATTCTTAGATCCTAAGTTGATTGTAACATCCCATCAAATTAATTCTATCGTAATATTCTATCGTACCATTCCATCAAAGAATTCTACTGTAATATTCTATTGCAACATTCCATGAAATAATTTTATGGTTATATTCTATTGCAACATCCCATGAAAGAATTTTATTGTTATATTCTATTGCAACATTTTATTGTAAATTTCCATTGTAACATTCCATTGTAATATCTCATTGTAACATTCCGAAGGATTCCGCTTTGTCTGGATTTTTTATAGATTTTTAAGAGATTTTGAGGCTTTCTTTAGTTTTATTTAGATTTTTTTTAGGGTTTCTTTGTTTTGTTTAGGTTTTCTTTAGTCTTGTAATTTTACACGTTTTTATTTTTTTTAGGTTTCTAGGTTTTTAGTTTTTTTAGGTTTTTAGTTTTTTTAGGTTTCTAGGTTTTTAGTTTTTTTAGGTTTTTAGTTTTAGGGTTTCCTTAGGTTTTCTACAACACTTTGTTTAGGTTTTTAGTTTTAGGTTTTCCTTAGGTTTTCTAGAACACTTTGTTTAGATTTTTCATAGTTTTTTTTAGATTTTCATAACGATTTCTTTTGGGTTTCTTCTAAGTTTCATTTGATTTGATTTAAATGTTTCGTCAGATTTATAGGGTTTTGAATTTATTATGTTTGGGTTATCTTTAGATTTATAAGGTTTACTTTAGAATTTATAAGATTGATTTTAGTTTTATTTAAGTTTTTTGAGGTTTTATTATTATTCTTAGATTTTTGTTAGGCTTGCTTAAAATTTAATTAGGTTTTTTTTTTATTTTTTAAGGTTTTTTCAGGATATAAAAATTGGTTTTAGGTGTATACATCTTCTGTAGCAAGCGTTAAACGAAACTCGTTATGGCTCAGTGAAGCCTGAAGAAATGCTAAGAAAACCTAAAAAAAACAGAAAACCTAAAAATAAAATCTAAACTAGTAAAGTACTGAAGAAAATCTGAAAAAACTGAAGAAACTCTAAAAAGAACCTAAAAAGAACTTTTTTTAAAGGTAACATAAAGAAAACAAAAAGGATACAAAGTAAATCAAGAAAACTAAATAAAACGGAAAAAAACTAAATTAAACTTAAAAAAATTTAAAGTAAGCATACAGAAAGCCTTAAAAATCTCGTGAAATGCTAAACAAAGTGAATAGAAAAACTTTGGGATGTTACAACGGGATGTTACAATGGGATGTTATAATTGAAATTTGCAACGGGATGTCACAATTGGAATTTGCAATGGGATGTTACAATAGCATGTTACAACGGGAATTTTTGCAGTATGTAATAATCAACAGCTAATCCTACTTAGGATTTTATTCTGATCAGCAAATTAGCAACTGGGTCAGTGTTTGCTCGGTCAGCATTTGTCTGGTCAACCTTTTGTCAACCCTTCAAAATCGGCCCATTTGTAGATTTATTAGCAATAGCAATAAGTATACAAGAAAACCCAAAGAATTACAATGCAATTCAATACAGGTTAATTCCAAACTTTCTAGATCACATGTCGGGAGTTTATCTTGTTGATATGGATTTGGTTGAGTAAAAAATTCCAGGCATGAGTATAAACGTATATACACATGTAGGAATGGAAACTGTTGTACGCAGGGTTACAAGGTACGTTAGGCGACATCAGGTCAATGTGTTTCTTATCATGGACCCAAATATTAGAGCTAATTCTCGCTATGTGTGTATTAGAGGTTTTTCCTTATTCTAACGGAAGAATGGGTCGAGGAAACATGATTATTGCTTCAAGTGTTAACGGCAGATTGATTTACAATGTTCGAGTATAATAACAAAGGTCCCCAATAATAACACTGTCAAGTTTACACCAATTTCACGGTTTACTATAATCCCCATTTATTTTCTACTACAACATATTCTGCCTGAAGATTAAGGAATACGAAAAGTTTGGGTACGGCTCATCCTGTCAAGTGAAAAATTTACACGATTGCTTACTCTTTGATATACCTGAAAAAGGTCTGGGAAACTCGAAGATTTTATTAACAAGGAGCCGATTACATCGACCATTATCGTTTACTTACTATGGACCTATCTAACGAGTTGGTGGGAAAGATAAAGGTTGCAAATAACAGGATTGTGCTAAACAAGGAGACTTGAGAGCGTCATGAGCAAACAACTCATTATGGTGGATGCGGGGAGCCTTTAATGTAAAAACTGGAAGACGTGAATCACGATCACCATGCAAGCACTTCATGCTGTTATGCCTGAAATTTACAAATTAAGCCGACAAATTAATTGACTTCTCTTTTGGAATCTCAAATATGAATTTAGATTAATCATAGGTAAAATAAAAACTAGTTTTGAACATGTAACGCCAATTTCTAGAAAGTCACAAGGATTAATAGAATTACAGCTTAGGCGGACAATTCACAGATCATCTTATGAGTTTCACTATGGTATCCAAGAAGTGTTCTCCATGACTCCGACTCCGGAGTCATGACTCTGACTCTGACTCTAATGACTACGACGGTGTTTGGAAATTGGGAGTCATTTGATGACTGACTCGTTGACTTTTGGGAGTCAACTCCCAAGTTTGAGAGTCATGACTTGCACATGTCTATGACAGCGTATTTACTACTGCGCATGTCTAACAACAAAATGGCTACTGTGCATGTTACTTGGTGTGATAAATTTGTTTGATATGATCAGTTGTTAGAAAAATTGCTGGTCTGCTAACTTTACATTTTTATCTTCTGATCGCCCTGATTTACGCTTTCTGATCAGCTAACTTTACGGTTTATTTTCAGGTCGGCTAAGTCTGATCTGCTAACTGTAAGGTCTTCTTTTCTGGTCGTCTAGCACTGATCTGGTAACTTTACAGTCTTATCTGCTGATCTGCCTACTTTACGGTGCTATTTCGGTGAAATTTTTTGGTCGGCTATTGCGGATTTGTTAATTTTATGGTGCTAGTTCAGTAGTCAGCTAACTCGTATGTTATTGGACCAATATTCTGCTAACTTTATATTGCTAGGGTGCTAATTTTACGGTCTGAGCTGCTGATCTGCTAACTTTATGGTGAAGGTTTGCTAACTTTTTGCACCCGCAGCAACAGCTGTCGCACAACACAAGCAGTAGAAAAAAAAAATTTTTTTTTTCTCGTTCCTAATGGCCAGACCAGTAACTAGAAATATTTCACATAATAGGAAGAATCCGAAATAAACCACAAGAGACCTACGCTTCTTGAGACAAATAGAGTCACCTAGAAATACATCACCTGGTAAAGTGAGGTTAAAAATTAATGTATAAAGAAAACAGAGTCAGATTTGTAAATGCAAATAATGATATCTAAAAATAGCAATACCTGTCAAGTTTTGGTCTAAAATTGCTTTATACTGAGAACAAGCTACTACTTGACATAATAGGAAGAATTCTATGGTAACTATAAATCTATCCATTCATCTATTCATATATGTATGTACTCTTGAACCAAATAGCATTGAGCCTTCAAAGTTCTCGCCGCGAGATTTTTTGTTTTTCATTTCGAGATGTGCGCGTCTTCTCATTTAAATTTTTAGGCGGTGAAATTAGAAAGTTTAGTTTGCGATTCAGATAAAAGACAGTGTTTTAAAGGTGAAGCAGTTTCTATTTATGTTGAAGGAGAGTATACAACGAATTCGGTGGGAGACACCTAAGAAATGTTTGGAAAAAATGTGAATTAGAATTGTGATTCAGGCACTGCTATAGTATGTGGTGTTAACATATCAATGATAAAAAGGTCATTCACAGTTCTACCACTAAAAACTGCAAACGATACACCGGATTGTCACACAAAGCAAATTGATTCGTTTACAATCAATGTAATCAGACAAATTTGCCATCGCTTTTACGAAAGTAATGCGTATTCTACAATCGAAAACTTGCACCAAAGTGTTTAAAAGGTGACAACTTTCTAAGAGTTGGTAAAGAGACAATCAGAAAATGATTAATTGAAAACTGCAAGTTTAAGTATCATAAATTATTCAGTAAACCTGTATTCCTGGATTGCAATGACATAGCAGCTCAACTTGAGTATTACTTGTGCCACGTTAAATATTACCGGGACACAGGGTACAACACATTTTACTGTAATGAAACCTGGTCTCTCCAAATCAAAAACGAAATAAATGCAGTCAACTTGTTTTAAATGATACAGAAGTCAAAACTCAAAAATATGAAAAGAAATATTGGATTCGCGATATTCTAATTGAAAGAACAATAGAATTAATCAAATCTACCCAAAATCCTGTTATGAGATTATAAAATTCTATTGATAACAGTATCTGTGTAGAAATTTTCTAAATTTCTGATGACGTCGTTCGCTGACTAAATCATACTACAATTTAATGACTACCTCACACAACTCCAATTTTAAATGTTTGTTTGGTAAAACTGTAATAAGTGAATTCCGCCGAGGGCTCAAAGCTATTTGGTTCGAGAGTATGCATATATCTTTTTATTTATCTGTCCATCTGCCTAACCATATACTTATCTGGATCAATCATTCTATGTTCCAATCACTGTTTCGAGTATCTATCTATCTATTTTTGTGCCCTTGGTTGCTCCGGCTTGCTAATCTTTTTTACGTTCGATGGAGGAAACGTTTGGTTAGGCCACGATACCCTAATCTCACTCCTACAATATCACTGAATGTCGTAGATTGTAGCCCATCTGTTGATTTGTCTTGTGAGCCATGTTTTAGTTGTATAAATCTAATTACGATGTTGAATAATAAACCTAATTTTTCACTAGACTTCGATGCAATTCACGTTCCACAATACAATAAGAAAAAGTTTATCGAAGTTGGAAGAAATTAAAGATTGAATTTTTTATATATCTAGTTTTTAATACTTTATTTTTTTGTGATTGGTTTTACTCGTTTTATCTTTCAATATCGAGCTTTTGTGGCAAATAAATCACACTTGATGTGAATTTTCGTAATGTTTAAATTTAATTTTTGTCTGCTAACTTCACCGTCACAGTCGTATTGAGGGAACAGGAGTTCCCTCCCGTCGTCATCATCCTGCTCCTGTGTTGCTGTGTCCATCACCTCAAGAGACAGCAGCAGGGATGACAACAAGAAACCTTGTAAGATTCCTGACTTGGCTCTTATTTAGGAGCCAGAGCCAGTCTTCTCCTTTGGTTTTAAGGAAGGAGAAGTTAACAATTATTTGGAGAGATAGAGGGTGAATGAAGGAAGGTTGCCCGAATTATAGAACAGGGATTGACGTTTTTGATCTTGATTTTATTTTAACCAATATGCCTACTATCTACTTAACTAGAGATAATATTACGCGCACAGAATTAGTCGCTGGACCGATAAGGCGCCTTATGCAGAGAATACAAATTTAATTATTTTGTTGCGGCCGATTGATGAGATGAGACGAGATGTAGTCCATGGCAGTGACAGTGGAGGTGAGACTGGTTTAAGGAATCCGTTATGTCTCGGATAAACAATGTTCTTGTCTGGGATCAGATGTCGAGCCAATGTAACGAGGCGGTTTACCGATGGTTCCGTTCTTTGAGTCAGTGACTGGTGGCGTGACGCCTTAAGAATAAATAAAATCCGAATTAGTAGTTGTTCCTTTCCTTGTATCAAAAGCTTAGTAAGAGTAGGACAGGTCTTTCTCTTGCCATGTCTAATCTCCCTCTTGTGTGTTCGTGATTCGTCATATTCTCCTCCGCTTGTGCTGTGTCGCTGCATTCTGCTATCGGTGTGATTGATGCCGCGAAGTTTAATATTATAATATTTTTATTTTTAACTTAATTTTATTTATAACCTANTCTTTGAGTCAGTGACTGGTGGCGTGACGCCTTAAGAATAAATAAAATCCGAATTAGTGGTTGTTCCTTTCCTTGTATCAAAAGCTTAGTAAGAGTAGGACAGGTCTTTCTCTTGCCATGTCTAATCTCCCTCTGGTGTGTTCGTGATTCGTCATATTCTCCTCCGCTTGTGCTGTGTCGCTGCATTCTCCTATCGGTGTGATTGATGCCGCGAAGTTTAATATTATAATATTTTTATTTTTAACTTAATTTTATTTATAACCTACCTACAGTTATGGGCATACCTCACAACCATCACCTTAATCCCTTTCCTTTCGAATACTAAAGCAAAGTCCCATCCTTAGGTTGTTTTTTCTTAATTTAGAATTTTTCTTAGAAGTAATACTACTATTACTAATACTAATTATATAAATAATATATAGGTTATAGTGAGTGTTGTCGGTGGACAACGCTCGGATATCTTTTATTTAGACCTGAATGAATAACCTTCTTTTCGCTAATCTTTTTTTTGGAATTATTTGTTAATTTAAATTTAAATTAATTAATTACAATTGATTGGTCAACTAGTGACCTCGGTGACTTCACTCCACAAGACAACTTATCATCATCATTCGGACCTCAAGGACCCTTCTAAGGACCCTCAAAGGACCTAATACCACCACAATATATAATCCTATGTTTATTCTCTGACTCCTAAATTTTGTGACATAGGCAGCACTGTAAAGTTTTTCTTCGCTGCCCCTGTACACAACCGATCTAGAATTACATAAGAACAGGCTTACATAAGTCACAACCACAATACTATATGAATACTGGAAAAGTCTACGTTTAATGTATTAATTTTTTATTCTGTATTCAGTAATGAATGACAAGACAAAGTGTTTGACAAATTTGCAGCAGTGGTAAATTTTAGTCAGCATTGTAAAATACTCAATATGGAAAATTGCCATGGAAATTATGATGCATAATAAGTAAATGATGAATGCGGTGAACAAGTTGGAAGTGATTTTTAAAGGTTTGGGCAAGTTCAACAAGTGTACAATTTTCTCACTTTTATAAATAATACTTTGTGACGCTGTTGGCGCTTTAAGTTTATACCATTTCTGCCAAATGTTGAATATTCCAGAAGCCAAAAGTAGTTGCATTCGTTCATACAATATAAAAGGTGCTCGGGTGAGGTGTCCAACACGATAAAAACCGTAACCTTTCATTGTGTAGAATAATTTCTCATCTCCTTTTTGATAATTGATATGATCGCTTGTAGGTTTGTCCATTTTGCGCACGCGAAGATAGGCTAAAATTCCATCCAACTCCTGCTCCATATCAATAAACCCAATTTTATAACAAGTCGATAATTGGTTATACAATGTCTCAAATTTTTGTTCTTCAAAATTTTTAAAGTTTTGACTCAGTATCAATGATCTTGTGAAAGGCAATTCAGCTCTACCAGTTTTGTTTTCATTGTGCGTCTTGACTTGTCCTATATGAGTATCTACGTCACAATAATACCCATTCAATATTGAGTCAAGCTTTGAATATGTATCATATGGTAATGACCACATGAAATTCTTAAACGCTGTACCATTCTTATAAGCCGAAAATACTAAAGAAATATCAGGTTTGTTGTTACAAAATGTCCGAAGGCTTTCAATAATATTTGCAAAACCATTAGACTCTAAATAATATGAAACGTTTTCACATTTTGGATACTTTGGAAATCTAGCTGGTTGATATTTGTTGCAAATGTAGTTCGCAAAAGACACATCTTCTAAACAGAAACATGCTCTAATTGATGGTAACCGAATGATATCAAATCCATAAGAATACATTTTCTTAATTTTGTCATCCATGTTCTCCACATCGGTAACTCTATTAGTAAATTCTCCACTAGCGAAATACAGAAAGCCTAGTGTAACATCTACTTTTCTCCATGTTTTCGTAACTCTCAGGGGTGATGTGAGATCAGAAACAACTATTCCTTTGTATCCATTGATAAGTGTCACAGTAAGAAAAATCCAAACTCCTAAAAGTAAATTTACTAACAAAAAACTCCGCGGATTTTTTTGAATCAATTTTGGAAATTTGGGACTCACTTCTACAGCAACAGAAAAATTGAAGATCAATATGCTAACCAACATATCAATTTCTTCCTTGAACGCAATGACATTATCATTTATCATGTTGTATATTATTAACACAACAGATGGTAAAATTATAAATGATGTGCAGAGAAAAATTAACCAACTCCAAAAGTCATATGGAGTAATGTAAAAGAAAAATGTTACACTTTGTGATACACTGTCACAAGTGATAAAATTCATGTAAAATGACCCTATATAAGCAATGGGTGTTTTTGGAAGTTCTGCTCCGGCACTTCCAGCATTTCCATTTAGAATACGTATACGCCCAGCTATATCAAAAATTGTTCTCCATTTCATAATAGCACTTTCATCTGTCCAATAATCCAAAGATTCCATACATAGGACATGCACAATATTATCAAATGACTCAATGTTATCCCATGCACCGAAGTAATACTTTAAATTATTTCGGCGCTCAATTTTGAACGGACTGTTGTAGTAACGTCTAATATGCTCCCGCATGCTGTAGAGTTTTATTTTTGAATGAAACGAATGTGTACTTTTGTACCCATTGTCTCCCATCACCCATGATGATGTTGAATATTTTTTTTGATACTCGATAAAATGGACAAAATATTTGCTGTTATTCGTTACTCGATTGATTGTATTATTTAGCTCTTTACGGCAGGAAAGCTCCACATTCGAACATAACGGAATTGGAATCAGATGCCGCCAGATGAGGGTGTTTAGTGCAAATAGAAATTGAAGTAGATACTGTGTATTCTCAACTGTATAGTATGTCGAGTGTTTGTAGACGTTGTAAAGAATAACAAGCTTACCTTTGAATCTTGTTGGATACACTAGCTCAGATTTGAACAGTGTCTTTCTGGTGAAGATATGAATTGACAGTCGGAATTCGTTTTCATTATATTTAATATTCATGTGGGCAAGAGCACCTTCAATAAGGTCATCAATGCCAATTCTGTATTTTGGATTTATAACACGCTCAGGTAGGATGAGAAATTGTGTGATACAAAATATTCGTTTTCGTAAACTTAATACATGTACACTATAAGTACCAGATGTAATGACTATTGGGACTGTCGTTGGTTCTATGGTCACCGATGACGCGTCAAATATAAATATGGTATTGTAACAATCATTATACTCATTGATACGACTGTTTAAACTCTCTATGACTCGTCTAGCTTGAACTGGTGTTAGAATTTTAAAGGTATGTACGGCGATTGCGAGAAGCAATAGTAGCAACATATTGAATTTAACTGAACTAAAATAACTCTAATAATTTTGAATACATTTCGTTTAAATTTATCACCCGAATGGTTAGCTGGAAATTTTCTTGAGGCGATATCAAATTATCATAGTAATATACCTACACCTTACCTCGTAAAGTTAATTAGTTGTCACGACAAGGTTCAGTATATTCTGTTGTATGTTGCGTGCTTCTAGTGCGTGTTTTGTTACTTAAACGTTTAAATTCATGATCGATTGGTCTTTGAATGTAAGTGAGTTTGTTAACATATAAAAGTTAAATACAAGTAATAAAGTTCCAGCAATTTTGGTATTTTTCGGAGTTATTCTTTGGATTAGGCAGTCATCCACATAGATACAAGTGTCAACATTTGGTTTGTCAATTGTGTTGGTTTTAATGAACATTCAGTGAATAAGACATACGTTACACAACCACAAAAGGGAATTGGGGATGATCGTATTATATTAATTTATATTTTTTTTTAGCCTTCATACGATTTATTCGCTGTCCTCATCATGGTAGAGCAGTTATGTGCTTATATGTCAACAAATATAAGTTCGTTGACTCTTCTAAGTTACCGATATAAGCAACAATTTGCCCCTCTCAACTCACCCCAACGGAAACGGAATCAATACGGAACGTATACTTAATATAGCACAACAATTCCGATGGACCCCAATATAATAATCAATTTTTCTAAAAATAACCTCAATGTTGAATTTAATATGGCCAAAACGAAATGATATTTAAACTAGTATCGGAAAAGTTTAATTAATAACTGTATGCAAGTTTGGACGAAAAAGTTTAAAATGCCTCCAGCAACGATGTACGTAAATAGATGATTCAGTTGAATTCGATCAAACTCGTAAAGTGGTAAAGTCATATTAGGTCAGCTTGCTTTACATGAAGCGTGAGCTTGACTTGACCCCAATCGATTGTGAGCTCTTCACCAAATTCGTTGCACAGAACTACGGAAATTACATCGAAGTCACTTCTAAAGATAGGAATATATCATGGATTGGCGAATGTTTGTGTTATTGCATGACTTTCTTCATCTGCTATGTTAACCATTCGCAATAAAAGCACAAGACTGGATCCCAAAATATATGGTTCAATATGTGTTTCCTTATTTAACCCTGAACACCCCACTATCCGGGGGCGGGGGTGTACACCACAAATGTCTAAAATTTTAGACATCAGCCAGCTTGTACCCCACGCTATGTCTAAATTTTTAGGCATAAAATTTTTAGTCAACTCTAGTTCATAAGTTTTCATTCTCATACAGCATCAAGATTTACATCATTTCAAATGTTTCATCATTTCAGCAGCGGCTAGGGAGGGCGGTGGGCAGTTGGGAGGGCTGTGGGCCGTTGAAAGGGTGGTGGGCTGTAGGGAAGGCGGTGTGCATTTAAGAATGCTGTGAGCAGTAGGGATTGCAAAGGGTGGTAATAAGGGCGGAGGGCCGTTGGAAGGGCTGTATGCAGTAGAGAGGGCGGTGGGCAGAATGGAGGGTGGAACAGTCCACCGCCTTCCATACTGCATACAGCCCTCCTTACTGCCCAAAGTCCTCCTAGCTGCATACATAACTCCCAACTGCCTATCGCCCTCCCTACTTCCCACCGCTTGCCCCACTGCCCACCGCCCTCCCTACTGCCCACCGCTCGCTCTTATGCCCACTGCCCTCCATACTGCCCACCGCCCTCTCTACTGCCCAACGCCGTGTCTACTGCCCACTACCCTCCCTACTGCCCACCACCCTCCCTAAGGCCACCACCCTCCCTACGGCCACCACCCTCCCTACTGCCCACCACCCTCCCTACTGCCCACCACCCTTCCTGCCACCCACCGCCCACCTTACTGTCCACCGCTTTCCCTTCTTCCCACGGCCCTCCCTACTACCCACCGCCCTCCTTACTGCCCACCGCCCGCCCTACTGCCCACTGCCGTTCCTACTGCCCACAGCCCTCTCTACTGCCAACCGCCTTCCCTACTGCCTACAGCCCTCACTACTGCCCACCATCCTGCATACTGCCCACCGCCCTCTCTACTGCCCACAGCCCTTCCAACGGCCCACCGCCCTTCTTACTACCCACAGCAATCCCTACTGCTCACAGCATTGCCAGATGCACACCGCCTTCCCTACAGCCCACCGCCCTTCCAACGGCCCACAGCCCTCCCAGCTACCCANTACAGCCCACCGCCCTTCCAACGGCCCACAGCCCTCCCAGCTACCCACCGCCTTCCCTAGCCACTGCTGAAATGATGATGAATCTTGATGCAGTATGAGAATGGATAACTTATGAACCAGAGTTGATAAAAATGTTGTCTAAAAATTTAGACATGTGTGGGGGACCTGAGGTAGGTGTCTAAAATTTTAGACAATACGTTTATGCCACTTTTAAAAATTTGGCAATTATGAGAAAATTTGATTTCGAATCATTAAAGTTGCAGACTCAAAAGATACTTCAAGCATTTTATGAGGACTATGCTTAATTACGAAATATAAGTCTCAACTTTGTTTCAGAAACTTATTTTTTCTAACTGTGTCTAAAATTTTAGAAATCGTGGGGTGTTGAGGGTTTGAATGTGGCCAAGATTAGCTTAATTATCTCATCTTCTGTTGCTGTTTCCAAAAATAGAGCAAATGCATCGGATGCCAGAGTCAAGCAAATACGAATGTTAACGTCATTAAAATGTAGCGATTACGAGTGGGCAAATCAATTCTAAGTTTGTCATTTAGCTCGACTTGTTTTGACTTGGAGATATGTGCTTCGCTCTTATTCCCTCCTAAGTTAGTATTGTCAGTAATGCCTCAATGACTCCCCTCAAAATACACAGCACACTCACCATATGAACTTTTGTAGTCGTTTCCATATGACAGGAGGGTTTCTATATACGCACGTTACGGATATCCGTTGTTTTTTGTATAAACATGCTTTTCATTGAAATAAATGCGTGATTGGGTGAATAGAGAATGGAGCAATAAATTAGTTGTTCCAATAGTTGAGGTATTCGGAAGATTGTTCCATCTCTGTTTCCAACTAAGCTTCACATAAACAAACTTCACATAAACTATCACACAAGTTTAAATAATGATTCACGTTTTCCGAAATTTTAAACTAAATCTTATTTGCGGAATCCTGAACATTCACAATTGGTTGACTCTTCATACATATTGCAGTCACAAGTCGTGTATCTGGATGGAATTGAAAAATATCTAACACCCCTCGGTTAGCTGGCTTTGGTAAGGAATGAAGCAGTGACATTATGGAAATATCTCAAACCTTGTCCGCGTACATGTATTGTGAAAAGATTTTTCTTTTCTCTTTATTTATGATTTTATAAAAGCAGGTGATTGCTTCTTTGCTTTGTCCAAGGGCTTCATGTTGCTGATTCGAACGAATTGACCTTTGGTTCTTCGAGATGTTCTTTTCCCTGTTTGTAGAACTGGGAATTGACTGCAAAATTGAGAATTTCCGTTCCCACATTCTTGAACCAACACCGTTTCTCTTCAATACAGTTTTCACTGAATATTTTAGCTTTGTTATGAGAAACTGTTCTGAGGGCTGCTCCCTTGGTATTAGAAATATGTATTACATTACGAGAAAAGTTGCATATTTAGCAATTCCTCCAAGAAATGATTCTCTTTGTTTAACCCCGTGGAACACAGGGATTCCTTTACCCAGTTGACCCTTTAGTGTATGATAATAGTGATCATGATGAAAAATATATTTTTGCTTCATGTTGTCTTACAGATTTAATCTGAAATAGTTGATAGTTTACTTTGTACAGAATTGAGATGATTTCAATAATTTAGGAATTTAGAAGTCATGACTATTCATAGATTTAACTACTTAGGAATGCTTCAGCGTACGTGCTAAAGGTCAGGGTAAAAATAACTTTTATGAAATAGTGAATCATACAACGACAGCCACCCAGGAGGATAGAACCTGCAACCCTCAAGTCCTTATATGTATGTAACTCACCGCTTTAGCCACTATTCCATGAAACGTATTTTGCAAATTGATACAACAAATAGAATTAGTAGTCATACAGATGTATTAGAATAAAAAAATTGAAACCAATAGGACGATTTGTTAGACGATTAGACAAAATCAGAATAAGTGGAAATGTTTATATTTAGAATACTGAAAACAAAAGCAACTAAAAGCAATAAGCAAAATCATAGATATTAAGATTATTTGAACTTAGCACGAAGATCAACACTTCATCACTTTCAGAGGCTTTCATCTACTGCTTTGTGACATATTTTACTACTTCTAAAAGTGAAAGAGATTAGCACTCGTAAATTTGTCTCTAATGGAGTAGTTAACAAATGTATAAAATGTGGCACTCAGTGTGGAGGTGTATTTGCGAAAATGCAAAACCTTATTTTTGGCGCAAAGTGAGATTATGTTAATCTCGGGTGGCTCTTATCTCACCATCATCTATCTATCCATCCATTTATCTATCCATGTATCTAAGCATCTATGCATTCTACTCAACCTATCAATGAATCAACCTATCAATCTATTGCTTTTGTCTTCGCGGTTGCTGTTAATTTACCCATGATGGCAAACGATTGTTTCTTGAGAAAAATCAATCTCATTATAAATCCAACAATGCGTTGCTAGATGGAACAAATAATCAAAGGCGGCTACGTTAGTATCGGAAGTCAGCGAGCAACAGAAGCAAACAATCCCTACATGAGAGATGAATTTGACCTTACAAAAGTAATTAGCTACAACTTATATGGTTTGACGATGAACAAACAGTTATCGATGACTGAATTCGAATGGTTCAAAGGAGAAACGTTAGTATGAATTCTGAAAAACATCCAAGGCTTTATCCTTGACATCATCAAAGAATCTGAAAAAGGATATTTTGTCGAAGTTGACACTGAAACTAAACGAATATCTGCTGCGCAATATAACGATTTGTTCAGCCATGAAAGCTACCTGAAAACAGGTAGCTTTCATGGCTGATGGAAGACATTGAAAAACAATCAACAATCTATAAGATAGAGAACCTGGTTGTTGATCTTTACCAAACAGAAAACTATGTTATTCAACATCGGATTTTGAACGAGTATTAGTATTAGAACGGGAGTGCGGGTAACAAAAGTACATACGTGAGTATCCTTCACCCAAAAATGATGAATGAAGCACTTTACTGATTTCATACCGAGATGAGAAAAAACGACACGTGACTTTTATTCCATCGATCAACTGCGTAAACGCTAATTCTTTACAACAACCAATAAAGCTCTTTACAATGAAGTATAAAATGGCAACAATCCCCCGAGTTTTTATATTCTGTAGAAATCCTGTCTAAAATGATTCCTGACGAAATGATTCTATATAGGGCATACATAGACATTTCTATTGAACTGATTGTGTACTATTGATTACGCACAAATCCTGTCTAAGAGAAACCGCTAGAGAAAATTCAGCAAACTCTATGCATAAAATATTATACTGAGCCAACCTGCCAGAATCAATTCTACAGGAACTGTGAATGCTTTTTTATGCAGAACAAATTAGAAAAATTCAAAGAAAATCTCTGCATATGGCATTATATTGTTTGTTACTTTCTCCAATCATTATCTGGAGAAACAGTACATTGACTAAATTGTAAAAAAAATTAACCAGTATTGTCGCTATTGGCATAAGTTTGCAACTCTTTTCGTATGATTGAACTTGACCAGAAATAATTATACTACGGATTCTTTCTTAAATCTTGCTAACCAACATGCAACTCTCGGGTCTTATTTATTATCAGATTAGCGGAATTTCATGACGATTAAGGAAATGATTTCAGAAGATTTTCAAGTTTTTAGAAATAAAAAAAGTTTTACGAAAAAATTTCGCAGAATTTTTTAAGATTTTTTTTAACATTATTTCTTAAAATATTTTTCAAATGCTACTAAAAGCTTGAGCTAATTTCAAGTTTTGCATATGTTAGTAATTTCTATTATACCGACTTTAGTTGTATAATCATTGAAATATAAAATAGTTTATTTTTTGAATTTTATAAACAGTAAAAAAATCAACAACGGCGTCAAATCTACAATATTTTCCGATTCGTCAAGTTACTTTTGTATGAGAAATAACAATCGGTATTTTACTATTTGAGCTCAGTCATAGGAAGTGTGGTGTAAGTGTTAAGGTAAATGAGTTCTATAGAATGGTGGTGGGTTCGAAGCTGATAGGTGTTATTGAGTTTAGAAAGTGAAGAATTTTTTTTTTCATTTTCCAATTCCTGGCTAATGTTTTCTACAGAAAATATTCGCCAGGTTTGTCGAATGAATTCTAAAGACTATAGGGCCATAAATAGACATAAAAGTTTCTACATAACGTTGTACACAGCCTGTGTAGAATTTAAAAACTCGGGCCAGTATGTGATGCCCAACAACGAAACAACATGTATTTTCATGATGAACTGACTAGCAGTTATTCTCAACAAATATATTGCAGTTGGTGCTAGTGTCCTCGAGTTGAGCAAAATTACATTGCGTAACTCCCACTACAATTCCATACAAAACGAATTTGGCCACGCTGCGACAATTGTGTACATGGACACTGGTTATTCTATCTTCCATATCACAACCAACGATAAATAAATGAAAATATTGGAGAATAAGGAAATTTATGACATGTTCTAGTATTCACTCTTCCATCCCATCCTTGTAAGATTCCATGATGATAAAAACAAGAAAATCCTTTTGCAATTTAAGGGCGAGATTACTGATACTGTCCTCACACACATCATTACCCCACGCCTAAAGTTGTACTGTATCAGAGCCAGTAAAATCAAGAAAGAGAACTTGTACTTCACCAGTGTCGGAGAAAACTGAGAGATGGAAGGAATGTGCAGCAAGAAAGTCAAGGGTATTTCAAAGACATCTGCAAGAAGACATTTCCTTTGACGATTTTGCAAAAATTACATTTTCTTTGACGATTTTACAAAAGTAACAATGCAGAAACACCAAAGCGTGGAACAAATGATCTTCACTAAAATCACCAAAGAAGAATGCCTTCAACGGCTTAGCCACATAATATTTTTCTGTTGATAACGTATTTAGTTATACTTTTGTATTTAGTTTTAAATATATTCCTATATTTTATATATAAGCTTGATAACTTGTAAACTCAAAAACCGATATTGTTTGAATTTATTTTGTTTGTTGTAGTGTTGACGATATTCGTCCTGGGAATCAATTCATTAACTTACCTAGAGGTATCTATATTCACCCCGGGTCCAAACATACCGAGCATACCCAAGCAAAACCTAAAAATTATTTCTTATTCAGTAAAGGGGTTGAGAAAATACTGCTTACCTAAACCTTAAGGTAAGCTAGGTTACCTTTTGGCTGTGTAGTCGGTGAGAAAAGTGTATGAAAGGAGTTCACGTCATACAAGTAAGTCATTTGTGTATGGATTGTGAGTGGAAGATGTGGGGTTGTGGGATTTGTAGAATTTTTTTCATTCTCTTTATTACAAAAAAAATATCTATAATCCTTAACTTTTAAAATATACTAATCAATTTGAAAGTTTTAGTAATAATTGATCAATGGTTTTGTGGAGTCGAATTAATCGTTAGAGGTAAAGATCTATTCGGTTAATATTTTATACTATTAATTTAACTAAAAATTTTGAAGATCAAGCTGAAAGGAATCACTTCGGTAAACCAAGAAGTTTGAGTAGATCAAGTCACTTGTTCTACTCAAAATTATGTTGACCTGAGTGATTCCTTTTTCCTAAAATGTCACAATTTACTTTTTCGCAAAATATTAAATACTAATTGTATTCAACATTCGCTAATTGATTTGGAAGTAATTTGAGTCAACTCCGGTACCTGCCGTGACAGCACCAAATTACTTACCTATCAATCTACACAAGGACCTAACCTTTGACGTCCAGTAACTCATGGCCTGTTCATCAGTGCTTCTTGTTCTTTTGGATGTTCTGTTGAAGTATCGCTTTTGTATGTTTTGTGTTGTGGTGTTGTCACAGCATATTGTTGCTATGGAGTTGACTCACAACACTAACAATTACTACATAAAGNCTATGGAGTTGACTCACAACACTAACAATTACTACATAAAGGTGATAATACTCACCGAATGATCAATGATCAATTCCGCTGTTGAAACTTATTGTTTACTAAAACAGTAGAACTAAAATAGTTTAACTAATTCTCAGTAACCCTGCTCAAGAGCAGGGGAACTTTTTCGGGTGTATTTGAAGGTTTAGGTAAGTTTCTATGCCTGTTTTCTTTTTAGAGCATTAGCTTTGTCAAAACCTAGGGTTGTTAACCCGAAACAAACCTCAAAAAGTTGGGTATGTTGGGTAAGTTGCGAGGGTCTGTTGACTTCTTTCTAACTCTCGTCCTGAATAAGCTTTTCACAAACCCGGAGAAGTTACCTTCAACAGACTCCGGGTTTGTTCCCTAGGTTTGTTAGTGAATTGGTCGCCTGGTAGTGTGAGACATTATCACCTGGGTCTAGTGCTGGTTCCGTTGATGTTGACTGTTGCCGATATAACACGGGTGCTGTTGTCATTGCTGTGGCTGTTGCCGATGTTACATGTGTGCTGGTGCCGGGATTACCAGTGGTGCTGCTACTAGCTTAAAATACATGTGCATATGACCTTCGTAAACCTATTTCAGTGGGATGTAACTGCAATACAATATGATAAATGACGTTTTTTGACACACATTCTTTTTTTTTTGCAAATTTTATTTGTTTCAACTACTAATATTATAACATTTATTTTTATTTTACTTGTAAATTCAGATTTACGTGAGCTTACTTGATTATAATGCAAATGCATTCCAAGTTAATACATACGATATTGTTATAATTATATCGAATATCTATTGTTGCATATCTATCATGTATATTCTCTCATCTCTATCATGTAACAGACGTCGATTGACCCTTTTTGCATTCCGCTTCCTTCTTTTTGAACCATTTTCTACCTAATTAGCATAATTTGAATGGGCTTCAATACCCTTTTCACATTCTCTTCCTTCTCTTAGATTTATTAATTTTCAACCCTTCAAACCTTTTACCCTATTCTAATTTTCCTCAAGGAATGATGAATGCCCTAAGAGATAAAATACACATTTTCACTCGGCAAAATAAGTTTTGCTCGAGAAAAATTTTTCCTATTTAAAAATGACTTTTTACTATACCCCACATTTTGCGTTGGTCCCATGATGGAAATCACGCTTAAGTAAGTAATAAGAACTTTTTTATTAATATTCTAGATTTTCTAACAAAGAAAAATTTAACTCTGGGAATTCGAGACACGCGGTTGTCTACTGTGAGAGTAGTCAATTCACAATAACTTTGTACTCCAGAGTTGTGAGATGTTAAGCCTGCACTCTACCCTCTAACTCTATCCGTCTGAGTATTTACTTTGTCTCGACCAATTCCCAAAAAGTAGTTGATGAGGGAAAACTCATGGCTGGAAAATTTGGAATGGGGAGGCAATTTCTGGCAAAAATTTTAATTGAATACTGCTTAAATTTTGTATAGTTGATTCATGCTTTGATGGCTAATGTACTTTTAGTCACATTAATGCCATTGTCAACATTTGAAAGAAAAATGTCTAATCATAATGATATAATTGAATAAAGTTGTGTCAGGGGTTAGATGTTTTAAAATTTTCCACATTTAGCTTACACTCCATAACTAATATGTAAGGTTCGAATAAGTTTAGTAAACATAATTTATATTCCTGTTTTCATTTATTAGCAATGCCATGCTAAGCTTTTGAATAAATTGCATATATTCAAAGCTCATACATATTAAAGGTTATTAGAACTCATGTGATAATTACAACTCAATGCCAAGTAATGATGCAGTATGAGACTTATTTGCAAGTAAGTAAGTGAGCCTAGTATAATGTTTTCTAACTACACAGTCAAAATTTTTGCTCATATAGTTTTTACCAGAACTCATTGAATAGAATGTGTGTGCCTGTGATAGGTTGCAACCGACCACTTCAAACTGAAGTCAAATGCATAGCTGTTATAAATTTGGTAAGACAAAAAATATCATGTTTCTTAAAAACTAACTTCAATGTATTCTGATCATAACATTGAGTTTCACCCTATGATTTTTAGGTATATTCTCTCGGGCTGATTGTGACCGAAGTCATATTATGTTTTCAGATTGGAATTCAAGGAGTCCAAAAATTGAATCCAGAATTTTCGAATCCAAATTTAGATGATGAATCAAATTTGTTGAACCGCACAATCGGCCACAATGAAATCCAGCTAGCGATAGAACATCATAATGACAACAACGATAACTATACAGATAGAAGTGAGTTTTTACGCAAAATAGTTTTTATCTTACCAGTGATTACAATAAAACTGAAAATTTTTTTTATAAAGACATTAAAATCAAAATAGAAACACATATAAACAAAAGCATCATCTAGGGGTATTCCACATATCACAGCATTAAGAATAGTCGGACTTTGCTAGCCACCCACTAACATATCAACTCTTGTTTGACTTACCATTAATCCGTTGACTTGATAGGAATTGTGACGTTATTAGTTCTGCTTCCAATTGTATGGCCGTTTATATATTTCGTTGAGTGAATAATTGGCCTTAAAGTAAAAAGGTAATCTCTGACAATTATTAATAACTTCTTAGAATAGTTGAATTTTAGACGCAAAAGTTTTAATCTGCAAAATTTGAAGAATTAAAAGATTTTTTAATCACAAAATTAATCCTGATTAATTTATCCTTAATGCTCAATCCTGCAAATATTCAAAAGGAATTAATTCTGGCTTAATACTAATCTAGGTAACAGACTTTTCCTTCATCGCTAATTATAATCCGCTCATTCAAAAAATCTAATCCCGACAAATAATTTAATCTCGACAAAATATCCAGTAATCACTCAGCTCTGCTTATATAATATGAATGAGCATTGTGAATTATAATTACTGTGGCATCACCGATTACATCAGAGGGACGTTTCATTCCCGCGGGTAGTCCAGCTGAAAACCGTCAAAATAGGGGGAGAACACTTCATCTCTGCGGGTAGGAGGGTATTAGACCAATTTTTGTCAGCATGTGTGGAGTTAAAGCATTTGGAATGATGCTAGGAATTATGATATCATCGTGTCCTACTGCTTTTGTTTTATGTTTCAGATAATAGAACCAATACTTAAAACTTAAATTAGAAATAGAGTAGTCGACGATTATAAGATCTTCCTTCATAAGACCATGTTGGTTATAAGATTAGATTTTTTATTCCTTGGTTTCCTCCAATGTATTTAGCATGACAAATAATTCGTTTTAACACCAAAAAACATAAGATCATGCTTTCGATCTTGATAATTGTGTTTTCCAGCTAATTATAAACACCAATTTGCTCATTATGAGAACCAAATTCTTGATTTAATGACTTAGAATGAGATTTAAGGGGAGTGGAAAACAATTTGCCGACTAATCTTGGTACCTCTCATGCCCGATAATCCGGTTATTCTTAGAAATCTAAGGCATTCTTAAGCAAACTGAAGAACTGATTTTGATGTACATTATTTCATAAAGCCACTCATCATAATTTGGCCAAACAGATGGGTATCTCTTTATACATTTTATAACACACAATAGATCTTATATCTATTATCAGACCAAAATTTTCTGCTACATAATAGGACTTGTAACTAATCAATTTTGTGAACAAAAGTAAAATTAGCAATTACAAAAATTTCAACTTTATAGTCACTTAATATCTTTCCAGCAGTGCTTACCCAACGTTAGTATCGACTTCATTGTTCCTATACATCCTTTGACGGGAAGTGAATGAATAGTGGGGTGACTTGACGAATGCAACTATATAGTGGTCCACAAATCTTTAAGAAGCTACTTTTGTCCCATGCTACGCTACGCTGGAAGCTACTTTTGTCCCATGCTCTTTGCTGGAGAAAGGAGTGCGCTTATAATTTGTGCCGTTTATCTTCTAAACAAATTTTGTTCTGGGGAAACACTTTTCAATTTCAGAAAGACCATTGAAAAGTAGCGTTTGACGTCAAAAGAATCAAGTCTCTACGATCGCTAGGAAAGAAGTTATGATTTATTAAATACTGAATTCTTTTGATATTCTTTTGAAACATGCCATCTCTTAATACATCGTCTCAAAAAAATGTCTAAGATTTTCAACTTTCAAAAATTCTTCTAATTATGGATATATATATATGTTTATAGTTCTTTCTGTCCCGGTGCTGCAATTTACCGTGTCAACGGTGTGGATACTTACCTGGATACTGGACATCTCATTCTCATTTTTACTTTATCACGCAGCTGCAAATGTAAGTATGATACTCCAAAATTAATTTACAAAAAGATTATCAACTACATTGTGCAGTTCGTTTCTAAAAGGAAGACTCCATCGTATCATCGAAAAATTTGCGTCTTCAAAAAAATTCGCGTCATTCATTTTTTGACTGTACTAAGATTTTGAAAGGTCGATTACATGGCATTTTGAAATAATGTACAGGGTGAGTAATCTTTTTTAGTACCTTAGAAAGCATGCTTTCACATTACGTCATTTTTTCATGTCACCGCGAGGGGGTTTTATATGAAAATTGTCAGTCGGCTACGGCAGAATGTTGAAAGGAATAACCAAAAGCTACGAGTGGGCGGGATTTAGATTGAAATAGAAATGAGAGTTTGCCATATGCTTCGTAAGTATTCTTCACTTTTTGTCTCAATTGAGTTGAAAAAGTGAAGACTTAGTTAAGAAGCATAGTGCAGCAGGGTCATTCATGGGCTTGGATTTTACTCTCAGTTAAGGACCAATAAGAATTACAGCATGGCGTATCCGCACAAAATAAAGCAGAGAAGCAGAGTGAGGGGTCGGGAGGTTCTCTGTTGAGCGAGGTGGAGTAGATCCCAAGGTATCATACCCCATTCTCCACTTTGGCTTTATTCATTCAACTAACCACCTCTCGCCTTCGCCATTACAGAATCTCCTTTCCTATCAAATAAGCCTTTTGAATTGTTATACGCACATTTTGCAAGCAACCACATAGATTGGGAGGAGCTATGGTGAAAGTGAAGAAAGAGGGTACTAAAAAAGATTATTCACCCTGTATAAAATGCAGTATATTAGTTTGGAAACAAAGGATAAAATTCTTATAAACAAAGGTGTGTTTGCACAGATGATGCAAAACCTTAGAAGCTAAATATTGCTTCTGCACCTCAGAACTAAATTTCAAATACTTATTCAGCTAATTAATCTAGGAATGACTTAGAAATCTAATTGTGAATGCTAAAAATGTTTTTAATATTTGAAAATAATCTTGAAATAGTGTCGTCCAAGAAACCAGGGTTTTATGACTGAACACATACCAAGTAGATAATTTACCGGTGGTGGTTACTATTTAAATCGTTTTTAACGTACGGATAAGCTTGAAGCTATAGAGTTTCAGATTTATCCACATCATACAAGACAAAGCAATAAGTGTGGAGTGAATTTTCAAATATTTACAAATTTTCATTGCTTCAACGTATTGCTTCAGCAACAAAACTTTGAATCTGAAATAATTTTACCTCAATGATTAAAATTGTGAAGTTTGAAACCACATATTTTTATATTCGTCAGTTTAATTTCATAATTACATATATTGAATTAAAAAGCGAAATTTATTTGAAGATATTAAAATTGGGCAGAGCAAAATAAAAGTAAAGCAATAGAAAATCACCGGCGAGCAAACATACAGTGTGTTCGAATAAGAAGGCGAAAATCCGGCACTAACGTTTTTAAAACTCTCATAAATTAGACTATTCCGACACTATTTAAATTAAGAAAAGTAAACAAAACGTCCGTAGAAACGATTTTCAGGAACTTGAGGTGTTCATAATGTGTGAAAAATTTTGACACAGAGTCAATTTTTTATTTTCCGTAAAATCATTTCTCAAAATTTTCACCTTCTTATTTGAACGCAATGTACAGAATGAGTAAACAAGGGCTACCTAGAGATCCTCACTCCACCGGACCTTTCTCTCTGTCACCCACCATAAATCGGCGTCATAATTTTGTTTATTTCATTCTAGGAGCAGCTGCTTAATGTATCATTTGTTCAAAGTGACCACCGTCCATGTCTAGACAATGATTAATTCTTACATAAAAACCTCGTCGGACATTTTGTAGCATTTGCAGGTTTTCATTTACGGTGGCAACAAAAGTTCGTATTATTGAGCTGCTTTGTTTGCTCGGCGAGGTGAGTTATAGTATTCCGCATGGCTCTGGCTCATGAGCTGGCTCAATGGCTCTGGCTCTGGCTCTGGCTCGAGCTGGCTCACAAAAATTTCTGAGCCAGAGCCAGTGCATGGCTCTGGCTCATGTAGTAATTTTGAGTCAGAGCCATGGCTCATGAGCCAGCTCAACGAAACTTGTGAGCCATGGCTCAATGGCTCAACTTTTACTCTAAATTCTTCCACTTTTTCCCTAATTTTCCATTTTTTTTCTTCCAAATCATCTTTTTTTTTAATTTTTGGTCACTGAAAGTCAATTTGCCTTTAGCCAGTCATAATTATGATTTGTGTTGGCTTATTCTCACTAGGTCAGTCTCACTTTTAGCAAAATGTGTATATTAACGGGGAAAATAAATAAAAATTTTTGTTGAGCCATGAGCCATGGCTCACTGAGCCATGGTTCTGGCTCATGAGCCAGCTCAACAAAAGTGCGGAGCCAGAGCCATGGCTCATGAGCTGACTCACCCAAAGGGTGAGCCATGAGCCATGGCTCATTGAGCCAGTGGCTCTGGCTCACGCCAAAAGCTGAGCCATGCGGAACACTAGTGAGTTGAAAACGATGCTTTTCAAATAACCCCAAAAGAAATAATCCAATGGGTTACACCCATTTAGATAGAACAGCTTTCGACTAAATGATTCTTTTGTTTTGAATGTAACAACATGTGATGTTATAAAATAAATAAAATTCTGACGCCGATTGGGTGATTAAGAGAAAGGTCCAGTGGAGTGAGGATCTCTATTAGCCTTTATTTACTCATTCTGTTTAATCAGAGAAATAACCTCTTCCTCCATTGTTGAAATAATGTATATGGTGAACCTGATTTTTGGAACCTAGTGCTTGCCGGCATAATTTTTAATTAGTTTCATCCTGACAAATAATGTTAGCAAAAATTTTATTTATGATATATAAAGTAGTACCCATTAACAAAATGACCTAACAATTTGTTAATGTTTTCATTCAAACATCCCTGAAATTGGCTAAATCGATATTTAGAGCTCATGCGGAACAAGGGATTAATTTTTTCATTCAAACAATCTTGACATTTTGATAAATCGATACTTAGAACTCGTGTTGACCTTGGCATTTAACAGACTTACCAACCGTATAGTACAAAACATTGCTAACCGATGGTAGTCCTTATAAATTTTCGATATACTCTGCTAGATAGATTGTGTTAAAAATGTCGTATCGGAAACATACTTATCCCAGCATAAAAAATTTTCACATTTTTTGTATTGACTAACCTGTAAATATTGCCTTTACTAGAAAATTTTATGTGTAAATGTGTGCTTTCAAACATATTGACAACGTTATTTTCAATATCGCGATTGTGCCCCTTTTTCCCTGTAAATAAGAAAAAGCATACCAATGCGAGCAATCTGACCGGACAATCTGTGGATTATGTCTTGTTGCAGTTTTATAATACCATTCAAAACGTTGATATTTAAAAGAAATAAAAACCTGTTATGTTCACCAGCAAGACTGTTTGTCTGGCCCATCAAATTAAATGCTTTGTAAAACATTATGTTTTCGTATCAAAAGTAACAAATTGACTATCGAATTATCATGTCGGTCTTAGGCTACATGCACATAGAGACGCGACAGCTAGTTTTACATACGCGATGACGATTTTGCTGAATCGCGGTTACAAAGACGAATGTGCAATCGTAGACTCAATCGCGCTTAATTACACAGCATAAGCTACGATTGCGACTGAAATATTCGATTGGTAGAAATGAGCAATGCAAAACAATGTAACAAAGCAGAGAGGCAAAGAGAGGGGTCGGCAGGTTCTGTTGAGTCAGGTGGAAACACACACAGGGGTCAAAACCCTTGAGTTTTTTCTCTCAATTCACCATCAGTATTACAGAATGTGTTTTGATTGGACATAAGCTAATGCAAAACAATGAGCAAGCAAAGGAGAGAAAGGAGAAAGAGGGATCGGCAGGTTCTCTGTTGAGTGAGGTGGAAACACACATAGGGGTCATACTTTGCTTTTTTTTTCAACTCACCATCTCTCATCAGTACAAAATCGCGTATCGTCACAAAAAATATCTGTTTCGAACAGATATGAGCGAATCGCTCCTAGGGACGATAAAATATCTAAAAACTCACATCGCGATTGAAAAAAATCTCGTCGCGAATCTATGTGAAGGCTTTTGCGTCAATCGCAATTACTAAAATCGTCCTCGCGTATGTAAAATTTGCTGTCGCGTCTCTATGTGAATGTAGCCTTACGTTCCTTGAAACGCGTTTGCTTCAAAATAGGTATTTTGTTAAAATTCTTCCACGAAACGAGTATCGGGCAAACAAAACCAACTTCTATTTTATATACCAAGCTCATCGTTAATTTGAGATGAACGTTACACCAGGTTTCAATAGTTATAAATATTGCCATTTAATTCTTCATGTTAGAATTAGTAACTAAGTTTGAAGCAAACGGCAATAAATCAGTAAATTGCTTAGCATTTCGAGATTCCTGTAGAAAATGCATATAACCTTTACATATTTTAACATTTATTTCTGGATTTGAGAGCACATATTTTCACACATGAATTGGAACCTTAGGCACATTTATATGTATATATTTTGCGATTTTTCAAGCATATATAATCAGCTCCTTGCTGATCATGGATGAACGAGTGTCTCCACACTTTTCACTATGTATGCGTACAATAATCTATAAAGCGGCCACTATCAATATTCCTTTCTAAATTAAAATCTATTGCGTTACCGAGTCAGTGCTTTTTTAATACACAACTTCATTTTACTTTGTGGACGCATCAGTATGATCAGTTCAAACACAAAAATTTATTAACTGCAGTTCATCTTAGAACAACGACTAATCTCGATATTAACAATGAGCTTTCTAGGCACCCCTACAACAAAATATGCAATCATTACAACCAACTGGGTCTATAAAAACCAAATGAATATTGCTAGGTAATATATTACGCATATAATATCAATTTTTCCAAACAATTTTCTAACTAATTTATAAAAGCTGGTAAGTCCATGCGACGGGGCTTTTCTAGCGTGTAAAATTAAACAAAGGTGTTGAATGAGCAAACTTCGCGAAATCTCAGTGGTATTTATAGACTACAAATTCACCAAATTCAAGAAGATTTCCGAACATGAGTACTTTTGAAGTTTTGAAAACACTACTTAAATGCCAAAAAGACTTAAGAATTTGTATAAAAAAATTATTTCAAAGTTTCATACGAGGTTGATGTTATTTCAAAAAATTACTTCTATCAATGGACTATCTTTATGTAGGATTTGAAATATTTGTTCAATTACTTCCCGATGTCTCTATGCAACAATTTACATTTGGTCCATTCTTGAGAATCTTCCAATAAAAGTTATCCAAGAAAGCTAACATTTCAAACTCACCTAAATCACATTTATCAGAATTTATTTGCAGCAATAAAATGTGAAACCATCTTATGTATACGAATCATATATAATTTTCATGGCCGAATTCTAAACATTGAATCGTAAAGTGCGAAATGTGGAGACGCCTCTCCTTAAACTGATTGCTAATGTTTCTTAGGTTTGTGGCTTATGCATAATTTCCCCGTATTTTTGCACAAACATACAAGATAACTGAACTGAATTTAGATGGCACAAATGAAATGAGTTTTTATTTGAGTATTCAATTTCATTCAAAAATGAACCAAAAAAGTTCTTGGAGGGAGTAGCTGACCATGAGCGTGATAAAAGTTTTCCGCTGTGCTATTCATTGAAAATTATATTGAAAATGATGAATATTGGAAATAATTTGATTTGAAAATCAAGCCAATAAACTTTTGCATTAAATTATAAAACAAAATAAGCAAATGTAGATATCTCTTTAGAACCATGTTGGCAATAGAAAACATTGAAAAATTGAAATAAGAAATCTCCTCCTAAGAAATCTTTTTTGACCTCTGACATTAGATAGAGTTTAATAATTTGTGGCTTGCATTGTTACTAAAATTTGAGGAGATAACGGGAAATAAACACACAAACCTAATGTTAGCATTAGGTCGCATGCGAATAACAAAGGTTCACTTCTGACTTCTTTCCTAAGTGGTGAAAAATCGAATCAATTCATTCTGCATAATTGAGTATAATAGGAAAAAATATATTATTTACCTTGATTCATCTAACCTTAGGCATATTCACAGAATAGAATATAAGAGTTAAGATTACTACCTTATGCTTCTTTTGTGGTACGATTTCTCTCCAAATTCCCTTGATTACAAAATAATATTAAGGAAGAAATTTACAATCTTAAATTTGGTCGCCATTTTGGTAAAAATCGTATTTACAATGTGAGAATTTCAGTTCCGGTTTGAATTTATTATAGCCAGACTCGCGATCCAACATTCAGATCAATCAAACCACCGCCAACTCCAATACTTGAAACCAGGTTCAGAACGGTGAATCACTATATCTGCTGGTTATAAAAATCCGTATAAATCCGGATATGTGGAAATATCAAAGCATGTTGAAATTTTGGGTAATCGTAAATACTCTTAATTTTTTTTTTCAGAGACATATTCGAAACTGCCAGATTTGGTTCTACTTTCGTTGTTCTGCACTTGTGTTCCGAATAATTTTTCTCATAATGTATGTCCTTGCTGGGTTTTCCATTGTACCTAAAATACCAGTGATAGTCCTCTTCGCCATACGAATTTATAGCTTGTGGGTAGTAAACAAATTCGTTAAGGAATTGACAGAAGAGAAGAGATTCAGCATGTCTTTGGCTCCGAATTCATCAAACAAAATTGACAAAGATGTACCAAAAATTATAGTAAACGGCGGATTGGTAACAGAAGAACAACACTATCAACAACATCCAGTAGTCTAAATAGTTTATTATGATTTGTGCAGACGATACTTAAACAATATGATGGGACAGAATGTAATTACCTTATAATAAAATCAGTAGAATTAAGTTCTTTTGATAGTCATGTGATGAGTCAAGTCATGCGACCTACCTAGCTGGTCTCCAAAGATATTCACTACACGGCACACTTGGCGATTTCTAATATCTCAGAGAAAAGTTACTCAGTTTAACATTCTGAACAACTTCTATTAGTGTTAATTTATCGCTTATAGGGGACCCGAAGTTTGACCTTGACCTGTGACCTCGATGGGTCATCACAGAAAAAATCACCATAGGGAAATATTACTCAGCTTAACATGCTGTACAACTTTTGTTTAGGTCATTTTATCGGTCATATACGACTTGAAAAAAAATTTAACTTGGAAAATTTTTTTTGTACTAACCCTTATGGAGAAAAACTTAGAAAAATTTACTGCTGCCCCTCTGGTAGAATCCAAACGTATTAACCAATTGGTGGCTGAACTATGCTGTGTAAGCTTAGTCATCAGTCTCGGCAGTGAAAGTGAACCAGAAACAGAAGTTTCCACGTCTGAAGAATTTAATGTTTTAGTTGTGGTAAGGAGTTCGGTCAACCTTACTGGTAAGTTTTTTAGTCAGTCCGTGAAAATTTACGCACACGCAACGTAAAGTTTAGTTGGTTCTATAAGACATTTTTTTTCAAAATTTGAATTTTTGACCGCGGACGCAGGACTTGGGTGGTTATTCACTATCTCCGCCTGTTATTTTCACCAAATAGAAATTTAATATGATATGACTGAAAAAATATGAACAACGGGAATACAATTTAAGGAGAATATTCCTTTGACGAAAAAATAATTAATTATAAATATGAATTAGGTCTAGGCGTAAACACCAAATATCAAATTGAATAGAACCCTCGGGTTTAAATATAATAAATACGGTGTATAAGGTTGTAGTGACGTAATCCTTAAGGCTAATTTATACTCAGACGACAGCGCTCCGTCACGTAAACTCAACTTGAGGGTTGAGTCAAAGTTAAACATGTTTAACTTTTGTCGGAAGGAGCTTTACGCAGACGGAAGGGGGTAACGTCAAGTGCAGTAACAGTATAAATTGGCATCCGTCACGAAAGTTAGCTGACGGAAGGTGACTTCGTCGTGACGGATGAACTGTCGTCTGAGTATAAATTAGCCTTTAGGTTAAATTCAATTATGGAATTAGTAAGATTTTTTTGGCTCAGAAATATTTGGTTCGTATAAATATATATATATAACATGCGGTTATTAATTTGGTTCCTTAACTTAAACTATTTTTAGTTTTTCGAAAATTCAATTGGGGCAAGTTTGGGCAAGTGCAAATTGAAGTATAGATAAAGGTTAACCAAATTTAGAAAGAATGAAAAAAATATCGATCGAAGGTGGCTGAAGGTGGGAGTTTGAATTTGCGCCATGCAATTACATGTAAATAATTTTTTTCCGTACCCTGCTACAAATTCAATTTTGGGCCAAACATTTTTGAAAATTTAAACAAAAATCAATAGTTGTAACAGGAATAGACTTGAGCAAAAAGTTTGTTTTTAAAGTCATATTTTTTTTTCAATTTTGGCCAATTTTGGATTAGGAATCGCCAAGTGTGCACGGCTAAAAATTTAATGTAGTTTGTGTAACATTTTTGAGTGAGGTACCATACAACCAGTAGGAGTACGGACACAAAGGTTGTATTTGATAAAGCAGTGTCCGCTGAAAATTTTTAGCGTTATATTCTACAATTTTTTTCCAAGTTTTAGTAGGTTTTCCATTAAAACTAAAACGATGCCAAAATCTCATTTCGTTGCGTTTTCGTTCTCATATTTCTGTAAACAAATCTATCCATTCCCCTACTCTTTGCTTTCGGTTTTCAGTAGAAACGAAGAGAAACAAAGGAAACGGCAAAAACATTTTGCATAAAATATACAAAAATAATAAATTGAAATATTTCAGATAGTACAGTGCACCACAAATCTTTAAGAACGCTGGAAGCTACTTTTGTCCCATGCTCTTTGCTTGAGAAAGGAGTGCGCTTATAATTTGTGCCGTTTATCTTCTAAAAAAAATTTTTTCTAGGGAAACACTTTTCAATTTCAGAAAAACCATTGAAAAGTAGCGTTTGACGTCAAAAAAATCAAGTCTCTACGATTGCTAGGAAAGAAGTTATGATTTTTTGAAAGTTGAAAATCTTAGACATTTTTTTGAGACGATATACTAAGAGATGGGCATGTTTCAAAAGAATATCAAAAAAATTCAGTATTTGATAAATCATAACTTTTGCTTCGCTACTTGACAAAATTTCCTACCTCTAGAGAAACAATTTAACTTCTTTGACAATTTGCATAAGCTTAACTATCTATATAAATTTGATGCATGTGGGATATTTGAAGTTTGCATGGGTCTCTCTTTACAGACACAACACAACACTTCTCAGAACAGAGGACAAGTTATTAAAATCGTGCTTCGCTACTTTAAAGGCTTAATATTCTCAAATGGAATAACAAAACCATGTTATCCCATTTATTAACGATGGGCGCTAATCTCTTTAACGCGTGTAAACCTTTAATATTTTGTCGGTTAATTACATTACTGGGGATTCATTAGAACTGTAAATACAATTTTGAGAATTTTTCATGGCTGGTGGAGTCCAAGCTCCAAGACTTAATATAGTTTTCTAGACTTTCTGTGCTTTAGTACTTAGTAGACTCGTTCCCATGTCCTGTTAGGAGCTTTATCCCAATTAATTATTATTGTTGATATAGTAATTGTTGATTAGTAGATGTGTTACATAGTTGAGGAAGAGCTTTTATTATTCAGATAAGAAGTGATTCTCATGTTGTTATGAAACCTGATCTCGAAGTGAGATCTTTCTGGCCTAATAGGCTTCTCTATTTATACTTTCTTGAATGATTCAAAACCCATTCAAAGCTAATGCCATCGACCTTAACATGCTGTGCATGGTAATGTCGAGTTACGTCATCCAGAAACGTTAATTAGGAATTATTTGGTGCAAACTATTGTATATAAAAATAACAATTTGCCTCTCGGGTCATTACAGAGCTTGAGTATTATGGGAAATATATGAAACATTTCATGCTAACATTTAAGAAAGCTATTAGAGAAATTTAAATATTAGGTTCAATTCTGAACAGACCTAATTTTTCTCGATTTTCACACTCTCGGTTTGAGTCTGAGTTTGCTGTGACTTAAGAGATTTAATATTAAGTCCAGACCAACATTTGCGTGATTACCTGGATGCAAGGGTAAACCACCCAGAACATTTAAGGAAGCTCGTTTTAATCTTAATACTTTAGATGACGAGCACTGTTTTCTCAACTTCCGGTTTCGTATAAATGATCTGGTAAAATTCTTATATATCGATAACGTTATTATGTGTCAAGAGAAGAAAGTGAGTGAAACAGGGACTCTTTGTATTATTCTTCGACGAATTGCCTTTCAGAACAGGTAAACTAATTGTGTTTTAAATTTTAAATTTTATTTTTATTTTTTATAACTTGCCTACATTTGAACTTTAACCTTCCCTAACAGGCAGATTATGTAAGAAATCTTTTAATTTTTTTCACAAGCAAATTGCATAGAAAAAAATTATTACATATTCTTCACGATACTATTTGTTGAGTCTGTAAAAAAAATTTTTTATCATGATTTGTTCCTAAAATAATTTCCTTTGATTAGTATCTACAGAAAATGGATTAACTGACTGTATCTTGGGACCCAATACTTAATTTATAAAAAATCATAAGGTAATTTGCAATTAATAATAAAACAAATGAAACTAAAACTTAATTTTTTTTTATAAACTGAAGAAAAAAAGTCTTGGGTTGGACTTAATCTCAGACCTAAAGTGAGAGGTAGGTAGGTCGGGAATTGAGTTTTTGAAAGGCGGACTAAGTTTAGAGAAAGGAGAAAGTCCTTCTACGTTTCTGATTCTTGGCCCCAATCTCATAATTAGGTTTGGTTCAGACCTAAACCCTAATATTTAAATCTCTGTATTAATACTGGAATTGCTGTTTCGTGACTCATGCATCATTATTCACTTACTTCTTAGTCTTCCGTAAAGATATTATATATAGAAATAGCTAACTTTTTGGCATAAATGAATTAGTAATTTCAATCTAACAAAAATATCGGAGTTTATGTAGTATAACTTTGAGTATGCGAGATAGGTAAATGCGCGAGTCATTGAGTGTATATTATCTCATATAGAAAAAAGAGCGCACAGTTTACCTTTATTTCTGAAGTTTAACAAAAACTCTGTTTCCTTTTCATGTTAGTATTTTGTCTTCGTGTTTCTGTTTTAACATGATGATCACTTTGTCTATTTGTTTCTAGTAGAAAAGGCAATCATTTAACACTAATAACAATTGAAAGCCTCGTTTCATTATTGGAAAGTCATTGATTTCCCACTTCGCTTTCATATTTTTGAAAACGGGGTTACTCGTTTCCTTTGTTTACGTTTCCATTTTTTGTTAAAATGAAAACGAAAGGATAAGGGGAAAAGATTTTTGTAAATAATACAAAAAAATGATAATAAATCCTACCTAGCTTAGATATTACACAGTTCTCATGATTACAAATTTTCACAATGACTTATTCTGGGTAACTAGGACTTACTTACGACTGAGTGGGAAATTGAGAATCATTAACGTCAATCCTCATACTCTCCACACGATCTTCAGTCATAATGTATTTGCTCAGTACTATAGATACTATGTTACACCCTTTGCAATAGTCAAACTTATGGTGTTTATTATGTGTTGCAAATAGATTATAGATCTGTCTTGTGCGTCCATCCGTCAGTCGGTGCTTTTATTCAAAAACGAATTGACGGTTCGAGATACTCTATTCACTAACAGATAGCTATGAACTAGAAGCGAACAAGTCCAAATATGCGCTATATTCGTTAACTCTGACCTAGTTTTCTTATTTTTCTCTCGAAACTTCTATCTTCCCTTTAATGGGAATTTACATGTTGAATAATAGCTCGAAAATTTCAATAACCAATGGATGGATCGATTCGGGGTTTTCAACACAAGATAGCACATGCCTCAAACCGTACCCTGTACGTTACGTTACGCAACCCCGGGCATTACCCCCGACCCCAACATACTCTATTGGATCTTTCTTTACCACAGACTCCGACATTACCCTAGTCCGTCTTACCTTACTCGTGTATTACCGTACCTCACGCATTACCTTGTCCCCAAGATTATCATACTACGGGAATTACCCTACCTTGGGCATTACCCAACACCGTGAATTACCCTGACCGGGGCATTACTTTACCCTAGACATTACTCGACCCCGGGCACTACACAACCCCGAACTTAGAATATGCCAGGCATTACCCTATCCCAAAAATTAAACTACCCGTTGCATTACCCGATCCCAATCATGACCCAATCTCGACATTACGCTATACTAGCATTACCCAATCAAGCACGGATACCAGGGCTGTTTCTGTTGGTTTTTCAGTCCTTAAGCACTTTGACAAGGAATGGAGCCAGACTGCTTGTATCGTCGTGATTAGGAGTCTGGCGCCATGCCATAATATGCAAAGATGCCGATAGGTTTCCCAACAGAGTAAGATAAATGTCAACAGCTCACCCCCTTTCATGTAATGTAGGTAAAGTATGCGTAGTAGTAGATCCACGCTACCAGACGCCTGAAAAGGTTGTGTACACGTGTACGTAAAAAGAGCGGGGCCTGGTTCGAGATAGCAGAAATATCGAAAAGCAAGTCTGCGACAGTCTGGAATAAAGTCCCTACCCTCTTGATTGGGCGGAAGCCAATAAGTCAAATAAAATTCAAAAAAACAATTTCCCTTGGTTCTGGATTTAGTTTTCTTTCCTTTTCGTTTCTGCATTTATATTCCGTTTTCATCTTCAAGCTGATACTTCTGTTTCCTCTTTTCCTCAGGAAAAGGAAAGGAAATCTTTATGACTTAGATTCGTCATTTTAAGTAAAAATTTTAAAATGCTTTTAGTAAAAAAGAAGCGTCGAGAATCAGTAAGAAACATGTTATGATAATTCAAAAGTCTACGCTATCGTATGTTCCTTTGAGCTGATGTACGAAGCGATTGACGTGTAAAAAGAACGTTGCTGACCGAGATTGATTAGACTGACAAATTCTCAAGAGGAACGTTTTACTGGGCTGATTAGTCGACGCAGAAATTCATCGGCGTAAATCAAAATTCATACCCATATAGCCTATATCCTTGCATTCCGTAAGTTAAAATGAAAATTCTTTGCAAATAAATAATAAGTAATCGGAGATTCACTTCCTAACGACCAGGCTAAATAGACATCCGTAGTTTTTTTTTTACATTTAGATTGTGCTCCAAATGCCTGATAAGTTTCGGGGAATGTTGGTACACATGGATTGCAACAAAATTGAAAAGTAGCGCATGAGCTTTTAGAAAAATAGAAGCAAAAAATATTACAGCGTTTCCAAATCACGTTATTTTGACTAGTAGAAGAAAGCTCTTGGGGATTTCGGACGTAAATAAAGCAAAAACTCTTACGCATATCCAACCAAATTGAACTTATAAATATTGTGCAAAGCCATAAACCCTTTGGTAAATATTATGAAACCAGACATAAAGTTGCTGACACGTCATTTACAAAAAAATAATTATGCACAACTTTTTGGAAAATAAGCAAGAGTATTTATTTTATTTATGAAGTCGAGAAAGCTTTTGATTCAATAGTTTGTAGTTATTATGTCTGACCTTGAAAACGTTTACTGCGTGGAAATTTCTGATTATATAGGTTATATCAGGATTGTTTACATCCCGTTCGAAAAGTTCTTGTACAATCTCTATCCAAGTTATTGTTTGTCCTTTTGAAAGTACAGAGGGGTCAAATAGTGGCTACCTAGCGATCCTCACTTCACACACTCTTTTATTCATCACTCACTCAAAATTTAAAACATGCAGGTGGGCATCAAAAATTCTTTTTTGTGGTAGACGCTTAGTGAATTCTCAGTCTGTTTAAAAAAATATTTCTTGCCTGAATTAGCTGAAATTTAATAATGCCCACAATGAATTATGAAGTCGATAACTTACCAACCTGTCCTAATGGATCATTTGTTCAAAATTACCGCCATCCATATCCAAACAATGATCTAGAAGGGAGGAAAACGCTTGTCTCACGTTCTGTAGCATTTGAAGGTTACTAGTCACAGTTGCAATGAAAGTATCAATTCGAATTTTGAGGTCCTGCTTACTGACTGGATGAAGGGAATTAAATATGGTTGACTTCATGTAACCCCAAAAAAATTAAGTGGGTTCAAATCAGGCGACCGAGCAGGCCACTCCCTTGGCCCTTTTCTACCAATCCACTGATGCGGCCAAATATCATTTGAAAATTTTGAGAACTCAAGGTTTCAGTTACTAAATTAAATATTACTAAATAATTAATTCACTCATCAATTGTGATGAACTTGGATGCCCATGTACGTGGCTGACGGGTAGAAGTGTGAGGATCACTAGGCGGCCACTATATAACCCCTCTGTATACAGTTTGACATAGAATGGTCAATACTGTGGTTGTGTAATTGAGTTTGTCATTTCTATTCAACACAAACCGAATGGCATTGTATCACAGACATGCTTTTGGTAAAAACATTTGTACACAGGGTATGTTATTAAAATGCTTTCATTACATTGTACAAACTGCTTGTACAATTGATTGTAGCAACTGAACTGTGCTTTTAAGTAATTAATCGACTAAGATTTTTTTGAATTAGTACAAAGTTACTCATTCTCAAACGAGTTAGACAATTTAACTAAATTAATTATTTGGGTTTTTGATATATTAGTTATAAATTTGCATTTTAATTCTGATAAAAAGTGAATACAGGATTTTTTTATCAATTCCTAGGACTTGGTATGAGAAATTTGATAGTTGCTTCACTTTGATTTTTCTTGCAATACAAATTGGAATGGGATATGTGCATAGGATGTTCTGCAATGCAAACATTTTATTGTCAATTTGAGATACATAGTTGCAACGCTTAATACTTCTTTCAAGCATTGTAGAATAAAACGACGAATTCACGTAACATTTTTTAAATGAGTATGCGTCTGAAGTGGATACCTTCAGATGATCTAATATTCGCTTTTCTTCATTTGAAAAAAAGTATCGTCGTTTTGCTCCGAAGAAAAGGCAACCGGATACTTCGGTTACATTACTATAACGTAATCGACTATGTAGGAGATTTTTAAAAGAAAATAGCAGGTGATTCTTTTAATTGTTGACTCCAAACCCGGGCAGCGCTCATTAAATGAATTATATTCGTAATTTCTACTCCAATATTTTGAGTTCCATTGCAAAGTCGCAGAAGCTGACCAGTATAATTTTCAAAATGGAAAGCAGAGTATCCCCAGAGTGGTCCCCAATTTTCTACACACAATGGGGCATATCTAAGAATATGGCAGTTGTATGAACAATACGCAAGACCATAGAGCAATTCGACTCCGTTGACAAATTGTTCGATAAAGATGTGCGCGGTAGATATGTTAATAGATGTCACAACATCGCTTGACAGGATCATAATTGCATTTACATATTTAGAAAAGTGTAGCAAGAATCTAGATGGTAAAATGTTTTTTAGAACTAAAGTACTTATTGTTNATTGCATTTACATATTTAGAAAAGTGTAGCAAGAATCTAGATGGTAAAATGTTTTTTAGAACTAAAGTACTTATGAAGGTCCATGTTCTCCATTCAGAGGTTTTCCAAAATTTTCGATCTTGAAAGATTGATTCTTTGANTCCATGTTCTCCATTCAGAGGTTTTCCAAAATTTTCGATCTTGAAAGATTGATTCTTTGATTTAATCAGTCATTATTTGCAGTCGTTAAATAAAACTGTCTCTATATATAAGGAGTTGTTTGGTTCTCTCAGTCAGTTAGGCTTTATGGCGTAATAAGTAGCGCGATTCATTAGAAGCAGTAGGTCTCTGGTTCGGTTCATTCATGTGGCAAAAAAATGGACAAGGTACTTGGTCTATTGGTAGATGAGGATAATTTTTTTAATTACAATTTCTTGTCATTTGCCCAGTACAAGAAAAATTTGTTAATTACTTTTTGAGATTGGGAATATTACTTTGTTCAAAATTTTGGACATGCCTTGTAATCTCGGTTGTACAAAATACTTTTAAAATTATGTTTTACACTTCACTTGTTTCATAATTCAACAATATTCATTGGACATGGCAGAGTGCAGGATTGGACAAAACCATTTCTGAACGGGTAATTATCGGTCTGTTGAAATAATTGCATGCAGTTTCATTTCACTTACGCGGTATGTTGGTTGATTTTTATAGTTATGGAATTTTGAAAGGAGTAAAACTAGATATAATATTTTTCAAATAACAAGTAATCCTTGAATTAGCAACGTAGCAGCTTTATTTGCAGAATGACTAAGCAATGCATAAAAATGTAAAATCAACTTATCAAAATATTCGGAGTAAGACAAGACAGGCAAAATCGTTATAGTGTCCGTGTAAGCGAGTTTCAAAAATTTATAAACGAGTGCTACTCATGCAACTTAACAGCATAACAGAATGATTATAAAGTAGAACTGAGAAGTCATAGTGCAAATGGCATTTCTTGTGCATTAATACTAAAATTCTGATCAGCTAAAGGTAGTTTGCTTATTCAAATTATCTTATATTAGAATGTCATATTACAAAGACTTTTCATGACTACTCTGTCCAATTATTCATTTGTATTGATTAGTCATTGTGAATTTCCCTTTGCTCACCCTACAATCATGCTGTAGTTTTCTTCTTCCATGCAAAGGTTCTCTCAGTAGAGCCTGTTTGGCCAAAACTAATTATCATATTAACTTACTTTTATCTTACTACATTTAATATTTAACTTTCAAATTTGAATCATGCTATATCTTTTATTTTCTAAACGCAACACCTTATCCATCTTCCAACTTATTATCTATTTGTAAGGATGGTGAGTGTAATGATGCAGATGATTTTATTTGCGGAAGTAATTAGAGAGATTGCAAATGTACAATCGGCCAGACAGAATTTGGAATAATGAGTTTGGCACTCTAATTCTAACCACGTGTTTAGAGTATTTTCTGTTTACGAGTCGGTTTTTTTGGGCATGTGATCAGACGTAGAAACTCATTTTTTCCTTCAAGTTTACGTTCGAACGTCTCAGGTAAATATTTTTTATTAAAATTTTTCATTTTAGAAATTACACAATCTTAAACGTTACTTTTCAAAGATATTTGTTGGCCCAACACTATAAATCGGTTCCACATTTGAGTTTAAATCACAATCAAAATTTGGTATAGCCCTTCTAATTGAACTCGAAAATGAAATCAGTTTCGTGCAAACCAAGCCAACCTTAGTATGTGTTGAGGTTGCAAACTAACAATACGCAGTACTCCAAATACCTGTGAACCACTTAATGTCAAAGAATCAAGTTATTCCTATTAAGAAACACATTCATGCGTTTCTACGTTTCTACTCATCGTCCGAAGTGAATGACACTTGGGTTTAGAGGATTGGCCCCGGGTCTTCTGCAATATATCTGTCAGAATCAATTAATAATAAATCTTGAGATAGGCTACAAAAATTGATTTAAAAATTTTTGTGCGCTGCTAACAATTTTTCTGCAAGACTACCATACGGTTGTAGGTTACTAGTTATCGCTCAAAATGAATGACACTTGTGTTTAGTGGATTGGGCCTAGGTTATCGGCAATATATCTGCTAGAGTCAATTAAGAACAAATTTTGAGATAGGAAACAATTTTTTATTCAAAAATTCTTGTATTGTGTTTGCGCATCTTTAAGCAACACATTCGAGTAGTTATGCGTTACTAGTTATCGCTTGAAGTTATTGACACTTGTATTTAGTGTATTGGCCCCGCGTCTTCCGCAATACATCTGTTACACACAATACCAAATCTTGAAATAGGGTACAAATATTGATTTAAAAATTCTTATCTGGTGCTAACATACCTTTAAATCCCAAAGATGGAGGTTGAGTATTTCCTTTTGTAATGTGGGTTAGAAATAGCGTAGTCTTTTTTGACCCACAGGAGCCAATTTGAGAGTTAATGGATAGCAATATACCCATCAACAGAAGGCAAGACTTCGTGGCTCTCGGTAGGTTTTAAGCATCGTGTTCTGATTTTGTAACCCACATGTACTAGAAGATTGCTAGTTGTCTACTTCAACGTCTACGTTCAAAACGTATGATTGAAATGTCCCTAATAATGAAACACGCTTGTGTGACTTACTTCATCTCATCAATAACCAGTTTTACTAAAATGTAGAAAATAAATCAGCTCACACTGCTATTGTCCTTCGAGGAAATTGAACTTGCTGCAAAGCGACTCAATTCATCTGGCCGTATATGTGGTTGATTTAGTTTGGCGCATGTTTATCTTTAATTTATTTATTACTCATTATGCGCCTCGAATAGAAGTGGTAAAACATGGAAGTACTGTTTACTTCAGTTTATTGTTAAGTACTTGGAAATCCGATTTCATATTGTCTTGTTGAAACAGTCAATCACATTTGCATCAAAATCTGAATAACTGTGATTCATAGTAATTGAATGACGGCCAATAAACTGAATAAATTCTTGTTGTAAGACTCTGTCCATTGGTCCCATTCTAAAATTTTTGGTTGTTCACTACATTCTTTAGTACTCACTTGAATGCCTTCATGACTTTCTAAGCTTTTTTAGATTTCAATATAATCCCATTATGCGAATTTTGAGTACACGTGGATGAAAATATGAAGACAATAATATTAATCGTTACTCTTAACGTATTTTTGTAGAAACACAATACATCCTTGCAATAAATACTTTATACCAGAGGCTAGTTTATATAGTTTATGTAGGGAGGCAATGAACTTCTTGTGTCTAAATCTTACCCGTCTCGGTTTGTGGCTTGTTTAACCCACCCCGACTTAAGCAGCAATTGACTACTGTCTTCTCCGATATTCCACAGATTTTTCTTAATCTGTGAACACTACTTAATACCCTAGATGATTCAATTTGTTTATACACTTTTTTAATGTCAACAAAGTTCTTCTTTATTCCTTCTTCGTACAACTACAGAAGCCTATCGGTAGTACTGAAAATACTACTTAAATCCTGCTAACATTGACAACAATTGTAAATAATGAATCACGGCTCTTCCACTAATGTGTTGGTAAATTTTCCAATACCCTTAGGGAAGTGGATATTAAAGTTGAGGTACAATTGAAGACTTTATTGGAAAAAAAACAACTTTTAGATTTCATTTTCAAAATGAAATAAAGTTTAATTCCGTAGATAAACAGTTAAACACAGCTAATTAAACCCTGATAACACATTAAATTCTACAAATTGAATTATTGGAACAAAACTTAAAAAGTATGAATCAAACTTAATCATTCTTAAATTTCTTAATGCATATTTTATTTCAGCACTATAAATATTTACACGTCGATCATTTGTGAATCGTTGCCAATACAATCATTTAGGTATGTTGCGAATAACATATCCGGCAGACATGACGGATAACGGAAATCCAGCGTTTTGTGTTTGCCGGATATCGGATATCCGGCTTACATGCTAAATGAAACTTGTATCTGGGGGTTCTTCGGATAGCATATCCAGCAGGTATGTCGGATATATGATATCCGGCACGCTTGCTTGATTAAAGTCCCATTGTACTTATTTTTATCAAAACAAGATAAGTTTTATCTCATTTCTAGCGAACGTGCAGAAGTAAATTTTTAAAACTTTGTAATACATTTAAGTTATACTCCAATTTACTTAATTTAATAAAATTATTGATTCATTTCTAAGGATTAAAAAAAAATTGTCTAGAAAATTATCCGCGCCGATACCTAAAAGTATCCGGTATCCAGCGAATAGTCTATTCCGCAGAGTTACAGGTATAATTTTAGTTGATTCTCAGCAAAATGGCGGTAAAAAAACAGACTATGTTGTATTGAGAGTGTTTTGCTTCTGAAACTATTCACATAGATAGACTCATCGGCAGATAATTATAGTAGAAATTATGTACTGTAATACAAGATTGTAACTAGCCTAAGGAGGGTAGTTACTTTAGAAATGAAAAGAAAGTGAGGTAGAAGTAGCAGCACCAGCTGTGTAGTTACTGTGAGGTGAGCAGGAAGTCCAGTCCCGTGCAGTACATGAAGATAGGCGAAGAATCAGGTTCTCCACAAAGATTAGTGAGGTCGTACGAGAAAGGTAACCAGTTGTCGGTACGGAGGAGTTTTATCCTAAAGGTCGACTGAGTTCACTCTTTCTTTGGCAAATCGGCAGTAAAGTAGATTGGAATTAGAAATAGGTTAAGAAAGAATTAACAAAATTAAGATTGAATTGACGGATGTTCTCATATTATGAAAAATTCATAGATTTGTAACAGATTAACCGATTTTGTTAAGAAATATATCATTTTGAAACGTTTTTCATACTGGTTTGACACATTGCGTTCATTTTGAGAGGAATGGCTCTGAAATGTACTCAGCTTCTTAGCATTTACTTTTGTTGACCCAAAAGCTTAAATCACAAAATCTGGATATTTTTTCAAGAATCATTTATTCTGCTACAACTAACAACTTAAATATACAGTGTGTTAAAATAAGAAGGCGAAATATTTGAGAGATGATTTTGAGGAAAATCAAAAATTTATTCTGTCACAATTTTTCACACATTATGAACTGCTCAAACTAGTGAAAACCGTTACTACAAAAGTTTGGTTAAATTTACTTAGATTAAAAAGTGTCAAAATAGCCTAATTTGTGAGAATTTTAAAAACTTTTGTCCCTGATTTTCGCCATCTAATTTGAACACCATGTATATATTTTACTTAGTCAATCGCATTGGGCATCTAGTTCCCAACATGCTGCTGATTCCCAATCAAAATAGATCGCTTATAATTGAAAATGTAAAATATGTTTAAAACGATCCGCTTCTACACCATCTTTCTCCACGTAAAATTCATGCTTCTCCCCTTAGCTTCTAGGGCTATCAAATTTTGAAGCAAAAATTTTTTGTATTTATTAAAATTAACTAAACAAACACTATCCGTTATTGGGGTCAGAGTTGAACTCACTATGACGAAATTTATGGCCAGTACCTACATTTGCTCTTTTCTGTCAAGCTTTAAAATCACACTATCTTTTAGACACATGCCCTGCCATAATATGGGAGTAACATCACCCATGAAATAATAAGTGAATGAATAATTCTTTTGAACATGTTAACAAAGAACCAGTTAGTATATAAAAACTATTCAACAGCCTTGTATAGTTTACCCCAGTTTACACCGGAATATTCATCTCAAAATCAGTGATGAGTTGTCCAACCGTCCAACCTCAATGTCAGTATTCTTATCAAATCGAGTCAAATGGTAATTTTGCCAATTGAGTCTAATATACCTTTTGTGATTGTGAGACGAGGCAGATGATTTAAGCAGGACAAACAAGTCTTTTATTTTGTATTTATGGAAATTAAATAGGAAATGACTATTCATATATTCTAATCATTCTCTTTCAGTTAAACCAAAATCCATTGTTAAGGAGATCCGGTTTGGGCGTTTAGTATCTATACTCCAGTTGACTATACAAACTTATATATCCAATACCTTCGTTGTATACAACGAAGGAACATATAGTTAATTAGTACAAAACTGACGTAGTAAAGTCATGGTCATTACCTGTATTGACAAAGTAAGAGCTTAGTAGATTTGGAAACGATTTCAGAATTAGAGATATTGTTAATTTTTCAATGAACTTGCATGTGGAGTTCGTTGCGCTTGTGCATGTTTATTCATACAGATAGTAACACTACGAACAATGTGAACAGTATAGAACACTGACTTCCACCATGACATCAGTAATTGTAGTAGCTTTCTTTGGATTTAAAGTTTGGTAGAGTCTGTGTATTAAAATTTTTCAAAAGGGAAATAAAATAATATATCAAATTTAAAAAATCACAAGTTTTTTTTTTGGAATGAAGGGTATAGTGATTTGAAAACATCCACTATTCTACAACAAATATTTCGTGCATCATTCTCTATTTGACGCTGATAGAACAGCAAATATAATCAGAATAAGGCAGAAAAGGTATAAAATTGTTGTAAAATTTTTCAAATAATGATGTATATGATAAGGTTTTTTACACTAGTTAATACAAAATTTGCAAAAAAAATTTAAAAGTAAAAAAAATTGTAATCTATTTGAAAGGTTAATCTCTACTTTTTCTAAAGTTGAAATTTGATCGGTTAAGTGTTTCAACCCATGTGATAAGTATGTGTTGTCAATGTTAATGTTAATTAATCAAATTTTCACTCAGGGACAAAATGAAGGAGTTTCGGTAATCAACTTCGTAATACATAAATAATTAATTGGTTTATCAAACCAATGAAATTTATTGATAATAAGGTCAGCTAGAGGAGTTAGGTAACAAGCTTAAAATCAACCATTTCAAATAATCTATATTTACACAAACAAAATTGCTCACATACGTCTTGATAAGTATTCCAATTGGTAGAAATGAATTTTTATCACATAACTTCTATTGTTTCTAACTAATATCCTGCTTGTCAATATTTTAACTATTATGACTCCAGTTGATAAAATATTAATACTAATAATTTTTGTTTACTAGGACTCAATTTGTTACTAAACTTCATCCGTGAAAGTAAACTACAACTGCAAGCTTTTGATTTTAAATGAACAGACGGTAAATATTAAACGTATTAATTTATATAAATCTCGATATAAGTTGATAGAGAGTCAATTAAATTTCTAAATCATGTAAATTAATAATAAAGTTAATTACAAATTTTATATTTTCAGTAAAATTACTCCAGGATTATCATCATTTGGAAGGTGAGTGATTAAGAATTATAAACCATTTTACATAAACAAAGTGAAAGAAAAAACAGCATTTATATAATTTTGACAATTGATATTCCCTTTGTTATGTTAACAAAATACAGAATATTGTGTTGCAAAGTTTGAGTTAAGGATAAAAAAAAAATTTTTTTTATAAGTTTTTTGTTTGTAAATTTTCACACATTTTATTTCATGGAGTAATTAATTCACATTAATTCACTGTTTGTTATCAAATGTCTGTTAGGCTGATGTTAATATTTAAAAAAATTGCTTCCAGACTTATAATATTTGAGATATTTCATCATCTTGGTTTTCTTGATTAAATGGAAGCACATGTGAGTATGACTTCATCTACTCTCCTAAACATGATACACTTACATCTGCTGATATTTTACAAATTGGAGATGTATAGTTATATAATTAATTTGCAACTACATATTTTCATACATGTGCCAAGGTTTCAATACAATTGATGAGTAGTTTTTATGACTTTATGAAATCCCATCCTTAGTAATAATTGGTTAAGTGTTTGAATAGTTTCGAAGTTTTATTCTTTCTGCAGCCCTGGTGGATACAGAAAATTAAGCATTGGGTATGACATTGCCGAGCATCCTGTTTTAAATGAAACACCAAATTCATCTCCAGTGGTAAGCTATTTCCAAAATAGTCCTGGTTCAAAAGAACTAAGTGAAAGGATACAAAACACAACAATGATAACATCAACTCAAACCAAAATTGATAAGTGGCCAAACAATGTCGAAGACTATCGTGTAGAAGATGTCATTGGTAAGTTTTAGACATTTGTCCGTAATTGATATTTATTTATTTAATAAAGTTTTGAAAATTAAAATAAGTAAAAGTTAATACAATCTCCCCTAAATTGGGTTATTAAAACATTTAGTTAGTGAGTCTCAAAATTTATAATTTAAACTTTTTACATTACTTTTTAATATTAATCAGGTATTATGGATTGTATTGAGAATAAAACTAAATTGATACTACTGTATATTCAGACTTTACCAAACTTTTAGTTTAGTGGAATATGAAAAGTACTTCCATAATAACCTAGATGTACTTTTACAAATTTTCCCGATACATGTTCTAACATAAAGTAACTAATACTTAGTATAATTGGGTTTAGCTATTTAGGTTCTTTTTTCTGTCTGTCGATTATGATTTCTATAAAATTCGCTAAGAATTCAATGTTAGGTTTCTTTATGACTCATACATACGCATAAAAAAAATTTTTAATCATGATCTTTTATTCTACATAATTATCAGTCACATTTATGAACCAATAGTTACGCCGAACTTTGGCGAATATGCTGCCACTTTTTAAATAAATAATGCAATATTGAATCAGCTTTCATCATTTTCAGCAGTTTTTATGAGAAATGAAGCAAAAATTTTTTTGAAAATTGGCTATTTAATTACCTTCTTGCTTCATACGAATTGACTCATTGCTACCAACAAGGTCTGACTGAAAAAATGATTCGAAAACAAGTAATAAAAACATAAAATTACGTTTTAGACTTTATAGGGTTGCTTCTAAACATTAAGACCCTTCTCCTATATTCTATCATATAAATAAGAATCAGTAAAGATTACCCATCGTTTACACAGAATCGAATTTAATAAGTCATATTAATTTTGATAGGCTTCGGAGCATCAGCTGTTGTCCATTCTGGATTTTGTATACCAAGAAATGAAAAATGTGCCATCAAGCGGATAAATTTGGAACAAACAAAAGCTAGTATGGAGGAAATACTTGTAAGTTAATTCACTATCAGCTACCCTTCAAGAAATGTGTAACTCTAATAAAATGTTACAAATGCAGTATTGTGTACTCGGGTATCTTATAGACTAATTTTTTTTTTGCGTTATAAGCATAACTAATTAGTACGTTTCTAATAACATAATCATTTTAACATAATAATAATATCATTGCAGAAAGAAATCCAAGTCATGTGCTCCTGTCACCATGAGAACGTAGTAAACTATTATACATCATTTGTAGTTGGAGAGGAATTATGGATTGTTTTACGCCTTCATGAAGGCGGATCATTACTAGATGTACTCAAACAAAAAATGAAAACCAAAGATTGCTCTCGTGGAGTAATGGATGAGGAAACCGTTGCGACTATTGTTAAGGAAGTATTGAAAGGTCTCGAGTATTTACATAAAACAGGACAAATTCACAGGTGAGATATTTGAAAATTTCTCAAAAAATTTCTAAACAGAACTTATGAGAATTGATACAGTTGCCTGGAAAGTTTCAATGGGATTCAATTTTCCGCATTGAATAGTAATAGGAGGGAATTAGATGCATGTTCGACTTTGTTTGACCGGTACATGACACCAAAATTCAAGTATCGTGAGGTCTCGACTGTAGCCTTGTAGGATAACACCAAAGATTCGTATGAAAAGTATCATTGCTTATATAGTAGCTAAAAGTTTGCATCTTGTTACACTTGATACATAAGGGGTCAACAAAATGCAATGAATATACGATAATACATAGAGGTCAAATATGATAAGATACAAGCTTCTAACTATAGATTAAATTACTTAAACTTAAACGGTGTCTGGTAGACACAGATTTGAAGCTGAGATTGCAGAAAAACCAATAAGTATACTGGAGTAAAAATTTGTCATAAATATTAACTAATATATCCCATTGTTTCAAATGTCAGACATCGCCCACCTGACTTTTTAATCCGATTCCTCGAAGGTTCTAGTAAGCATGTCCCATTACCTCTTTTTCTACTCTTTTCGGTGGTTCTTTGAAAATTTTTTTCCAAATTAGCTTGAAACCTTGGATGATTTTTGGTTGTTTGGGTATCTGACAGTACTGGATTTTGCAAATAGCCAAAATTCTTCATTTCCTGTTGATTGTGTCATGTTTAAAGGGCTTACAGACTTTGGTACAAAATAGACAATTTTCTGAATTATTATTCGATTTCTACATTGGTAGTGGCGAATTGTGAACGTGCCTGCTCAAGGCAATATAAAACGTCTTCCAATTCGTGATGCTTGTGTATGAAAGGAAGTAATCGTTGCTTCAGACACTCTCGAAGGTAGATTTTTTAGTTTAGTAGCCATTCCGAAATAAATGACCCTGAAACATTCTCAATTTCGTCAATCTCCTGTCAAACAAGATATTTCCAGCTGAATTTGGTTATTTAGGTAAATTTGTTTTTACAATCCAACGCAGAATGATCCAAGACATTCACACTTTGTGCACTCTCTTTTTTCCATTCCTTTGGTCATATTTTCTCGGGACGGCGGTTAGGCAGAGGTAGTGATGCAACCGTTTCGTTTTAAAACGAAACAAAAAACCGTTTTCCGTTTCGTTTCCGTTTTTAGGTTTTCATGAAACGAATTATCCTTTTCGTTTCGTTTCGTTTACCGTTTTTGAGTAAAAAACAAAACGAACCGAAACGAAACGGAAAACGGTCAGGTGGGTGTGCGACAAAGTAATCTTGTCTTTGAAAAAATTTGAAATTTCTTAAAGTAAAACTTGTAGAGTAGACTTGATATATTTTTCTTACACTTTTTGTACTACTATCATTTATTCCGCCAGTAGAAATTTATTTATGTTTCGAAGACACCTGCCCAAGCAGCTGTTCATAGTTGGGCAAAATTAGGGTACGGGATTGGGAAAGGATTTTATGTTTTCAAAAGATTCAATATTGGTTAAACTTTACTCTGGGTCCAAATCACGAGGTAATTAATTTTAGAAATAATTAACGATAGAAGGTTTAGACAACTTTTTCATTAAACGTAGTAAACGAACAAAACTATTGATTTCGAAACATTTGTAGAATCTGGGTAAGCAATACATCAATCAACCTAAATAGACCAATCGGTCTTTGAGCAGGACAATGTTCTACAATGTTCTACCATGCATATCCAGCAGGCATTCCGGATATCAAGTATCTGGTAATACCTGGTTATAGTCGGATATCCGGCAAATTTGCTTACAGAAACTCAAATTGCATACAATTTTTATCAAAGAAAGACGCCTATTGTGACATTTTTCACGCAAACGTGGTCCAGAAATTCAGCAGAACAAGCGAAAGAGAATGTGCGTGGAAACTATTGGCGTATGTGTCTCTCATAAATGTAGGCTTTCGTTTAAAAAGAAAAGAGAGAATGTTACTGCTTCTTAGAGAGGCTGCAATGGCAAAATTTGGGAAACCGAGAATAGTTTAGGAGCAAGGGTTAATTTAAAGAGTAGATTATGTATTCAATCCAACCTATATTTATAATTATCCTGCAGTAATAAATTGATTTTTTCAGTATAATTTTTTTTACCGTTTTCCGTTTCGTTTCGTTTCCGTTTCGGTTCGTTTCGTTTTCGTTTTTGCCTCCATTTATACCGTTTCGTTTCGTTTCCGTTTGTTCTGAAAAACGAAACGCATCACTAGGTAGAGGTTTAAGATTAGTCTAAATAGAAGCCTCTTTAAAATATGATAAAATATTATTAATACAAAATTTTGGACGGTGATTTTCTTGTCATTGATTGCGAAATTTTCCTAGATGTGAAAAATCCCCTCAGCAAATATCTCACCATTTTTTCAAAACATTTTCGTTAATCCAAGTCACCACAAACAAGACTGCACTTTCATGTACGAAATGCGATTCTGATTCTATTTCTTATTTTTGGAAGACAGATTTCATTTCAGGTGACATTGTTATATCATTAGCAAAGTTGTACCTCTACTTCTCGGACATTCGTTAGTTTCCCTTTGATCAATATACTATATGGTCAATGTTGACTTGTAACGATACCCTTAAAATAGCCCACACAGTATAAGATAATGGTAGGAAAACTGTTATTCTAAGCAACTGTGAGGTTAAAAAATTTGCATTAATTTAAACTATTTCAATTTTTTTCCCTTCTTGAAAATATTTTTTGCATTTTTTGGTTATACTTGGTTATCACTTTTGAGCGAGAGTTCGTATCATTAACACAGACTGAAGAAACTGCACCAACTAATCCAGAGTGGTGGTAACAGTTTGAATGCCAAAAATTAATTGTGTTTAGTCGTCTTAAAAATTATTTCTAAATCTAACTTTTATCAAAAAATATAAGTTAACTAACTTCTTCCCAAACACTTTTTAATTTATACCTGGATAACGCAGAATCATAATCAAAATCATGCACAACCATTGAATATATAAAAATTGTTTCATAATAATTTTCTGATTTTATATTAATTAACATTGCAATGGACGTCACTCGTGACGAACTACTAGGAACAACAAAATTTAATTATTAACAACCGATGTTCATTACATCAGAATAATGAGCAGAGGGCGGATATATAATTTCTAAAAAACAGCGTTTTACTTACTTAAATACTTGCCAAAAAGCGACGAAATACTGATAAAAAAGTATAAAATAATTAACAATACTTTGTTATTTTAGGTAAGTATTTACAATTTTTTTAATTAATTCACTTAATTGAAGCCTAAAAACCCGGTTGTATACTAATTTGGATCATAAAAATCCAACTGTCTGATTTATTGTTTAAGGAATGTTTAATTTAAACACTATCGCAACTCCAATACATAAGTCAGATGATTTTTATATAATTTAAGGGAAATCTTCATTAAATTTTTTCTGAAAAAAAAAGTTGGTTTCTCCAGAAAGTATACCATTATTTGGCGCTCGTGTTAACCGACGTAAAAGCATGTTTTTATTATAACTGGAACCGCGAAAAAGCATTTGTTGCAACTGAAGGTTCGGCTTAAATCTTTGGGTCCCAACTGCACACTTTAGTCCAATTTATTTCGGTCCCTCGGAATTCGCCTTGCCGAAAATTTAATGGACGCATAATTTAATTTTAAATATACTTCTTTGAACAAAATTGTGAACTTTTACGCTCTGAAATTTATCATTTTGACTCATCGGCAAATTTAGAGCGAATGTGAGGAAAATTATCCTCAAAAAACGATTAATACACCAAATTACTTGACAAAGTACTTTTTAATTACTTAATATTCAAAATTACTTTCGAAAGTACTTCCTAATGCCTAAAAACCAAAAATACTTAAAATACTTTTTTATAAGGGCATTCCATTCATCCTCAAATTACATGAATCGGAAAGATACGAAGTTACAGAGGTGCAGGTGCAATACCCAAAAAGAAGTAGATAAGTAAGTATCCGCCCTCTGATAATGAGTAACAACTAAATTTGTTAAATTATAAATTAAACATCATTTTCATAGTACACGATGCTTTTGATTTTCGTTTGTTCAGTCGTACCCTTTTCCTGAATTCTTCTGACTAACTACCTAGTTGACCAAGAATTTACTTGAACAGAAAAATAAAAGAAAAAGCAGTGAAAAATATCCGCAACATTGCTCACTGTGACTGCTAAAGAGTTAAAAAAAACTATAATAGGAGATCAAGTATAAAAAATCTTTACACATGATTTATTTTGGTTGCTACATCATGTAATAATAACAAATATCTACGTTCTTTCAAGGTTTCATTCACAACAAATATTATTAAATAGACTTGACTTTATCAGGAAAATAGGTTATAGCAATTATCTTACATTGCAATAAAAAAATGTCATACAGGGAAATGTTAACCGTTTCACTCGATTGTTCATGTTAACCGAGTTCATTAGGGATGCCCCGAATAGTGGTATTCGTAAAAATTTCGAATATGAATATTCGTATTCGAAATGAAACCGAATACAAATAGTTCGGACGAATATTCGCCGAATATTCGAAAGCACATGCGTGTTGGGTGTCTTTCGACTCGTTTTGAATAGCTAGTTCAAATAGTCCTCTCAAAAGCAAATATACTTTGAGCTATACAGAAAGAATTTAATTTGGAAGTTCAGAAGCTTGTGCAAGATATCCCTATCACTAGGCGGCCTCGGTTCATCATTGCCGTGGTCCAATTATACCTGATGCTTCTAAGGTAGCTAATGAAGTTTCCCAAAATAATTCTGATTAAGGAATTTGTAGTGAAATTTCGACCCGGCATTATGATAAATTTGCGTGGTATATACATAAATGCCATAAAGCAGTGTTTACAGAGATTTCCACTTTAAGGCTACTAGTGTGAAAAGACTCAATTTAAGTTTAGTTTTGACAGGAATTAGAATTCTAGCTTCACGCTAGAACTTAGTTATTATTTGAGTTAACGCTAGGTTCGATCAATTGCTCAACATCCTTTAATCTAACCATTATTTCCTGTGGTCGGACGTATGACTCTGGCGTATTACGTTGAATTCTGTGGCATTTTCAACCTTACTTTATACTTTAATATTATTTCTACATATGTAATCCTATATCTGTGTTTATAGAGATATAAAAGCTGGAAACATCCTAGTCGGAAAAGATGGGTCAATTCAAATTGCAGATTTTGGAGTTTCTGCATTCACAGCAGCAAGTAATAATGCTGAGCGAAGTCGTAAACATACATTCGTTGGGACACCATGTTGGATGTCACCTGAAGTCGTGCAGGTAAATTTAAAATTGGAAATTATATCAGACGCATTTAATTTATATTTTTCATAATTACTTTTGTACCCTATAAACTATCCACCAATCGAACCACCGTGTATTGTAGTAGTTAAAAAATTAATATGCGCGTTAAGAGTAAAAAAAATGGATGAGTATAAGAAAAATGAGCAAATAGGAATTGATAGCAAAAAAGGAGGTAGGAGAAAAGCATGTTGAGGTCCTTGGAGTCTTCCCCTTTCTCCATCCAGCAACAATGCGTCCTCTAGTTACTTTTAATGTGTCTGTTGTGGATGAGGACAGATTACTTGTAATCTGATCTGTAGATCCAGAAGCAAACTTTTTTTTAGGTAGAATCGGGCCAAAGTGTACTTCCTTTGGCAATGTTCTACAATATTTTGTTACTTACGTTGAGATGAGTCAAAACCGTGTCCATAACAGCAATTTGACACTTTACTAATAATTAGTGAGTGTCAATGGTTGAATTTAAATACTTTCGGCAATAGAGAAACCAACAAAAAAATCAAAACTTAATTTGCATAAATTCAAGTTTTGATTTGTCCAAATTTACTGAAAATATTCGCGGTTAATATAACTTTTTGGTTTGATGGGGCAAGTTGATACAGATTTTGGAATTGGAATTGACTTTTTTTTTCAAATTTTTGAAAAAATTTCAATTCCAAACGTAGGTGGGAAAATAAACAAAAGCCACATCCTGAAACCCCAATTTTGAAGTGATTTAGCTGATCCCAAATTTTGGCATTTGGAATTCACAATTGCCAATTCCAATTGTCGCGCCGCGGGACAAAGTATAATATGGTTTCAATTCCTAAAAACTGCACGACGATTCTAATTCCAAGGTCCAATTCTACAAATCCAATTCGAATTCTCAAGTATAATGCGCAAAATCTCTTCCAATTCTGCAAATCTTTGGAATTGGAATCTCAAATGCGTATCGTAGCATAACTGTGTCCAACTTAATGCCTTGAAACAAAAACATGTTTTCTTTATAGTTTTCACACTTGCCAACAGGTGTATAAAAGTAGAATTGCAAAACAGTAGTAGAGTAAAAATCTCATACACAGTTTAATATTTGCAGAGTAATGGTGAAGGATACGATTTCAAAACTGATATTTGGTCTCTGGGAATAACAGTGATTGAAATGGTCCGAGGTTCAGCACCATATATGAATTTCCCACCAATCAAAATACTCATGCTGGTGATGCAAGATGAATCACCAAAAATTGAAACAAATACAGCAGAAACAGAAGACTATAGTAAAAATTATGGTAAATCCATTCGAGCATTCATTGCTGCATGTCTTCAAAAAGATCCTACAAAACGCCCTACCGCTTCAGAACTACTCAAACATCAATTCCTTAAGAAATCAAAAGACAAAAGTTATTTACAAGAAAGACTCGTCACGGAAACCATAGACAGATCAACAAAGTCTAGAAGAACTCCGAAATGTCAAAAAGATAATTTTTCAGAAGCCGAATGGGTATTTTCGTTTGACGATGATGAAAATTCTACAAAGTAATACAGTTTTTAAATAAGTAATGCAATTTGTCTGAGTTTAGGTTTCATCGTCAATTGCAACGTTGCTTTGTAATAACCCATATGATTACAGAAAACAGTATATAGACCTAAATGCTTATCCATTTTTACAAATAACTTTACTGAGTAATGGAAAATAACATTCATATTGGTTTTGTATCTCAACACCAACGGATCTTGATTGGAATTAAAACCGAAATCAAATACTGAGAATAAATATGAACAATAATTACGCATAGTATTTAATTTTTCCTTGAGTAACGAAACAAATCAAAAAAAAATTTGTCGAGTATCACCCGCTGGTATAATTATGCAGTTTAATTTTATAATTCTAACTGAATATCAGACTAAATTTCAACCTACACCAAAATCTAAAATGTTGTTAAAAGGAATTCTATGTGTCATATCACACATTATATTTTTTGAGCTAGCTGTCGTTAACACCAATGCTTCTAATATTTATTGTGACGGTTTAATACTATTTCATGGTTTAGTTTATCATAGATTTAATACTGTATTAACCAATCTTTAGCATCAATTGTACCGAAAGTGATTCCATGGTTAGATTGGGAGTGAATCTTAGTTCTCAGTGCTTCTGGTTGTGCAACAGCTAAGTAATCCAGTATCCGGAATATTTTCTTTAAGTTTAACTTCACAATACTTTCTCAAACGTTTTGTGCTAACTTGCTAACTTAACTCAATGTTTTTTGCAATGTCTACACATTATGAGTCAGTCAATATAGCATTTCGAATTTATCGGTAAAACTTTAAAAGTAATGTTTAACATTGCGTTAGGATTCTTCCACTTATTGAGTAAAGAAATGTACCAAGCTTTTAGTTGTAAATAAATCAAAACGTCAGTAGAAAATCCGGTAGACTAGCCATGGAAGATGTTGAGATATTCGAAATGGTTAACAATATTTATCGCACATGTTGGGAATAATACAAATTATTCCGACAGGAAATTTATTTTTTCTCAACGAGAGTTTAGACTACAATTTTTATACATTAACTCAGTGCATGCAAGAGTCAGTGGGTTTGCTTACGCAGCCGACTCAAAATCAGCATTTCCTTAATTGACATCTATATTATTATTAAGTTTCTTTGATATGACTAGCTTTGCCCAATCAACATAAGGGGACAATATTGCTTCCTACCCATTAAATGTATCACTTATTCCTGATTGCATTGATGTGTCAAAATCATATAGAAAAACAATTCAAATGATGGTGAATGAGAATTCATATCAGCACAGATGTTATCTGTCTTGTGATACATAGGAACGTTAACAAATTATTAATTTCAAGAAATGTACCAAGAATACTAAAATAATTTATCATATGTGCGTCAATATTCAACAAAAATCGACAAAATATAGATAAAATAATTTGAAGTAGGTATGAACACTTATCATTTTTTGTTACGAAGTGTAATATAAAAATGTGATTTTTTGTCATCTGTTTGAGTCAAAAGATGAATCAAGAAAATTAAAATAAAACCAATGATTCATTGAGTCAATGTTTGACTCACGACAAAATAGTCATGCAAACATTAACCGATGAATATCATATAACGTATGCAATTTTTGTTTTGGAGACTGCAGGATTCATTTAGGTTTGAAACTCAGCTACAATTAGGAGCAGTAACCTTGGGTAAGGCATTCTTAAATAAATTTTTTTGGCACAAGTTTTCAAAAATTTTACAAAATTTGACTTGGCCTCTTTATTAAGAATGGATGTCAGATTCGTAATCTACACTAAATTTACATTCGATTGACGTATCACTTACCGAATTCCGTCGGGGGTGGGGGACTATTCTACAAAAGTTACCAAAGAAAGGTTATCGTTTAAGATGCGGCGAACCTTTAGGTGCAAAAAATTTCATCGAACCCGGAGTGATGTGGGTTCAGTGCGGGGGTTGTATTTTGTATTTAGGCGTGGGTTCCGTGAAGATCGAAAGGCTTCAAGATGCGGGCGGGTTAGCTCCGGTTTAAATTTTTTTATTTATCGTAAAAATTTTAATAGTGGCCGGGTAACTATTTAATTTTGACTCGGAGACTCGCCCATTATTTGAAGACAATAGTTTGTACCAATTTTCTGAGCTAATTATCTACAATAAGTAATCCGTGCTACTTCTTTTTTTCCATTTACGAATTCATGACGCATATGCATTGAACTCACGTGCCATGGACTCTAGCGAAGGTTTTTCAAGCCTTTCAAAAACCTTGAGATTGAATGCCAAATCAAACGAGCGTTTTGGACCCATTATCCTTCTTTAGCAAGTCAATTAGCAGAAAGTTTAATCTCCTAATATCAAAATTGGCGCACTCTAGAATTCTTCTAGCAGAAACCAGCTCATTATTAGAACCGCACGAACTATTAGAATCCGCGCACTAATCCATTGTGCCGCTCTTTGACCCGCTCACTATTAGAAACCCGACTTCTATTAACATCCGCGCACAATTAAAATTTTTACAGTATGTGTAGATTCGGTGCGGCACGGAGGTATCTGGGTGCGGTTCGTAAAGTGCTGCGAACCCAATCAAGTTACTTGTGTACATCAAATGTCGGAAGCTGATTTCAAAGTTCCAATTGAAAAAATTCCCAGCTTGGTGGGGAGACCCAGCAACGACTGGAAAAAGGAAACTTATGGAATACAGCAAGGTCTGGAAAACCAGGAACGTTGGATGACCTCGGAAATAACGGAAATCTAAAGAGCGTTGAGGAACTCCGGAAACGTCAGGAAACTTGTGAGATTTGGGAACTTCAGAAGACTCTGGAAAAAGTCCGGTTTGTTTGGGTGAGATTGCTTGGGAAAGCCAGAACAGGTACAGGATTTCCAATGATAACACTGAAATATCAAGCTTTTCCTGAGAGAACATGGGCGGAGGTAGATTTTCCTAGGATAACTTATGTGAGACCATTTCCAGCAATAGGTTCGGGCTGGATCCGTTAGTACCCATGATGCAGCAATCCTTTCTTATCAACAATAGATACAGTAGCTGGAACTTGTTTATGCTTCGTTGGTGACGGATGAATTCCAGTTTTTGAATTGTCAGTGCCCACGTTCAGATTAATCATTTTCGTGTAAATTGCTAAGGCTTTCGCAGATGTTACCAAGTCACCACGATAAATAAGAGGTTCCTAACTAAATTTGAATAGACAAACAATGCCAACCTAAGTGTAGATGTAGAAATATTATTTAAATTTTATATTATATATAATTTATATTACATATAATTTATATTATATATAATTTATATTACATATAATTTATATTATATATAATTTATATTTTATATTTTATACTATAATATTTACATCCCATGCGAACAAGGATGGAAATACTACCAGAATGGAAAGCATTGTGAAGCCCGAATACTGCGGTGCTTTGTAGATATCGTGTTGATTTTATTGTTGCTCTTATAGAGCTTACTATTCTACAATCATATTAGAGGAACTATATTATTGTCGACAGTGTTTGTGAAAGAGAGCAGTCGCTTCAATTTCGATGAAAATTTTCACAGATGTAGTACTTGATAATTAATTAGACCCGTATTTTTTATTTTGCCAAATCTACGATTTCGCCCAAGTATGGCGTGTTCAGTCGCCATTTTGGCCAAACTTGGGGCCTGTTTTTCTCAGTGAGGAAAGTTAGCACATGAGTCGGATTTTTTGCATTAGACTTGATATTATAATCTTCCGAAGTGTTTTTGAAATATTCCGACTCCAATTAGAAAATCACCGCTAGGTGTGCCACAATCGAAGAAGAAATAGTAGCCACTGTGTACTTCAACAGTTTGACCTTTGATTCATTGTCATCTGTGACCCAAGTGATTTTGCACTCTGAAATCTTAACTGGCATTTTAGCATTAGTATTCTGAGTCATATTAATTCAAATATATTGTGGCAACAATAGATAGATTAAATTCGTGCGCATCTAGTGGGAAATATTCTACTTAAAGTTGGGGTATTACAAAAAACACCTCGGAAGATTGTCATACTGAGTGTAATGCAAAAAAACCCACTCTTCACGTTTCTTATTGACTGAGAAAAATAGACCCAAGTTTGACTAAAATGGCGACGACGAAATGAACGTGAAAAAATGTTTAAAAAAATTTAAATGTTGCTTCACTATCAAATCATCAACGAGCACCTTGAAATATAATTTCAACAAATTACGTGCTATAGCTCTCCGCGCCGAGCCAAAAAAATACTGTGGACAATAATATTTGCTCATTATAGTTTATTTTAAATTTTAAATTGAAAATTATCCGCCAAAATTTTTTTCCAATTTTTTTTACAGGACAAAGTGATAATTTAGAAATTTCCGATTTGGACACTGAATTCCGATTCTACAATTTCAAAGTATAGTAAGCAAATTCTGAAATTGGCAAATTGAACTTTGGCTTTGGCATTTTGGAATTCGCCTCTTCTAATTCTAAACACCGTCCAATTTCAATTCTCAATGCCAATTCCAAAAATCGGAGTTGGAATCTCAAATGCTGAACTTTTGTATAAGCTTAAGGGTAAATAAACAACACATTCAATATTTTGCAGAGAAATCATTCATATGCTATAACTTAAATCATTAAACTGAAAAAAAATTTGATCAACTTCACCGAACCATATAGGGTGGGAACTTTCGCTCACAATTGAAGTATTAGTCTGAATTATATAACAGAATGGGATTCAGATAGCTAAAGTTGAGTACCAACACCTGACTGATTGCTGATTAAATTAACATCATGATATTACTGAATTCCCAGAAAGTTACATATTATCAATGTTCAATTTATTATAAATAGCGTCTGGCAATTGAAATATTTTTATGAAAGTAGACTTACCTTTGCTATTGAACATCTCTTAGAGATTGCTTTTATACAATTATTTTTTATTTGAATTAGAAAACTATTGCTATCAAGAAACTGCAAAAGTTTAGTATATTTAGTAACTTGGCAATATTATCAGGTAATGAACATTAAGTTATTTCTCACGACGTCAAAAAAATCAACTATAGCGTATTTTGAAGAAATATTCATGTAAATTCCATTATAAAGAAAATCTAATTTTTGATTATTTTCGTTATTTTAAAGACTGATATAAATTCAACGAAAAATGACAAAAAACGCATATGACGGATTATCTGAGTCAGCCAGCCAAGAAGGCCGCTTTTCAGAAGACATAGCAGAAAAGGATTTACTTGAAGTCTTTATTCGTCAAGTGAAAGAATTCGCTACTAAACCGGCTCTAATAGATGGGGATCACATCGTAACTTATTCTCAACTAGACGGATTGGCCAATGGCCTAGCTTCATTAATTGTACGAAACCTCCAACCACAAAACTCTCAACTTTTGGCGACATTGCTCCCGCAGGGAAAAGATTTCATTGTCACAACTATTGCATCATTTAAAATTAGTTTCACGTGTTGTCCACTTAGTATTGAATACCCACTTGAAAAAATTCAGTTTATGTTGGAGGATATGGGAAAACCGATATTAATTTCTACTCGTGAGGTTCTTCAAGTACTTAATTTTTCCTATCCTTACCTGATCTGTTTGGATGAAACCGAAATCAACGCATCAGATGATTCTGATTGGTGTACTCAATTTAACTCTGATGAAAATCCCATGGCTTATGTTTTTTACACTTCTGGATCCACAGGAACACCAAAGGCAGTCACCGTTGATCATAAGCCACTCGTTTTTGATACAGTTTGGGCAAAGAAAAGATTTCAATTTAAGCCTACAGACCGTTCAATTTTATTCCTCAATCCCGCCTTTGCGTTTTCAGCACAAGATATATGGCCTTGTTTACTTGCTGGTGGTACATTAGTTGTCCCACCGTCTTATATGAGATATGATCTAGCACAATTACGTGATTGGATGAACACAGCTCAGATAACATTTATCACTCTTCCTGCTCCATTAGCGGAACAATTTTATACTTTACCGCCTATTACTAACTCCACTCGAAATACATTACGTTGGCTCAACTGTGGTTCTGGAATGCTCACTTTGAAGGTCCCTGATGTACTTTCATACGGTGTGTCGTATTGTTATGGTAGCACAGAAGCTCTTCGTATAACAGAACACTGTTTACACAACCCATTCGAAGGACATGTGCCAGAAGCTGAGTTTATAATTGAGAAACACGCGCAAACGATTGTAGGCAAACCGGTTAATAATGTGGAAGTATATATATTGGATGATTGTATGGAAATAACTCCCTATGGTAATGTTGGTGAAATATATGTAGGAGGAATTCATGTTTCTAGAGGTTATTTCAACAGAAAGGATTTGACCAATCAGAAGTTTCTAAAAAATCCATTTGCAAATGGACGGCTTTACCGTACAGGAGACTTTGGATGCTGGCTTGAAGATGGATGTATAGAAATCAAAGGACGTGTGGATGAACAAGTAAAGGTCAACGGCAATCGAGTGGAATTGGGTGAAATTCGACAACTTTTATTGAATTACTCACCTGAAGTGAAAAATGTTGTGATTTTGCCTGAGTCGGATAAACCTATCAAAATTCATGCATTTTGTGAAGTCACTGATGGGTACAATTGGTCTGATGTTGAAGTGTATAGTTATTTACAGACACGTCTAGCCCACTATGCCCTACCTACTACAATTACACGTGTTCAACAGTTTCCTCTCAACACTAATGGAAAATTAGACAGACTCAAACTACTAGAGATGAAACAATATTTTTCTAAAACCAAATTTTTTGAAAACAAAACAGATACTGAAAAAATTATTTCAAACGTGTTTGGCCACGTACTCAAAATAAGTACAAGTGAAATTAGCATTGGAGATAATTTCTTTGCATTGGGTGGAAGCTCAATGTTAGGAGCTAAAATGGTAGCAATTTTACAAGATTCACCGTATATGTTTCGTCAATTAAAAATGTTTCATCTGTTTGCACATCCTACCGTTCAACAATTAGCTAAGCTACTTGATACGCCAATGCAAGGTGACACCATCCCTAAGTTTGACGTTCAAGGTTTAAACCAGAACAACCATGAATTTCCACTTTCGTATCAGCAGGAACAAATTTGGTTATACATGCAACAAACAAATTATCCAGGACTGTATATAAAACTATCATCAATTACCTTTCCACATGCGCATGCGGATATCTTCCTGATTGAAAAATGTATAAATAGTGTGTTGGACCGTCATCCTGTTCTAAAAGTGGACATTTTTGAAAGAAATGGATTACCAGTACAAATAGTTCGATGTGAGGACTCAAATAAGCGAATAGTGGTCATTGACCTATCGGATGAAGACATAGACGAAGCTATGCTTCTAACAAACCTTCAAGTTAAAAAAGCAATAGAGAAAAACTTAGATGATAATTTCAGCCTATTTATCAAGTTCTTGATAGTTAAGACCAAGTATGCTGCTATAGTGATTGTATTCTCTCACCATCTTGTCATTGACGGTATTGGAATTAGACTTTTGCATTTGGAACTCACAAATTCATACTACTCTCTGAAGAGTAGTCAAACGTTGTCCCTCCCAAATGTGACTTATAGTTATTTTGACTATATACTGTATCAGAAATTCGCTAATCACAATCTCGAGGATAAACTTTTAAAAACATTTTGGAATAATAATTTATCAGGAATTCGTCCATTGGAGTTACAGACGGACTTACCAAGAATGTCAAATTTACAGCACAAGCACACAGGTATCAGTCGTTTTTCAATTTCACCAGAAATATCTACAATGGTTAATGAATTTGCACGAAGAAATCAGACAACTCTATTTATTTCCTTAATGTCAGCTTTCAAGGCACTCTGTTTCAGGTACACTCGACAAGAAGATATTTTTATTATGATTCCTACAGATGGCAGAGTTGATAGTGAACTTGAGCCACTCATTGGTCATTTTGTCAACATGATCATTGTTCGTGACTTTGTGAGTGGTAATGATACGTTTACATCTTTAGTAAAAAAAGTTGGCAAATCTATAGGGTCCTCGTTGGAACATCAAGGACTACCACTTCAAAATATTATCAAAGAGTGTGGATTGGATAAGGTAGTTCACGGTCTTCTTCGTGTCTGCATCGGGATGGAGCCAAAATTGTTTACCGAATCAATTTTGGAATCAAACGCCCAATACCATTTGGCTAGCAACATTGGAACCACTATATTTGAACTTTTTATAAATTTTGAAGAAGTTGGAGATGGTTCTTTACGGGGAATGATCGAATATGACAGAAATTTGTACACATCAGAAAGAATTCAACAAATGATTTCAAATTTTACTACAATTTTGACTAATGCCGTAACCTACTCCGCTATACCGATTGACAATCTCGAACTTATATGTGACAATGACAAAGCAAATTTGGCCAAATTTGGTTGTTCGCAAAGTACAAATGTACCAATAGACAACGAAACAACGCTGCTGACTATGTTCAACGCACAAGTGCTGGCTACTCCTAACGCGGTAGCAATAGAAGATGAAAACTTTTCCTTGACTTATGCCGAATTAAATTTTAAATCTGAAAAATTGTCCCTTCGGTTAGGTTCTGGTAGTATATTCGTATCTGTGCTACTTCCAGCTGACTTTTCTTACGTTATAGCCAGTCTAGCTATACTAAAATGTGGCAAAGCCATTGTACCGATTGATATAAGACAACCAAAGAAACAAATTTTAAAAATTTTAGAAGGATTAAACAATCCGATGCTTCTGACAACATCACATTTGGAAGAAATTCATAAATACCGATATTCCTTTTGCATTGATGAATTTGATTATTTCAATAATGACCCGTTGGAATGTCTTTTTCATAACCCGAGTTCGGGTAATATTTCCTACATATTTCACACTTCGGGCTCAACTGGAGTGCCTAAACCGGTCGAAGATGAAAACAAAGGCCTTGTAAATGTGGTAAAATGGTTTGCAGAAGAATTACAAATTGGACAGTCAGATAGACAACTTATGTATACAAGTCCAGGATTTGACGGTTCTATTGCGGAAATTTGGCCTTGTCTTGTTGGTGGTGGGACACTTGTGATCTGCCCAAAGGAACTTCGTTATGACATTGACCAACTGCGACAGTGGATTAATATAAAACAAATTACCCGTGCTAATTTTACATCTGTCATGGCTGAATCATTTTTCAATGTGGAATTGTCCAAATTTGATAACTCGTCTCTCCGTAGTCTCGTTTGTGGTGGAGAAAGATTAAGTCAACTACCTCCAAAAAACTTACCGTTTAAAGTGTTCCATGTGTACGGTGTCACCGAAGCTTCTGTTTGGACAACAGCAAATGAACTAGTTTCGTATCATAAAAATATTGACAACATTACTAGTGACTTAATACCAGTGGGTCGACCTATAGCAAATGTTGATGTCTACGTTTTAGATGCAAATTTGAAATCTCTCCCTATTGGAATCACGGGAGAAATTTTTATTGGTGGACTCTCTGTTTCTTCTGGATATTACAACAAACCAGACAGAAATATAGAAAAATTTCTGCCTAATCCAATGAAATCATCGGATATTCTTTATCGCACTGGTGATTTGGGTTATTGGCTACCCGATGGCAATTTGGTGTGTCAAGGAAGAATAGACGAACAAGTTAAAATCCGAGGCTTTAGGATAGAATTAACGGAAATTGAAAATTCTTTATTAAAATTTCCATCAATTACGTCTGCAGTTGTAGTATCTGAAAAAACTGAAGAATTCCACCAACTTCATGCTTTCTGCACCACCTTTCCAACGGAAGTTAATTTACCTTTCGACGATGTGAATTTCTTCTTAAGTGAGTGTTTACCTTCATATTCCCTTCCATCAACTCTTACTCAGTTACCACAATTTCCGTACAATACAAGTGGTAAAGTTGATAAAAAGGCTCTCCTAGAGTTCAAATCGGACAAAATGTCTTCAAGGAAGATCGCATTGCCAGAAAGCAAACTAGAAAACATTTTACTCCAAGTTTGGTCGGAAATTTTAGGACTTGAAGCTCAGCATATTTCTGTTACAGATAACTTTTTTGCATTGGGTGGAAATTCACTCTTGATTGCGAAATTGGTGAATCAACTTCGTAGGAAGATTGAAGAAATTTATTTAACGTCAGTTGAACTGAATACGGCCACTGTATTTGCATGCCCTACAATTAGAAAACTAGGTGATGGTTTAGCAACTTTGCTTCCTACCCATTAAAAGTATTACTTATTCCAGACTACATTGATGTGTCAAAATCATATAGAAAAACAATTCGAATGATAGTGAATGAGAATTCATATCAGTACAGATGTTATCTGTCATGTTACATCTGAATATTAACAAATTATTGTTTTCAAGAAATGAACCAAAGATATCAAAGTAATTTATCATATGTGCTTCAATATTCAACAAAAATCGACTAAATACAGATAAAATATTTTGAAGTAAGGTATGAATACTTTATCATTTTTACATAAGTATCTTCAATTTATAATAAAGTCCATTGAAATTAAACCTTACGAATCCGTTTGGGTAGATGTTAACCTTCAGATTATATTGTTGTGGGCAGGATCACACACAATGCATTTTACATACACCATAAAGTGATTTATACAAAGTCTTGTCAATAAAAGTGGCATTTTTATGCTTTTTAACAAAAATCTTCTTTTTATGTATTTTTTGATACGGAATAAATGTAAAATAATCACAAACGGACTATGAATTTATAATGAAAATATTATGTGGATGTCTTAGTCAATGGTTGTGATTTTTGAAGAAAAATTTAGTTGAATCTTTTTTAATAAATTCAGTAGAATGAGTGTGTATTTCTGTGTTTCAGCCTTCACTTACCTAATTATTTNTTGAATCTTTTTTAATAAATTCAGTAGAATGAGTGTGTATTTCTGTGTTTCAGCCTTCACTTACCTAATTATTTAACCCTACTGAACAATGTGAAGATATGTTTAGATAATGGCAATTTCTAACGACTATTATAGAATTTCAACATTGTTGAAAGAGTCATTCTGAGTCATTACGCTAAATTTCAGTGAGATGTATCAGATCCACCTAATCACTTCAAGTTAAATTTGATAACTCTCGGGGTAGAATTAATACACGACTAAATTCGTTATTTCCTGCACCCAAAAATGTTCTGATGTACCGATTAATTTATTTTAGTTTATTTAAATTTTTTTTTGATTTTTGAGAAAATTCCCGAACCCACATATTATTTATGAAAGATGTGCCGCGACAAAATTAAAATGATAAAAAAATATTAGAATAAAAAACCTCATGCAGAAGGATATGTTATCAAACCCAAAAATTGAATTGAATTCAAGTTCATGAATTGTATCCACAGCCAGCCGCCGACTCCTTTCCTTTCTCTTTGGAGTGGGTGTGATTGTACAGCATGTTTACAAAAGACGGATACTAATTTTCTCTGCCTTTCACCAAAAACGGCATAGGGCAGCAGACACACCCAGGTTGTGTAAGTTGGCACACACTATTAACTTTATGATGAAATTGTTGCAAGAATTTGTCTATAGAAGTAAATGTTATAATTTCATAATAATTCCCAAATAATGTTAGCGTTTCATAACTTATGGCAGTAGGTGCTGCCAATAAAGCATTTAATTATGACGGAACATCTAACAAACTACATTCAGTAATAAAAAATACGACAATAATAATAATTATAATTCTTATCTAATGTTGACTGATCAATTTTTCTTTGTTTGACTTCGGCACTTGTATGCCTGTGATGGATTTAACCGAAAGGGCCGCAAAAAGAAAAACTTGGAAAAATTTCAGAACCGTGTTATGCGTCTTTCTTGAGCGACCAAATGACCTCTACAAATGTTGCTTGGAATGATTCGGTGACCAACTTTTAATAATGACATTTTTCTCTGTGGTGACCTCTGGATGTCAAAGGTCAGGTCATTTCTGAAAACGTGTAAAATGACCTCTACAAATGTTGTTTGGCATCAGTAGTTGAACAACTTTTTTTAATAAAATTTTTCTCTCCGGTGACCTTAAGTGGTCACTACGTCTTGGGTCATGTACTTTGAAAAATTTCTTGTATCGATATAGCAACCTATCTTGAGCGACCAAATGACCTGTACAAATGATACTTTTAGAATGTTTCATTGACCAACGTTTCCTAATGACATTTGTCTCTGTGATGACCTCGTGATATCAAAAGTGGTTGAATTCGACCTAACGGGGGCGTGAAAATTTCAGTTTTTTAACATTAGATTCCCCATCTCGAAATTTTTCTAAAAGTACAAAACAATTTTATGTTAGTGTGTGACCGATAAAATAACATTACTATAGTTGTTCAGGATGCTAATCTGAGTAACTTTAACCAAAGTCAACCGACGCAATTCAAAATTATTTANTAGATTCCCCATCTCGAAATTTTTCTAAAAGTACAAAACAATTTTATGTTAGTGTGTGACCGATAAAATAACATATACTATAGTTGTTCAGGATGCTAATCTGAGTAACTTTAACCAAAGTCAACCGACGCAATTCAAAATTATTTAATTATTTCATAATTATTCTATCCGATACAACATTAGGAATTTCCGAATGAAACAAATATCCTACAACTTCATGGGTGGATGTTCCAGGTTTGTTATATTCAGAAATAAATTGAAAATGTTTTCAATACTCATCAGTTTGCCAACTATAATGATTTGATGAACATGAGTAAATTTTAGAATTTTTTTAAAGAAAAAATAAAAAAAAAATCAATACTAATCGTCCAAATTGCTATAAGGATTCTGGGATGTTTACTCTATTTTGCTTAGGTTATGTTTTTCTTATAAAAATTGTTTACCCCAAGGTGACAACAAATCAAATATTACACCTGAAACTGTCCAAAGTGATACTAGTGTTCCTAATCACCCCAACTGGTGGTATGTTTTTAGTTATGCTACTCAATACCGGTTGTGATTTAATTCATGGACTAGTTTACTGCGCAACTCAGAAAAATATATCAAAACTGTAAATTCTGACTTTGCAGCTGAAACCTAGACTAAACCAAGACAACTTAAACTTCCTCATAGGTTTCAACAAAATCGAACGCATAGATGGGCATACAAGCATATTAAATTAGACTCATAAGTCTATTTTAATTGTACCGGGTAAAGCTGCTAATGACTCCTATTTTCTTCTGTGAGTCAGGTGAACCAGTGACTCACATTCAAAAGAGTTTAAAAAAAATGAGCTACAACCTTTAAGCAGTAAAATTAAGGAGAATTAATTTCGACTCCAAATTTTTTTTATGCAATTAAGAGCAACATGCGTAAAGGTCATTTTTCGGCCTATGAGGGAACGGAAACTACAAAATAAAATTTTAGGATGTGAGATTCAATGTTAACAAAACGAAATATTTTATGCACCTTTTGCTGAGATTCAACCTCAATAAACAGTATAGGTTAAATGTCGGCATGTTTTTTAAATAATTATTTGAAGTCTTTGACCTATCTAGTTTACTTTTTTGAAATCATTTCTTATCAAAACTTTTCAAAAAAGTGATCTCACATCCTAAAATTTTTCTATTTTTTTTTGAAGTTTCCGTTCCCTCATAGGTCGCAAAATGACCTTTACGCTTGTTGTTCTTAATTGCATAAGAAAAATTTGGAGTCAAAATTAATTAATTCTCTTTAATTTTACTGTTTAAAGGTTGTAGCTGATTTTTTTTTAAACTCTTTTGAATGTGAGTCACTGGTTCACCTGACTCACAGAAGAAAATAGGAGTCATTAGCAGCTTTACCCGGTACAATTAAAATAGACTTATGAGTCTAATTTAATATTCGTGTATGCCCATCTATGCGTCTGACTTTGTTGAAACCTATAAGGAAGTTTTAGTTGTCTTTTAGTTTAGTCTAGATTTCAGCTGTAAAGTCAGAATTTACAGTTTTGCTATATTTTTCTGAGTTGCGCAGTAAACTAGTCCATGAATTAAATCACAACCGGTATCAGTAAACTAGCAAATGTTATAGCACCACGACACTTAATATTAATACGTAGGGTTAGTCCGATTTACAGTGAGGTCACAAGTTTGAAATACGCTATATAAAAATTTCGTAAATTTTGAAACATAAATTAGAAATGAGGAATTAATCTAAAATTAATAAAATTAGATTAAAAAAATTAAATAGAATTAGAAATTGGTTCGAAATTGGTTTAAAAAAATTGCTGTTCTTTGCTGAATCCGTCATGGTATCTGTCTGAAACCGCACATGCTTCTTATATTAATTTTATCTAAGGTATGCAATGTTTTATTGTTAAAAAGGCTTTCCAGTATACATCTTCAACTTTTACATGCATTTACGTTAATCGTCACATACGGCTATCTGTTTAATAATACAGGATACATTCAATAGATTGATAAACATGAAATGCTTTGCTTTAAATAAAACAGTAAACTTTGAAAATATTAACTTGTTCCTATATCAATTGATCATTTGGACCCAGTAAATTTCTTCTTATTTTGCAAATTTTCCTGATTATTAATTAAATATCCAACCCCCACGTCTTGGTATATAGTGCATATGCAGACGTACACTAAAAAATGAATAAATGATTTTGAAATAAAACATTGCTTAAAAATGTTGAACAAATGCAACTTACTCCGGTTTGATTTTTGCAGCTTCTTCTCTTCGTTTGGCTGCATCTCTATCATGCTCATCCTGGAGGTCTTTCGTTCGCTGTGCACTTGCTTCGTTAAGTTTTTCAACTAATTCATTCACATCGTACTTTTGAGAAATCGTGTTGTAATTGTCTGCTGAAGTTATATCTCCCTGTTCTTGCATTTTCCTGAATCTTTCATAAGAATCTAACCCGTCATATGGACCCTTGACAACTTGGATTTCACCTCTGATTATTTTAAAGTGCCAGAATACCCCCAACAATAGAATCAAAAAAACAGCTAAGCAATTACAGTTTAATGCCATTTTGCAGTTGTTTTAGTAAACCTGAATGTAAACTTACGAAATTCTAGGTATACAAGAATTTTAATTTATAACTTTCCACTCCATTTCAATTAATTAATTTGATTAATCATTAACTAAGACTTGGAAATTTATACGCAGTGTCGGTGCAGACGCACCAAATGAATGCTTCACAACTAAATTTCAAACATCCTTAGCTATAAATATTTTACAGTTCCATAAGATTGGTATTCGTAGTGCTGAAAATATAATTTTATTTATTCATTCAAGTAAGTATCCTAGTTAACCAGGTCGTTACACTCACCGATTATTTTCTAGTTAGTAATAATGTTCATTTAAGTTTTTTGGAAATTCTTAATAGTGATATATTGTAAAAAGGTTAATTATTAAAAATTAGAATTAGTAAGTATTTATCATTAAGTAGATTCATCATTGTTAAAGTTTTCATATTCCTTAATTTCATCTAATTGTATGGTTAAAAAGTGTTCTAAAATTACATTGTATTGGTTTTGATACATTTTGTGCGTAGGAGTTGTTAAAGTAGTTAAAAGATTTTTATATCGTACTACAAAAGAATGTTTATATCTTAAAGAGTTTGTAATGTCTAAATATTTTTGTCTTCTTGTGTGTTTAAGTTCTGATTCATTGTTGACTAAATTAGAAAATAGGTGCCGAAAATATGAACAATTGAATTGAATTAAATTAGCTACTTCTTTATATAAGATAAAATCACTTAGGAGACTAGTAAATAACCATCTAAATTTACAAGTCAAGTCTTCACTTACACTTTCACGGTTGATTCTTATAATATAAATCTAATATAAATTAATTATTTTGTCTACAGATTTAAGTTGTTGTTTTTTACATTTCCCCCATATTACAACTAAATATCGAATGATNAGGTGCCGAAAATATGAACAATTGAATTGAATTAAATTAGCTACTTCTTTATATAAGATAAAATCACTTAGGCTACTAGTAAATAACCATCTAAATTTACAAGTCAAGTCTTCACTTACAGAAAGTGCCAAGTAAGAATGATTATATAATCTAGCACATCTCTTAATTATTTTGTCTACAGATTTAAGTTGTTGTTTTTTACATTTCCCCCATATTAGTTGATTTATAGCTTACTTAGGAAATACATAACTAATTATTAGTAATTTACGATGAATGGGGAATAAGAGCCGATGAATAGGGTAAAGCATCCATAAACATTTGTTGCAATTTTTTACTACATGTGAGATATGTTCTTCCCAAGTCATTGATTCATCTATAATTAGACCTAAAAATTTTATATTTTTTATGCTGCAAATTTTGACATCGTCTACTTCAATTGAAATGGAACCAATTTTCTTCAATATTTTGGATTGACCTAGTAGGACCAGCTTCGTTTTATCCAAATTTAGACTTAAACGATTTGATGCCATCCAGATCGAAACAGAGTTTAGGTCTTCTTTAAGTTGGACAAGTAATTGGGAAATGTTGTCTGGATTTCCCCCTAGAAGTAGATGCGTGTCGTCAGCAAACATTATAACTAGACTATGTTTAACATAAAATGGAAGATCATTTATCATTATTGAGAAAAGTAAAGAGCCTAGTATTGATCCTTGTGGAACTGAAAGGATAGTATCTTTGGTTTTCGAGAAATCATTGTTCAATTTTACACGTTGTCTTCGATTTGATAGGTAAGATTCGAACCACTTGGAATCGATATTATACCAAATTAGGTTTTCAACCAATATTGCTTTATCAACTGTGTCGAATGCTTTTTTTAAATCAAGTGCTAACAGTAAAGTTATGTAGCCTTTACTCATATTATTGAAAATAAATTCCGTAATGGCAAGTAGCGCATGGGTAGTAGAATGGTGTTTTCGAAATCCGAATTGTGCTTTATATATGAGGTCATGATTTTCAAGATGTTCTGTGACAGGGTGCGAGAAAAGCCGATGGAGCATGGAGAAAGTATTCCCAGTAAAAGACGAGAGAAAAAAACGCGTCGTGTTCGTCCCTCAATCCACTCTCCTTCGCTCAAATTCCCTCCAGACATTTGCGCGCCCAAATATTTTAGCTCCTTTATTTTCTGGTCTGACGCTAATCTCACACACGCACACATTGATTCATTGTTTGATTGACCATCAACCTACCATCACTTCTCATTTTCAAATCTCTGGATTCTGGATTCGGTTAGGATCAAGAATACACATAATTATTTGGGAATTCGTAAGGAAGGATTAATCAGGTGATGTAAGTGATAAATATTACTCTTGAAATTTAATTATTGGTGATTGAATTCTTGCTCGGCGCATTTCTAAGTGTTTTGTAATTTATTTATCAATCAGTCTTCACATTTATGATAACCAAAAGAATGTTAGATTTGAGATTATGCTGAAAAGTTTTTGAGATTCGCAAGTTGTTTTAAAGTTCAACTAAACCCGCATCAGTGTATTACGACATGATTTATGTGAGGTTTTCATACTTTACCAAAAATGAATTCTTGAAACAATTTTTTTTAAATTGTAAACAACTTTTGAATACATTTTTCATTAAATTCATTTCTGAAATCAACTTAAATGTTTTAATCAACCAAATTATTAATTATTATCAATTAGAAAACATTTTTGTTTAATATTTTAAATCAATATTTTAATCAATTAATCAATNATATATGAGGTCATGATTTTCAAGATGTTCTGTGACTTGAGAATGGATAAATTTTTCTATTATTTTTGCTATAATATAAATATAAACCCAAGGTATCATTATTAGGTTTCCGAACAAATTCAATATGGCGGTTTAGGGCAATACAAAATTAGCAAAATATTGAAAGTATTATATACAATATACCAAAAATATGTTGGGGACAAGACTTTTGATTCCTAGGACAAAAAATATGAACAACATAGTCCTATGAAGTATAATAATAATACACTTTTGGGAAAGCGGAACCTGAAGGTAAACCAACTTTGTGGTTTTTTAAATAGTCACTTTTTAGCTTGAAGCCTTTCCAGCTTAGCCTTGACGTCTTAAGGCAAATACAATATAGTGTTTTCAAAGCAAAATTGTTTGGCTAATTTTTAAGTTGTATTAGGTTTCATGTACAGCCTCTCAGCATATATAAAATGACTTGGGAAATACCTTTTGATGTCTGCATTTTGTCAGAGAAAGCAGTACCTTCATAGTAATGGTCAAATTATTTCGAGTGTAATTCTTGGGTCAAAGCGTTTAATATTCGGAAACATCAACTCAAACTAAGGTATCAATCGAAAATAAAAATCTCTACCATAAATGGTATAAAAGATTTTTGTGAGTATTGAAAATAGTGGCATTTTTTAGAAATGAAGGATGTAAATCTTTGAGAACACCGTTTCAAAAATTGTCTAAAAGTTGGAATTCTCAAGAACTGATGTTTGTTCTAGTCACCATAAAAGTTTGAATTTTTTGACGTTAGAACCTACTTTTCAGTACTCTTTCCAAATTCTGCAAACTTTAACCAAAAAATTATATTTTTAATATTAGTTGACGACTATTTAAAAAAAAGCTGTCTCTACCAAAGGGCATTAATAGTTCCTTCTCTTGCCTATAAGATAATACTATTAAACAGAGTAAGGAAGTACAGAATAAGAATTTTGGATACCGTCGATTGAGTGATTCAGAATTTTCAATTGTTTTTGTTCTTATAAATAAGTATTAATGATTCTGTCACACATTAAAAAAGGCAAATTAGCAAAGTTGGTTTAATTTATCAAATTTGTTCAATAATTAGATCAAAGTATTGACGAATTCAATTTTTATTTTAATTATACGTTGTTGGCCAACATCAACTGTTTCTTTTTGTAAAATATACACTAGAAATTGATGTTTTAAATAAACTCAGAAAATATTTATGTTGTATTGAATTTAGGGTATAAAATAATTAATTTTTAAATAAGATGTGTGTAAAATGCAAATATTCTGCGTTGAAAATTAAGCTTGCCAATTTATTAACACTAATGTTGCGTACTACTTCAATGTTTACGGCACTGACGATTCTCATAGGAGCAAATTAATGTAATTAGTGAGCATATCATTATAATTAGTTCTACATTAGCACAATTGAAGGAAGTGGTGTTTTCAATTAATATACCTCTGTATAAATCTCGAGAAAGTGCAGACAATATAAAAATTAGCTTTACTGCCTTGCCATAATAACATGGAATTACAATTCTTTATACATCTGAGGATTAAAAAAGCTTTATGTCTTCCTTTGACAATTCAGTCACACTACCGCACATATATAGACCGATAATTATTCAACAAAATTAATGGCAATCTAAAGTGTTGTGGTTTTAAACGAGTTACTAGTTCTAAGTGAATTGTGTAGGTAGAAACCACATCTTGAAAATCTGTCTTAAACGCGCATTGTACATGCTTTGCACGTGAGCATTATGCGTGCGCGGAAGACGCTTGCATGGACTATAAACATTTTACGTCCTCAGTAAAGATTTTCATACACATTCAACGGTTATGTGCACAGTGCGCATTACGTGAATATTATACGTGGGCAAAAAAAGTTTGAATGCGCAATAAATGTACTTGTGCAGTTTAGGTTTGCATGCCCAGTGGACATTTATATACACACTGCACTTACAATATGTGCACATTGTAAGAGCATACTGTTCCTGCGTAATGTACATGCGCAGAGTACTTCTACACTTGTTATACTATTGACCATGCGCAGTGTGCAAGGAACATTTTCCGTGCGCATTACTCGTGTGCAGTGTATGTTTACAGCACAGTAAGCTTGCACGAGGTAATTGACGTTTAGATATGCAGTACTTATTGTACATTCACGGTGGATGCTTTTATACATTAATTATAAATAAATATATGAATTTGAAAGTCAATTTCCTCTAATATTTTTGGCTCAACTTGATACTTCATGTATTGTAACTAGAAGTGTTGCGGATAGGATATTTGGCTAAACTGCCGGATATCTGCCAGGTTTGCCAAATATCCAGCGCGGATTCCGGCACACATGCTTGATTAAATTCTTTAGCACATAATTTGTGCGTTTGTATCATTCTGTTATCTATCATATACACATCATTTTCTATAATTTCACGCAATCATGCAGGAGTCAGTTTTTAAAACACTCTAATGCATTTAATATATACTCCAATATATTAAATCTAATAAAATTATTGGTCCATTTCTTAGAATTTATAACAAAATTGTCTAAAAAAAACTATCTGCGCGGATACCTATAACTAACTATCCGGCAGAGTTTTAGGCGCCGGATATCCGCAAACACCTAATTGTAACACATGATCACCCCCGTTTACAACGATTTATTTGTTCAGCGACATCAATATTTGAAATTTGGCAATGTTCTACATTAAATCGCCTCTGGGCTGTTTCAAATATTTTGACCAGCTGGGTAGGTAAAAAAGCCACATTCTTACGCAGGCATATGTAATAATTTCATTAGGCCGACATGAGTTAAACAAAAAGATATTGAACCGGAAAATCAGTATGGTAAATAATTGATTACAAACCATACTTGAGAAGTTTGTGTTGCTTGTATATTTGTCTCGCTAGTGACGCCAAAGACTCAGTGGCCGCATCCAATAGAGGGTTTGAGACGATCTTAAGCCCATTTTTGAGCCAAAGCTAATCTCATAAGTGTGTGAGATAGCCCGTCTTGAGGCCAAGTTGAGCCAAGCCCGCGTAGATACTGCTAGTTAGTGGATGATGCAATTTACAACTCACTCTTGTAGACAGAAGTAAGACCAAAGCGGTTAGCCTACTCGAGAAGGTGCTTCAAATGGTCTCAGTGATATTTTGATTTCATGTTAGAAGTGTTATTTGTAATTTCACAGATGAAACATTGTCAGTGCCTTAATGGTCAGTGCGTGGCTGTGCCACTTTGGTTTTTGGAAGAAGAAAGACATTTAGTTACGCGGAGAAAGAAAGTGTTAGATCAATTAAGTGATTAAGAAGTTCGTAAAATATTTAAGTTGAGTGCCCACACTCCTCACTGACCTGTCTACCACTCACTCCAACGGAAGATAACCTTTTCGTCGTTGTTTAGGTTCAGTTGGAATGAGTGCTGGTCAGGTCAGTGAGGACTGTGTTAGTTCAACTAAAATAACAATGAAATCAATTACAATTCAACATCATTACATTACTAAAAAACGTCTAAAGCAGTCTACGTTTATAAATACTACAATAGATAATGACTTACAACCGGTGAATTACTGAATTCCAAAATGCGCCGTGACAGGTACAAAATTATCAGTTAGACAAATCAATTAATCATATCAATCAAAATAATCGAAAATATTCACAACCACGTGATAACAAAGACATTTTTCTAAAAATTGTTTTTTCGCTGCACCAATTTAAAGTGCTTAAACCGGTCTCATTTGGTAAGGCGAGCTAAACCTATAGACAATAACTCTTCTGGAGTGGCTCTCGAGACCGGTCTCAAGTCAGACTTAGCCGGTCTTACATTTCAACCCCAAACTAAGACAAAATTACTGGACGCGGTCCCAGGAGAATCTCTCTCTCCATAAGCAATTGCTTTCCATATACAGTGAAACCTATTTATAAGACCTCTGTATATAAGACCACACAACTATAAGACACACTTTTGAAAACTTTTGTGCGTCTTATGGCGTTTATAATGTTAAGTTACCTCTCTGTAAGACCACTTTTTATAAGACCACTTACTTATAAGACACATAAATTTATACGCAACTCGAAGAAAATGCCTCACTTATAAGACCACTTACTCGAAAATTGGAGCCAAAACTTAAACTTATCATTTGCAAACTTTAATTTTTCAAAAAATTTTAAGTCATTGTCAATTCTTTTAAAATGGATAACAATCAACATCTGTCAAAAACCGTAAGTCATATAATCTGAAAGACAAAATTAATATAATTACACAAATCAGAAGTGGAAAGTCTAGGTAGCATCGGAGAATGAGATGACACGAGGTAAGGTGAAGATTGTTTTCATATTTCTGTTTTGGAAAGAGCGGCATTGGAACAAAAAGTGGTTCAACCTAAAATTACAGCATATTTCAGTGCAATTTAGTTTCAAAACACATGCATTAAGTTACTGCAGTAACGATTTAATCAAAATGAATTTTCCATTTACTTTCTATAAGACACAGAGTGGTCTTATAAAAGGGCTCTTTGAATAAGACCACCTGCTTATAAGACACAGTTTGGACGGCTCCCAAATTGTAATCTTATAAACAGGTTTCACTGTATTTTTATAATGGCTCCTTATACTATTTTTACTTTGTCATGATAAGTACGAGGAGTTTCACTTATCGCATTAAAATTGAATTTGTGTTACTCATACCCCTGTGACTGAATAAAATTGATATCCAAGGATGTCGCAAGTTAAAAATATCACAATTGTGACTATAAAAATATTGTTTATGTAACTCTGATTCATATTATTGAAAATTATCTACAGTCTAGCAGTTACCCAATTATATATTTCCCTTAGCACAAGATTTTCAGCCGGATGTCCTGCTCGATAAATGTCACATAACCAAACATAACTTTTGGGTCATTTTTGGAAATCGCTGACACTACTAAAGCTGTATGCTAAATAATGCGAATTTCTGGTAATCGAAGTTATTATAATACTACTTGCAGATTATACAAAAAACTTCCGTTAAATGTTGAAAATTTGAGAAGAGCATAAAATAATATAAAATAAATCTAATAATGTGTACTAACCTAAATGTTGTCAGAAACAAAATTTTGAGAATGGTGCACTCCTACCGTAACAATCACCTGGTGGTGAGTACTTCTTTGTGACTAAATGTCACAGAACTCAAAAATGTCACTAAATTTATGTGAAGAAAATATTTGAATTTAATCCATTTCATTTAATATTTCCTTGTAATCAAATGTTAGAAAATTAACAAACATTGGATTTTATAAACAGAATTTTTTTAACGTTTTCGAATATGCTAAACGATTGTTTTTGTGCTTTTTCCATCGAGATGAATAAAGTCGCCCAAATTACAATAACTTCTTTGCTGTGAATGAGTCATTACGAAATAACCGAAAATTTGTAAGTAATGGAAAATGAAGAGTTGCTATAAATCGTAGCATCCATAGAACCAAAAGTTCTTATAAAGAAACGAATACGGATGAGTTACCTCAAGGGGGTCAACAGTAGGCATCCCACCTCAGACTACTCTCCAATCACTTGATTTTTGTCACTGAATGCTAAGTATGCGTAAATTTGAAAACATTTCGTACAACCAAATTTAGTATAAATCTAGTTTAATTGTAGTATTAGCAGTGATAGAAGGTTATAATGATTTTACTACTTCGAATTTCAGCTCCAGGCTTTACTTTATTGAGATACGAAGTGTATTACGGTATTTAGTTTAATTAAACTACGCATGATTTGTATAAAACTTATTTATGAAACAACTACTTGATCAAGATTTACGTTATATCATTCGAAACGTTTCAATTATAAATTTTAATAGACGAATTTTGTCGCTGGGTGGCGTGTTTAAATAAAATAAATAAGGCAATGTAATTTTTTTGTTTGCAGAAATTGATAATTCTGCTCACATGGATAGATATATTTACTAGTATTACTTCAAAATCAAATATTTCATCAAAACCATTCTTGTCGATAGCTATGAATTATGCTTGAAAAAAATACACCATTTTACTTTTCCATATAATATTAACTGAATCCAGACTCCATGAATGCAAATAAGATGCTTCTTTATTTTAGTGTCCTTTAGCTACAATTANTTTCTTGTCGATAGCTATGAATTATGCTTGAAAAAAAATACACCATTTTACTTTTCCATGTAATATTAACTGAATCCAGACTCCATGAATGCAAATAAGATGCTTCTTTATTTTAGTGTCCTTTAGCTACAATTATGTTTTTTGTGCGATCAATCGGTATGATTTTTAGGACCTTAACTGGTATCATATTGCCTATTTCCCTCATTAAGTACGTTCATCTTATGGAGACATGTTCTAAATTTCACATCACATTTAATCAATTCACAACAATAAATTACAAAACTTTAGAAATGACGATCAGAGGATTTTCAATTTTATTATTTGTCTGTGCTTCAATTGGTGTAGTCAATTGTCAGATTGCCAGTAATAGTGTTGACTCAATTGAGTACGTCTATGGTGTAGTGAAAAATGATAATTCTCCTCAACCAATTTTTTACAACACCTATGGCACCATCATAAAAAAATTCACTTTTCCAAATATTGATTACAAATTTTTGAAATTGGATACTACCGTCCCAATGTCATCGTTTGCACCATGCAAACTGACAGAGTTTGATAATAAATGCCCCTCAATTTACTTCTTAGATCAGTTGATGTTGGATTATCCACAGGCTATGAGAGGTGAATGGAAATCGCTCTTTGGTCCAAAAAATGTGAATAATTTTACTTCAACTATTTCAAAAAATAAAAAAGAATGTGGTGAAATCAAAACTGGGTCTTCAAGTTCACATTTATTGGAATCTAGCATGCACGATTACGTTGAAAATACTTTAAAATCTTACTGTAACAAAGTTGTCTACCAACTTCCGACTGCTGACAACCTGACGATCATAAACTCCAAATATTTCTACTCTAACATGTCTCAAAAAATTAGTGTAACTCACTACAATCATATTGGATCCACTACGGGTATTCTGATTGCTATGAATTCTCATTTTATTTCTCAAGAACTCTTTTTCCAAAATTTGTTTCAAGAACTCAACAGTTATGCCCAAGCGATCCAAATTTGTCAACAAGGAAGAATTCCTAGTGGTTTGTTACCTCTAAGCGAACTTATAGCTGCAATAGGTAATCTTGTAAATATGAAAACAGACTATAATTTATACAAACTTCCCATTGTCGTTGCTAGTGATTACTACTCTCTCCCACTAGCTGAATGTACATTGATTGACGACAAAACACTGCATTTGCAAGTAAAAATTCCAATGGTACTAAAATCTTCAAATTATACTATGTTTAATTTGAATGTTATTCCGTTCTTACGGAAAGATATCAAAAATGATGACCTGTGTGTTGTCGGTAGAGTTGAAGGGAAATCATTTATACAGGATTCACTCACTGATTCATTCTTATTGGAGAATTTGAATTGTCGAGAAGGTGAGCTTTGTTTTGTTCCGCAACATGCGAGTGAGTTACCATTGAAAATTGATTACTGTGCCTTAGCCTTTTTGAAAAACTCGTCTATTATCTTTGATCTTCATTGTCAGTTGGAGTGTATGGATAAAAATTTACGTATTGGACCTTCTGATATCATGGTTCGATCTGTGTCGGCTGATACTTTGGCAATAACTGGTGGAGATCACAACAGTAATTTACATTTATTCATCAGCTGTAATTTCAAACCAATGCAAGTCATCAAACTCGTTGAAAATGGTGCTCTTTTGGTTACAATCCCTTGCAATTGTCAAATTATTTTTAAATCGGTAGAACTATTTCGATCCACAAAACCTTGCTTTGGAAAAGTAAGTATTCAACATATATTCCCACGAGCATGGAATATTTCTACTCCAGAGAATGAAACAACTACTTCCACTGATTCTTCTAATAGTTATTATACAAACGCTCCAAAACTATTTGGAATAGATTCGTACGAAGCTGCACCAAAGGAAATTGTTGATAAACCACTTCAATGTGACTGCGATAATTATAATAATGATACTGACGTATATTTACTCTATTTATTAGTTGGCGTATGTTTTGTAGCTATCATTATATACTCCATTGCTACAATATTCAAGTTCAAGAAAATTGAGGCAAAGTTAATGTCAATGAATCCCGGGATGATCCAGTTCAACAATGCTTGCAACGATGCAAATCCTTTCTAAACTTTACAAACTTCATAATTCGACGTGCAACCTGAAAGTATGTAACAAAAGTAATATTGCAGATAGTCTTCTGTTATTGTTAAACACTTTTAGTGTATTTAGGTTCTATGGTGTTAATATAAGAATCATATAAAGATGGTATTGTGTGTATATCCAAATTACACATACAAATTTCAATATTCAAAAATCTGGATTATCTAAAAAAATCTAAAATTTATATACTGTGCAAAATATTTGTTTGTTGTTTGCTTTTATGCTACATTGTTGTTACCTTGTGTTTAATAAAAAAAAACACTATTTAGCCAAACCAAACGCTTGAATTTAATCGAATCTGATTGGACGAATTGAGTTAAAAGTTTGAATTTTTTTTTGTAATAGAATATCCAGATGATGAATTTACTGCCACAGATAAGACTTACAAAAAAGTGCGAGGCTGTCAGATTTAAAAAAGAATGCCCGGCACCAGATCTGTGTCCACAATCTTCCAGATATAGAAAGTAAATTTTTAGGTATGACTACATGCGCAAAAAATTTCTAAATTGTAAAAAAATTGTTAATAGTAGATTTATGTCGCTAATAGTAGCTAATGTGATTTTCAAAATTTACTACTTCTAAATAAATAATTATTTCTTTCATAGATTTAGAATTCTAACGAGAGTCTCAATACCTCCATTACCAAATGCTTAAATCTCATCTCCAAACGGTTGATGACTTTAGATACCAACAGTTGACATCTTTACAGTCGTCGGAAACTACCTGACTAAACAATGAATTGTTTACCTCAGCTAATACGGAGATCCGAAGTTAGTTTCCAATCTCGTACGGTAACGGTGTTATGAAATTGGCAGCCGATTCTGACTACGTGAGAGTACTGACCCTTGTCTTTGTTAACGTTAGCGTTCTAATTTTGAACGAAAATGATGTTTTATACGATATTTTGTGCTATGTAGCGTTGAGGATTACGTTCGAACAAAATTTGAACCATTTAATGTAATTGTGTATTCCCAAGTGACTAAATTATTAATAAAAACATTGTAAAGTGTGTGCAACAGGTTAAAGTTGCCGAGTGACTGCAACAGTATCAACTAAGTGTGACCACTCTCTTTCAATTGAAGCCTAAGTTGTCATGAATTATTCGCCTAAGGATCAGAAAGCGGCTAACCAGTGATTTGCGAAATGTTTATACAGTGGAGTATGATAATGTCTGGCAGAAAAAGGAGGGTGGNTTTGTGTATTCCCAAGTGACTAAATTATTAATAAAAACATTGTAAAGTGTGGGCAACAGGTTAAAGTTGCCGAGTGACTCCAACAGTATCAACTAAGTGTGACCACGCTCTTTCAATTGAAGCCTAAGTTGTCATGAATTATTCGCCTAAGGATCATAAAGCGGCTAACCAGTGATTTGCGAAATGTTTATACAGTGGAGTATGATAATGTCTGGCAGAAAAAGGAGGGTGGTTCTTTCACTTNAGATAGACAAATTATTACTAGTAACATTCAGTGTATTTACCTCTCAGGGTCTTATTGATAACAGTTTTGTCCAAGTGAAAACTTTTCTCCCTTAATAGCAAACATAAATTCGCAAAAAATTGCAAGGTACCAATAATTTACCCTAGGTAACGGAGAAATAACAAAATTAATTATACAACGGACGTATTTTTATTACACTAACAATTTGGTACTATCGGCTATGTGGTTGAGAATAGGAATTTTTCGAAGTTTCTTTCTGAGGGAGGATTTGAATGTCAAACCCCACGATGTCCCACTACATTAACATGTGCAGCATTGCTCCTCTCCATCGTACCTCTACCCCTCACTATCAACAGCAATTGTTTATAGATAACATTTATTTCATCATTGGGCTTTCAAACCGATAAGTACTCTTTCTCTCTTTAAATTATTCCATTCGTTTACTGAAGTTAATTGTCAATTTTTTTTTACAATTTATTTTATTCCCAAGTGTAATTTTCATAAGCTGAGCAAATGGCGATTTTAATTTAGTGTTTCATTTGTGATCAGATCAAGCCGAACTCANAGATAGACAAATTATTACTAGTAACATTCAGTGTATTTACCTCTCAGGGTCTTATTGATAACAGTTTTGTCCACGTGAAAACTTTTCTTCCTTAATAGCAAACATAAATTCGCAAAAAATTGCAAGGTACCAATAATTTACCCTAGATAACGGAAAAATAACAAAATTAATTATACAACGGACGTATTTTTATTACACTAACAATTTGGTACTATCGGGTATGTGGTTGAGAATAGGAATTTTTCGAAGTTTCTTTCTGAAGGAAGATTTGAATGTCAAACCCCACGATGTCCCACTACATTAACATGTGCAGCATTGCTCCTCTCCATCGTACCTCTACCCCTCACTATCAACAGCAATTGTTTATAGATAAAATTTATTTCATCATTGGGCTTTCAAACCGATAAGTACTCTTTCTCTCTTTAAATTATTCCATTCGTTTACTGAAGTTAATCGTCAATTTTTTTTTTACAATTTATTTTATTCCCAACTGTAATTTTCATAAGCTGAGCAAATGGCGATTTTAATTTAGTGTTTCATTTGTGATCAGATCAAGCCGAACTCATGCATCGCAACCAATTCAAGACCTAGGCCGGCATTGAGAAAATTATTTCACGAATTTCGTAAATATATATTTATAAATTTTATGATGACTTACAGATCAGTTTGCAAAAATTATGTAGTTTTACTTATACTGTTATGCAATATAGATATTTTTTATCTTTAGTAAGATTTATTACACGTAGACTTCTCAAGTAATAGAAGGGTATTGTGATCGTGGTGTCCGTCTGCCCTCAACGTCTATACTTACCAGTATCGAAGCTAGTTACATAGTTCGATATCTTACAACCAATGAAAATGATCATAATAAAATGCTAGAGCAAAGGCATTGTCTCAAAAATTTATTGGTCTGCAACTACAAACAGCATTTTTCACTATATTAGTCGAGTTTATGTGTGTTTGGTAATAGTTCTTCGATATTCCTCTCAGCAATGTGGTCGAAGTGTAGTTGGTCTTTGACGAGAGAATTTATTCCTTAGGCAATAACGCCAATTGTTTAAATAAAGTTATTTTTATTGTAAAATACAATTATGTATTTTAGTTTTTTATTCATTGAGACCTAAAACCGGTTAGAGTTTTGCCAGTCAAGAGTCGGCGAATTAGGTGGAGTTAGATTGAAACGGTAAAGGCTCCAATACTATGTTAGTTTTTTTCAGTTGGTCTGTATTTGAAGTATTTTTCTATGTTAAAGTTTTGAGTTTTAGTTTTTTTTAACTGTTTTACTTAAATCTACTTGCCACTGGAACGTCACTAATGGAATTCCCAGTTTTTAAACGTAAATCATGCGGTTTACATATTACCATAAATTGAATGTAGTAGGGGTCTACCAATAGCATGCGCGGATTTGCGTGAGATTGTGTAAGGTTCATCTTTTACGTGAAATTGTGTGTTTGTGTAAAAACCGAGAGAGATTTTACTAAATTGTATTCTCTCTCATTGATTAGAGTCACTAAGCCCATCCCACTTGAGTGAGATTGTGTAAAAGAGGAACCTTACACAATCTCACGCAAATTCACGCACGCTATAGGTAGACCCCTAGTATTAATGCCGAAAAGATTTGTGATTCTTGAAAAATCTTGCTGTTTGTTTCCTTATTCTTTCTTTATGGTATCGATTGGATCCCGATAAAGATACCTAATCAATTAAGGATAGTCGGCTAATTCAAAAATTGTAGATATATAATGAAAACTAACCCATAAGAGAGTAGCTGGAGAATTCCAAACGCAATAGAGGCAATATAAAAACTTCCTGGGTATACTTCGAATGTTTTTGTGTACAAGGTTGTGTAAATGAGCCCTCCAAGCAAAGGACTAACGCTTTCTATAAAACCTAGAAATGAATACATTTTCCCTAACTCATCCGCTGAAACAATCTTGGAGAGTATACATTTCGGTATGATCCTAGTCCCCCCGCGAAGTATTCCTAAAACAGTACCTGTCAAAACAATTTAAAAAATTTAGAAGACAATTCTGCCAATTTTGGATTAGTCAAGCTCTCATCCCTTGGGTTGCTTCATGAGATACTCTACCTGTTTAATCAACAGTCACTATCTAATTCATGACTTGATATAAGTGATGATTTTTTATAATCAAATTTACATTTATCAGCCATAATCATGTGACTGATGTTATGTATTGTTTAGTCAATAACTATATTGATGCTATAAAGCTACAACTAAAGTGCAAGACAGGTAGCAGCATGAATTTTGGGTCAGTGTCTGAAAGATTGAAGGTCAATTGTGCAAGACGAATAGTGAAACAGTACAGATCATTCACTCTTTCTCCGGATAATTAATCACAATAATAGAAATACACTCTACAAATCAGCAGTTTGAGGAGGGATTACTTAGGTAATCATTGAGCACCCAATCACTCAGTAACAGCGGAATCTTTTTTACCGTTTGGTGAAAATTTATGGCCGCGCTTTATTTTTGTTGAAAAGTAGAATTTTTAACATTTTGTTTAAGTTTAAATCGCTTAAATAGGGTACCATATCATGTAATAATAACCAGCCTAGGGTGGCCCGAGGACACATTTTCCTATTGTGTTGTTCAGGCTTAGCAGTGTGCTATGGTTACCGGTCTTGGATGGGTGTCATTCCGTGAGCTAGACTAACAATCTAGCACTGGTACAAGAGTTGCTACCTTTGGTTTTTCAGTCCTTAAGCACTTTGACAAGGAATGGAGCCAGACTCCCTGTATCATCGTGATTAGGAGTCTGGAGCCATGCCATGATATTCAAAGATGCCGATAAGGTTTCCAAACAGAGTAAAATAAATATCAATAGCTCAGCCCCTTTCATGTAAAGTATGTAAAGTATGCGTAGTAGTAGATCCACGCTACCAGACGCTTGAAAGGTTGTGTACACGAGCACGTAAGAAAGCGGGGCCTGGTTTGACGCAGCAGAAATACCGAAAAGCAAGTTTGAAATCTGATTTCCAGATAAAGTCCCTCCCCACTTGATTGGGCGAAAGCCAATAAGTCAAGTAAACTTCCAAACAAAATATCATGTATAATGTCAAAAATATTCAAGTTTAAAAATAAACTCCCTCATTTGATTGCGTTAAGGCGTATAATGAATTTTGTGGTGGGAGAAAGTTGATGAAAATTTTTGGGCGCACATTACGCTTACACACGATTTTTCCTATAATATATATTTGTCTAAACTGACATCAACTGCAACGCAAATTTTAAAACGACATTCTATTTCAGCATAGCAGCAACACCTTGTCGCAAACAAACTTAACGACTTTAAAATTAAAATCTTTTGCAAACCCTGGTTTGGGTTGCATGCAACAAATTAAGTTAAATTAAATTGGCAAACCAACCAAAGAATCGAATAATTTGCTGATGTGAGCATTGAAGCAAATTTGGTAACATTGGAAAGCTAAAATAATTGAGAAACTGACTTACCCAAATACATGATGAGGGTGGAGTTAGCAATTGCGCCGATGCAGGCATTAGCAAGCGCTGACAGGCATCCGATGATCCCAACAATCGGGTCTGCGAGTTTGTATTTTTGCAATAAGAGTCCCACAACAATCATGTTTCCTAGAAATCCTACAATCATTCTATAACTCATGAAAGCACCTACATCAGAAATGTCCCAGCTGAATTTGTATCTTCCGAACAGAAACAGCACACTTGCCTCACCTATTTCAAATTCCATTTGATTAGAAATACATACTTGACTAACATAGTAGGATGGATATACAGATACAAACGTTTGGTCCATAATTTCTGATTTTAAATTTAGAAATTAGTATATGTAGTAGTATCCAATATGTGCCTAGTGATTTAGAATGTTTTTGGTGAAGCATCTTATATTACCATTCCCAAAATTACCTTAAACCTTAACTTAGAACTAAAAATAAAAAAAAAACGGGGAAGGTTACCATCGGAAGTTTCCATAAGAGACTATCATCTACTATATGCCGTGCCGATATTATACGAATATTGAAAAAGGTAAAATTCATTTTTACGCGATTGTCATCAATACATTTAGTGCATGACTGAATGAATCACAATGAGTTACGCTTTCCTGTCGTTAATCCCACGTTTTATTCATTAGAACGTGAGTATAATAAATTAAAAAAATTACATTTTTCAAAATTTCTCTTTTCAAGTTTTCAAAAAACTTTGGAAATTGTCAAGTTCTCTTGTCCACATTTTTTAATTTGAGTTGTTTCTGCAGCAATTACACCACCTAACTGATCGTGTAATTAGTCAATTAAAGGCAACAAATACTTCATAACATTCAAAAGAATATTATCTCATTCGAAATCAGATTTTGGCTAACTCATTCTCAAAGAATTATTTGTGCAAAAAATTATATTTTAGCCGCCACAAATTATAAAGCTCGGAACTGAAGTGCAATGGTCTAATCACGTGGTGTATAAATCTCGCCACGGGCCAGAGTGCGGTTCACTACTATTTGGGTCGACTATAGTTCATCGTATAATTGTGACTTTATTCCTTCTTCACTTTTTATTTTGTGCTCTACTCTAGGCTGCTGATGGCCTTTCCAGCTATAAATGTCAAATACTCACTTTGTGTAAATCGTTTCATTGATTTATTGTCCCGAAGCTCAAATCTTTCTAGCCATGTCAACATTTTCGATCTAGGCTAATGTCGCCATGCGCAGCTGGTGAATTATAACAACCAACGTATACATCTATTTGCCTTTGCTCTTGAGTATTTGGAATTTTAAGTCTACGATTTCCAAGACTACGATAATCAACTGCTACCGAAAAGTTCCATGCAACTTTAACGATTTTCAGTTTCAGCTGACCTAATTTTCTTTCGTTTTAGTCATTCTGAATTCTCGAGGTTTTTTCTGTCCATTTGAATAGTAATTTGTTTCAAATTTGTTTATAATCAACGTGGAAACTAATGATTTGAAATGTTTGTATCTGTAAGTGTTTAGTTACCCATGATTGGTGTATAAGCACAAAGGTAAACGGCGAGAAGTAGAAGCAATTTCCTCCTCCTGTTATTTGGCCGGGGTTTTGTTAAAACTGAGAAGGTCGATGTGAATTGGTCTTTGTTGAAGAGATCCTTAGCCATTTCATTAAATGGCTTGCTGAGTTNAACTGAGAAGGTCGATGTGAATTGGTCTTTGTTGAAGAGATCCTTAGCCATTTCATTAAATGGCTTGCTGAGTTGCTTCTCTTGATTATTAACGCCGTAGTAGATGATAAAAAATGTTAATAATTCGAGACAGAGTGAAGTTGAAAAAACAAATGTGTGGCTGAATCCAAAAGATGATACAATCCCCGCTATGCCATATCCCAAAGATACGCCAAGAATACGGATATTGTGAGCAATTCCAGTTCTTGCTGTTCTTTGTTCTACTGGGATATTTGCTACCACATAACTGAAAATTGCCATAGTAAAACAAGGGTTGCTACCAGTCAGACTAGGAAGCAACGACGTTACAATAACCACTGTCCAACCACCCAAGCTAGATGTAAAGAAGACACACATNGTCAGACTAGGAAGCAACGACGTTACAATAACCACTGTCCAACCACCCAAGCTAGATGTAAAGAAGACACACATGAGGAGAGCAATATTTTGAAGAATGAATCCAAAGACGACAAAAAGCATCGGTAGTTTTTTTCCATATTTGTCACTCCACGCACCAATAAAAATAACAAGGAAGAGCGGGAAAATACTGTCCAGAATGCTCCAAACAATTGTGAGATGACCTGCCATTTTCTGAATTTGAATATTTTCCTCTTCATAATTTTCTACTAATCTAGAGCAACAAAATCAATAAAGTGTCAATTTCTTGATAAAACGTGCGAGTCATTTTTAACCGTATAATACTACTGTTGTGCTTTCCACATTGAATTCAAACTTATTTCCAGGCAATGTAAGTTATAGCTCTCATTTAATATTCTCAACACTGTCTATTTTTCTGTGTGTCTATTGTAAAAACTCAACTATGGAGAACTCATCAAAATAAAAATTATCGGGCCATATAGATAAGCCTTTAGGAAGTAGTTTTTCTCTCGAAATTTTGCCGATATACTCAGAAAAATAGAAGGGTGGAGGATATTAAAATATGGGGAGAGTTGAATTTGAGTTGCAACATTGTTGATATGTTTAATAGACAACTGTTTGATATGCAACAAAACTTTTTGGCAGTTTCAATTTTGATATTAATCAATGTTGAAATTAATAAAATTCAAATTGTAACTGATCTAAATTGGATTAGGCAACAAGTTTGGAGGAAATAAGAATCTAAAATATTTGTTTTTGTTGGTTAAAAAATAAGAATAAAAGCATGTTTCAAATCCTAATGAATTCTCCTTAGTTATAGTCAATAGACAGATTTTGCAAAAGTGAGTAAGACGTTAAGAACATGTCGAAACCTGAAAGAGGGAGTTGACTTTCCTTGTAGCGAAATCTCGCTGACAGTACTGTACGGATGGGCGCCCATTCAGAAATTAAGATACAGATACAGGTTACTGCCGTCTCCACGGCACATGGCCCACTCTACTGCACATCGTCTCTGTACTTCCCACGGCCCTCCTTAACTTTATTGTCCACCGCCTGCATTACCCCATGCCGTCCTCCCTACCGCAAATATTACCTACGCTAATGCAATACTAGTTTTAAATTCAACACAAACATTACACACATTTGATAGTGAAATGGTAGAAAGCAAGAATTAAACCATTGAATATAACTGGGAAATTTAAATACTTTTGAAATCAAATTTCGTCGAGAATACTAAATTAAATAGATGACACAGGAAATTTGTCAACTATGTACCGTTTTTTGTTGTGTCTATGCCTGTGGACAGAGGTGAGTCAGTAGTGATTGGTCTCCATGCTATGGACAAAGGTGACAGGCATTTGTTGGTGCCTAAGACTATCGACACAGATGGGACGTAAAAAATGCGATATTTGTATATCTCTCTGTAACCATTCCAGGGTGCAGATATTCAACAATAACTTATAACAACATCAATTTTGACTATTACGACATCTATTCGATGCAAAATTCATTTAATTCTCGAGGAATCGAAGTATGGTTTCACCAGTGTACTAACCACATGTTATTGATTTTATTCACCGGAAAAGTGTGCATGTGCATGGAAGCAGATTTTCGAGTTATTATTCTAGTATGAATCCTTAGGTTCATATGCTGAAAAGTTGTAGAATTTCTTTTTCTTTGTATCCTGAACTCTATTTCCCTTATATATCCAAACAAAAAGCAGAAAGAAACATTCTGGATTTAAACTGATGGATACATAATCACTAGTGGTAAGCGTTTCAAGTTGGTAAGTTGAAATTAGGAATATAGTTTACCAGCTGTTTTTCTAGTTTTGCCAAAGTGGGAAATACCCATCCAACGTTTAATTTTTGTTGCAAAATATCATTCAGCTTCAGTAAACCTTTTTCTTTTGTTTCTCAATTTCCAAGTTTGTCCAAATAATTCTACTAACTAAACCAACCTGAGCAAACATTTTGAAAGTCAACCTCAATAATTTTGACTAGTTGAAGGGTATAACCTAGTTGAAGCAAAAATTTTCGTTTATCTACTGTAAAAATATTACACGAAATGATATGAAGTTTTCAGTGCACACGCTTATCGCAACAGATTTGGTAAAGTGGTTAGTAATTAGTAGGAGCTCAAAGTACTTTACCTGTTATTGACAATACAGACATCTTCAGAATATCCCAAGTTAACAAGACATATCTTCTCAAGTAGAAATTTTTGGACTACAGTGCCGACTGCTATTGAACATAAACTGTGAATCAGAAGAGCCGACTCTGCTCCATATTTGTTCAAAAAATTTTCATCTAAAGCCTTTTTTCTTGGAATATCCAATTTAGCCATTTCTTAGTTGCTGATGTCTGAACTAAATGAGTTTGTTGCTTCGATCGAACGTATAGTTGAGCATTTACAACTTCTGTTAAAAAATAAGATATCAAACGATACATTTAACAAAAGTTTTGGTACATCTTTTTCCCATCTGTTTCATCATTCCGCTCGTCGCCATTTGTAAAGCAAATACATTATTCATAAGCATATAATATAACACACAAATCCAAATAAGTGAATCTGGTTTGATTCGATGTACTTTCAAGGGTATCGGTTATAATTAAATAACCTCATCCAGCCAAACCTATTGTGTTTGGTAAATGGGAAATTTGCATGAATATGTAAAAACCTTTGGCTAATGANTGTTTGATTCGATGTACTTTCAAGGGTATCGGTTATAATTAAATACCTCATCCAGCCAAACCTATTGTGTTTGGTAAATGGGAAATTTGCATGAATATGTAAAAACCTTTGGCTAATGAATAAGCAGATTTATTAATTTTCTCACAATTTGGAAATCAGCTCTATGATTCTCGCCAAAGTTAATACTATCGTGGCTGTGGTTGGTTTTCAAACTTGTGAAATCGGAATATCGTAAATCATTGTTGTTATAAACTTAACGAAATGACAATCGATGTTTGTTTACACTAAAATCAACATCAACCTCTGGAAAGCACGAACAAAGGAGACGTCACGTGAAGACGAAAGGAATAAAAATATGAAACAAGGTTAGCTTCAGACACAATGGCATTAAAATTTGAAACAGCCAAACCCACCCAGCCCGTGGAGAAAAAAACCTATGCGGCCCTGTGATCATGATCTGATGAAGTCGAAAGATAAGCCCATGGGCAATGAGTGTCACAAAAGGGTCAAGACTTTTTTAAGAATTTTATTTTAATTGCTATTCCATATTTACCTATTTCAGGAAAATCCGGCTTGCGACAAGACGACTTATAAAATATTTAGCCTATAAAATTTAGCCTCGTGAAAACCACTTTCTCGAAATTTCGAGGTAGCTACGTCGATAGTTCTCCTTACAAGGAGTCATCAGAAATCTTGGCATTAGGCATTCCGTGATAGGTTGTTCTCGAATGGTTTAAATACTTCGAATCAATTATGCGTTTGAACGTCCCTGTTAAGTGAATATTGGATGAACCCGAGTATGCATGGACGAAATGGGGTTTTTCTCAATCAAGGAAAAACTCAACCTAGACCATTGAGAAAATAGCCCATCAGACTCATACTACGTGGCCCTATCTATAACATAGATGTCTACTTTTGTCTCAGTCTGCTCATTACTTTAAGTTATCAAAAATTAAAGATTCATATAGTGGGAAAAGTATTCAACTCGAGCGATATTTGCTTTTGACCCAAGTTTTTTGTTGGAGAAATTCTCAAGTAACAATTTTTCAGTTATATTTTATGATGAAAGAATGTATTGAAATGTAGTGGGATTCGATAAAAATCAGGTCAATGGATAAAAGTGTCAAAAGTTAAGTTACTCATCTACTTTGGATGCAGATATCGCTGGTTGAATTTCTGGAGGTAATGGGGAATTTTTTATGTTATTTACTTTCTTATTTCGTCTATTATTCTGCTTGCTTTCTTTTGCAAGCAAAAAATGAGGATGATAGATTATAATGCATGGAGATTTAACATTTCTCATCTAATATCTCAAGTTTGTTTATCTCCTAGATACACACAACAAAATAAAAGTAAAAATTTATTAATTTTACTTCAAACTCTGAGCATCATGCATTCTTATGGATTGAATTTCTACCAGCAACCTCCTGTCTCTCCAGTAAGTGAAATTCGGTTATAAAGGTTATTAAAATAAAGGAAGGATAATTTCTTAGATTTTTAACATTAGATTTCTAACGTTTTTTTCCTCATAAGTATGCTACGGATTCTTTCTTAAATCTTGGGAATAAACTTAAGACCAACCTTTTGTCTTGTTTATCGTCCGATTAATGGAATTTCATGACGATTAAAGATAAAATGTTGAAATGCATATTTGTAGAAATTGTTCTCTTGATAACTTTCATTTTATCCCGAGATAAAAAGTTATCTCTAGTCGCGGCGAGGGATAAGTATTTATCTCGAGATATGTAAGCGGAGGAATACATCAACAGAAAAAATTTATTTTAAAAATTTTGCAAAATTCCTGAGTTTTTTTTAAAGGACTACTTTTACACTTATCTCGANAGAAAAAATTTATTTTAAAAATTTTGCAAAATTCCTGAGTTTTTTTTAAAGGACTACTTTTACACTTATCTCGAGATAATTTATCTTCAATTGGTGCAAGTTACACCGTGAAACTCGCCGTAAAATAAATAATTAGTTTCAAGATTCGCAGAGGTAATATCTTCAATCACACCGACGTATAACAGAAGAAACAATCTGCAAATGTATTTGGTTACATGAATCCAATAAATCAAGCAATATTTTCTGATTTTTGTTAATTTTTAACAATATTTTATTTATTTTTTAGCAAGATTTTTACTTTTAGAAATACTTTATTAGCTTTTCCGGAAGGTTTAGACCATATTTTAGTCGAAAAGTATTTATTGTTTCTGTATTTTTCTCAATTTTTGTAAATTTTTAGCAAGGTTTTTGATATTTTGACAAGAACTTAAGAAGGAATTTCAGTAATTTTTACTACGAAAAGCGACAAAATTACGTTTACAAAAGTTGTTGCAAACATTAATACGAGTAGTATTTTTGTTTCTCATATTAATGTACATATGACATTAATAAGTAATGAAGATATATAAAAAATGTGTACACGACAATTTTCTCTGCAATAATCCGTTCAAGTCAAATGGCAAGACACATTTTAGTGAACTTAGCTCGATCTAAGTTAATTAGAATTCAGGTGGTCAAAGAAGAAAATTTTACGAAAACGGGAAATAGTAGAAAAATTGTTATATTTATAACATTTGAAGAACGAAAGGAAATTTTGCATGAAAATGAGGTGAGTGGAATTGTTTTTACACTAGGAGCTCTTTCTGAATAAAAAAAACTTAGGAAACAGAAATTAACAGAAACTGAAAGTTCAGTTTAATTTCGGATTTATTTTCGAAGCATAAATTAATATAAAANGGTCAAAGAAGAAAATTTTACGAAAACGGGAAATAGTAGAAAAATTGTTATATTTATAACATTTGAAGAACGAGAGGAAATTTTGCATGAAAATGAGGTGAGTGGAATTGTTTTTACACTAGGAGCTCTTTCTGAATAAAAAAAACTTAAGAAACAGAAATTAACAGAAACTGAAAGTTCAGTTTAATTTCGGATTTATTTTCGAAGCATAAATTAATATAAAANGAAACAGAAATTAACAGAAACTGAAAGTTCAGTTTAATTTCGGATTTATTTTCGAAGCATAAATTAATATAAAATAACCTTTATTTTGTATTTTAATTTCGGAATAATTATTCTGTTTGTGACCTAAAAATAAATATCTTCTAGTGTCGATAACTATTGACTCGAACATAACCTGCTTTGCTGGTTAATTTTATAAATTAGATTTTCACTCAGAAAAATAGTATGATAAGTCGTTAGGACGGGAAAATTAAATTGTATTTATCATTGTACCAAAACGTCTTATTCGATTACCAAAAACATGTTATTGTGCTAGCTAATGCTTACTTGATAATACAAGTTCAAGTAGGATTTCATTGTCAGCTGAAGTCTAACAACTTAAACAAATTTGAACTCAATTTTGATTTTGAACAATTAGTTTTCGATGAGTAAAGTCAACCTGTATCGGACAAGACCGACGAGTTCACGTATAGCAAAAGTCCTCATATGGGGAACCTAATCTCCTCAAAAGTTCACTCTAGTTAAGTTTCGTTCATTTCATCCGATATTAGTGAAATCGGCAGATAAGAAAATTTGAACTTGAAATATTAAAATAAATTTTAACTTCATTAGTATGAACAAACTAACTTTACTTAAGTTAATGAGCAATGTGATAACTTGTATTAGTNCTAACTTTACTTAAGTTAATGAGCAATGTGATAACTTGTATTAGTTACCGTATTATGATGTTATCACGAATATTATTAATAAAGCTGTTACAATTTTGCTGATTATCAGCTTAACATGTTGGACCTTATGATCAGTCCTCATCGGATTCTCCTGATTCATAATTTTTTTCTAGGACGAGAGACTCAATCCAACAAATTTTTGTTAGTACGTGTTCTTAGGAATTGATTTTTTATAATATAATGATTTAATATTTAATTAATCATTATAATATTTTCATTATGTTCAAGAGCTTTTTGATATAACCAACTTCACTCAATCATTAATGTTATTACATCATCATGAACATTTGTTTACACAACTTCTGATATTGATCGTTCATTAAGTTGANTCCAACAAATTTTTGTTAGTACGTGTTCTTAGGAATTGATTTTTTATAATATAATGATTTAATATTTAATTAATGATTATAATATTTTCATTATGTTCAAGAGCTTTTTGATATAACCAACTTCACTCAATCATTAATGTTATTACATCATCATGAACATTTGTTTGCACAACTTCTGATATTGATCGTTCATTAAGTTAAATATAATTATTTTGTTTATGCGGGAAAAAAAGTTCATCTTTATTTTAATATTTTGTTGCAATTCACTTTTCTTCTGATTTAGCTAAAGTTCGGTGAACTGAGCCGCAGTTGAGAGTTAAAATTTTTGGTTTGAGTCAATATGCAAGCTCGTTAATCTTGCACTTTAAGGGTAGACTTTACATGATAGCACCCATGCGCGCCATAGGCAAGCTTGGCTAATAGGTACAAAATAAATACACGGACCAGCCCATTGGCTTTTAAAGTGTAACTCCATTAGTCCGTAATGCCTGGTTAGCGTTGAAAATTTGAAGTAAACTGTAAGAACGAGCACTGAAGAGGAGGAAATTTGAGTCGGAGAAAGCGGTAGGGTTAGATACAGCTAGGTTTAAAGTAAACACCAAACTGAAACTTATGAGGGAAGGCAGCAGATGAGGTTAAAATGAAATACAAAAAAGAGGAAAAAAAATTGATTTTGATGAACAGTTGTGGTTTCATTATATGTAACCATATGTTAAAACGCACAGAATGTTACCTTCGGCTCATATCCTTTAGGCAGAATTAGTTTACTCTCAATACTTAACAGAATTTTATTGTGAAAATTTTTATTTTCAATAAATCATTACTTTTCACCCTTTCAACCTGAAGAATTGAGTATTTGCGTGTGCTGCTCTAGTTTTCAATGTTTGTTTCTAAAAAAAATATATTACTTGGATCGAAATGCTTTTACCTCAAAAAACATATTGAATAGAATCTCAGGTTAGAACTTTCTTCGGTAAACCGCATGTACCAAGAGTAAATTCTTGCTCGGCTAAAAATGTGCAGCTCTGTAGATTTCCTTACAAGTAACAATGATAATTTAAGTCGAGAGTGAGTGTGAGATTGAGAAGGGAAAACAAAAATTAAAGTAGCCCTCCAGGGGTCAATCAACGAGTTAGACATATCTGATTATGAAATGGTTCAGTTTCATTGCCTCATTCAATCTCTAACTTCGAAGGAAATTATTGCTCCGTGATATTTTCCCCAAACAAATATTATTGTTCAATCAAGTTTCTTTCAATCATACCTTGAAATGCAGTATCAAGTACAGAATATTTTGTGCTGTAACTTACTTTTATTCGCTGTTCTTTCCTGGTGAAAGGAGTTGCTTAAATTTTTTACAACCAATTTTTTCTGTGGTGATTTTTTCTATACTTGAGACCACGTGCTTTGTCCTCAAAATTGAAAAGTAGTACAATTCGTGAGAAATATTTATATGAAGACAGAAATGAGCTAAGACGATGTTTACAGGAATAATGAAGTTTTTGTTGTAGGTTTTGAATATTTGGAAGCCCCAGAGAACGGTTTTATAGTAAGTAAGATTTAGAAACAGAAGTAAGAAAAAATACTGAAACAATCATATAAATGAAATCAATAGCTATTATAGTTGTTGAATCACGAGATGTGTCGAAAAATGACTAACAGAAACAATGATTATTAAGAGTAGTTCAGAATAATTGATCAGGTGCAGAATGTAGACAGATAAGAACTGGATAACAAATAGAGCAATTTGCTATTAAATACAATTGGATATTATATATATAATGTATAAGTTACAAAGCTCTAAAAAATTTTGTCTTGCAAGGGATTTTTTTATAAATAACAAAAGAACGGCATGTCTCAGAATTTTCATTAAAACAAATATTTTGATACAACTTAACATTTTAACCAGTGAACCAAATATTTTAATTTTTCGGACGAACTCATTTCGCTTTGTAGATAGCTGAGTTGCTTTTCGTGTTCTTTATTGGTAGTAACAGTTTACAACAAGAAAAACTAATTTTTGGCATGCGCATAGATATGTAGGATTAGGTACACAATATTTAAGACACCAAGATTACATCTAGTGCTAAGCAGAAGCATGTACCGACCGTCTTTTATTTTGTAGACGAGCTCTTCTGCGCAACTGGGAAAAAATTAGCAAAACTGTGACTTTGACATTTAAAGTCTTGTAAAGGCGGAGCAACGCGACAAGTACTTGCAGTGTCTTGAACCAAATGTCGGCAAAAAGCTGTAATCCACTGGCTTGTGCTCAGCTCAGGTGACTCATCCAATTTATTCCAAAAATGTGCAAAATCAAATAGTAACTAAAAAAATTGAAACATTCAGTATAAATATTGTTGACAAGTATAAAATGAATAAGAATGTGAAAGTCGAATATGAAAGCAATATTTGTATGACCAAACATTTAGAAGAAATTTAATGCAATAAAACTGTAGAATTAATACACTATAGTAACAAATTGTGAGATTCAAACTTAAACAAAAAATACTAAATACACCAACGTCAAAATCAAACTTTTCCAATATTCCAAATTAAGGATCAATGTGAAAATTTTTCAAATGGCAAAAATGTTTACTAAATCAATTATTCCATATTTTAAACACTAAATTTAAAAATGTACCTTACTATTACGATAGTATGCCAACCGTTAAAGTTATACCAACATTATACAAAGAGCGGTGATGAATTATTTTTGGAAGTAATAGGCGCAGTAGCGTGACTGTTTCTAGGTAGCTGTGTCAAAAATTAATTTACTTATTTTCAATTAGTTATTTATTTTTGTTAGGCTCATGGATCTTCAGAGAATTCTTTTTACTTTTTGTGTAGTCAGTTCGTTTCGTTTAGGTTGGATCTAATAAGTCGTCAATATAGTCTGTTAATTTTGAGAGACTGAGTTTTTAATACTAAATTTCATCAAAATGTATACTCATACCAATTTCAATGTTTAAAATTTCAAAATATTTTGTCCGCAAATTTGTTTTTCATTCTAGTTCAAATTCGTTCGTAGAAGTTATAACGAATATAGCAATTTTTGTTACTTTATATTATATATTGCACATATTTGAAATAAATTGGATGAGTCGCATGAGCTGAATTGAACCCAATTTCGTTCTTTGCCGACATTTGATTGTAGATTGCACGTTCACATCATTTATCTCTTGCAGTCTGGCTTAGTCCAGAAAAGTTCTGGCTCAAGTCCTGAAAAATACCGGCCGGATGCCGGATAACATGAGAACATGAAAAATGCCGGAAAAGTAAAAAAAAAAGTAATAAAAAAAAAGTATAAAAATAGGTTGGACAGGATTTCTCCTGGCCCAGCCTGGATATTTCCCAGAGATGCAACATATTACTATGAAAATTCCAATTTTTGATTTTTCTTGTATATTTCAAATATACTTCCTTTGATCTTTTTTCTTGAATGGAATAACATGACGCTTATAAAACTTTGACCAAGCCGGAAATTTTATTTCCAATTCTCAATGCGGGATAGAACATTGAGAAATTAAGGTTAATGAAAAGTTCGGATTTGAGATATCCAAAAATATTTGCAAGATTTTCCTATACAAGTTGAATTAATTGGCGACGTTGTTGACTACTCCTCGAATATTAGGACACAGGACATATTTACGTAATAATTACTTCTAATTAACTCCTAAGAATTAAAGATATGTGGAATTTCAACCATTCCGGGCAACAACGGGAGAAATGAAAATTCTACTAAAATACCTATACCCACTGCGTGCTACCTGCTAATAACATTGAAATATTTATTTGTGAAGCATTTAACATGTTAAAATTTATCATTTGAATAAAATAATAATACCAAAAATATTGGATAGTATTAAAGATTGATCGATATGTCATAAATATGTCGTATTTATTATCTCTGATTTTTTCCTACTACGGAGATATCCCGATCTGGACGGGATTTTTCCCGACTGAGTCAGACTGTTCGAGTATACACAACTTTAGTCAAATTAGCAGTTTTGCTAAATTTTTCGCAGTTGCGTAGAAGAGCTCGTCTACATAATAAAAGACGGTCGGTAGAGATACATAGACACTTTGGGCTACAAAGATATATATAAAATTATGATAAAGCATAAGGAGCCCCATGGAGTCGGATAGAACTACGTAATTGCACTTTCTTTTGTATTGAAAGTGGGAAAACAACTTAAAAAATAAATTAATGTGCATTTATTCTGACAAATAAATACTTGTAGTTTACTAAAGTGGAGGAAACAAAGAATTTTTTGTTTCACCAGTGGAAGAAACACATTATTTGTTTCGATGAAACTAGTTAGAGATAATACCCATAAAGCATTTAACATTCCTCAAACTCGGGCAAATCTAATTTGTAGATATGCAGAAAGACTTACCTAAATATTACACTGAACTATCGCTTTTCTGATGGCNAAGTGGAGGAAACAAAGAATTTTTTGTTTCACCAGTGGAAGAAACACATTATTTGTTTCGATGAAACTAGTTAGGGATAATACCCATAAAGCATTTAACATTCCTCAAACTCGGGCAAATCTAATTTGTAGATATGCACAAAGACTTACCTAAATATTACACTGAACTATCGCTTTTCTGATGGCATCATCCTTACCAAAACAATGGAACATTGAAATGGATGTCTTGATGGCATCCAGTTTTACGCCATAGATGGGTCTTATCATGATGAAACTTTAATAACGCGCCGGTAATTTTCTGTTGAGTTTAATGGTCACATTCAGAATTAAATTGAATAAAATGACACTAAAGTAAAATGGCGTCATTAGCAATTTAATGTTTCATGCGTTTGTTCAATCAAACTGTTCATATAATTAAAATTAAGCTAATAACTTTAAAAATCTGAAGTTTTAGTTTTGCAAGTGAGAAATAAAAAGCTAAATGATATTAGTACCAATATTACACTCGACATTCTGAACGTAACGTGAAGTGAACAGTAGTGATAAGTGGTATGATTACAATAGCTCGGATTACTATTTTCTCACTTTTGAGTTAAGAAGGAACAATTGGATCTAACGGCTTACAGACGTGACCATGACATAAAATTAAACACTTAAGTTGTTTCACCCAAGACGTAAATCTGACATTAAGGACGTTATTGACAGGATTTTCTTATCGACCAATTACATTCAGTGCATTGATTTTTTGGTGGGGTTTTGGAGTACCATAGGCGATAGGGAAAGCGGTATGCAGTAAGGAGGGTGGCAAGCGGTAGGGAGGGCGGCGAGCGATAGGCAGTAAAGTGGGTGGAGGGCAGTGTGCATATAATCGTAGAATGAGCGAAAAATAAATGTCTTCTTTGTATTGTTCAAGAATGTCAGCATGATATTGAAGTTCCTTCCAAAGGCACTGTGCAAAATTAAATAAACATACGCGTTGTGTTCTGGACGGAAGTGCCAAATGAAATGCATTTATAAATGCAACCTAAAATTCTGTCATGCATGTTTCCGGTTGAAATTACTGTGAAAATGGTGCCAATAGTCCTAAAATTCAACTAACATATTCAATACGTCTTTGAGAATTATCAAAAATTCATGGTATGGAATATACCGTTAATAATTTCCAGCATCCGAGTGTGAGTTTCCTTTTGCTTATTTGATATTATCATGTTTTCGGATTTTATAACATGCACTGCGTATAGCTGATGAAGCTGTGAGTATTTAAAAGTTCCAAATTTTTAGACAAAAAAATACTAGAATTCTATCTTGTGTGAGCCCGGATTCATAAGTCATAAAAATATCTTTTCCCTATTGATTTTGATAATTCACTAGAATTACTAATTCCTTGAGACTGGAAGGGGTAGTTGGAGCCATATTTTCTTGTTTGCGAATTGCTTGAATTGTCTTGGTTAAGCGATGAGTTGATGGAATTTCAAATGCCAAAAATCGCGTCTAATCTACCGATTTGTTAGCCATAATTTACGTTGGAGGCACTTGATTGGTTAACATTTATTTCAAGTTGTTGAGGAAGCGTTTTTTATCAATAACTGTTTTTTCAAAAACGAGATTATGCTCTTCATTTTGCTTACAATCGTTACCTTTAGTGACGCACCTTGGTTTGTAAAATTTCTTATTCTCAACACACCTCCAGTAAATTGTTTTGTTTTTTGAAATTGAGAGTTGATGGAGTGGAATGGAATTGGAGAGGGAATTTGAAGAAACAAAAAAGGATAGAATATTTGGGAAAGCTGTAGTGAAAGTTGATGTGGAGAAACGGAATTGGAGGAAACTATTGATTAGAATCGGTTGTCCGGTTAGCCGGTTTCGAAGGCATGTAGTTATGGGGTGTGGATTTAGTTGTGTAAGCATATAGAGAAGTCGGATTATGGATATTTGATTTTGTGGGATATCCAACATGATATCTGAAGTTGATTGTAAAGGCTTTCTTTTCTTTCGAATTAATTTACAAGGGGTTGAGTCAAAACGGTCTGGGTTGCATGATCCCAAAGCTGAAACCTGTGGGATCCCGGGTGTTTAATGCTTTCAGTTGTTCGAACACGGAAAGCGGTACCTTTGTTACCCGCCAAATTTCTGCAAACAAAAACAAATGGATACAATAAAAGACTGGGGACGGATTGTATATTATTAGAATATGCATCTATAGCATCAAAAGAGAATAGTCTAAGCCGAGGTAGACTAATGATGTAATTAGAATTTCTTCTCGGTTTCCAGGGGTCATTGGCATAGGGGGATTTCGGGCATTGGGAGTTGGGTTGGTGGAAATTGTTGTATTCGAAGTCGTAATAAGAGGTCTTGAAGGGTTGGAAATAGTCGAAGTTTGGTTGTAGGAAATTTGTTTTCTGGCGTTTGGGGATGATTTAATGGGGTATGGGGAAGCGGGACTTAAGGATTTGGTGATTGGAGTAGGACTTGGGGATTTGGTGATTGGAGTGGGACTTGGGGAATTGGAGGTTGGAATGGTGGGAATTTCGGTATTTGAGATTGTAATTGTGCTTGGGAGGTTGGAAGTTGGAGTGGGACCTGGGGTTTTGGGAATTGTAGTGGGATTTGCGGTATTGGCGTAGGTAATGGGATTTGGAGTGTTGGAGGTTGCAGTGGGGGTTTGGGTTTTTGGGATTGTAGTGGGGTTTGGGATTTTGAGGATTGTAGTGGGGCTTGAGGTCGTAGAAATTCTAGTGGGATTTGGAATTTTGGAAATTGTTGTGGGGCTTTGGGTTTTGGGAATCGTACTGGGGCTTCGGGTTGCAGAAATTGTTGTGGGGTATTTCAGGCAAAATTCATCCTCAAAATTTCGGTAAGTGACAAGCTCGTCGAATAGAAATGTCTACAATACGGTTATGATATAATATGGCCTCATATGACTCTGACTGACTCATTCATTCCTGGAAGTCACTGATTTTAAATTACTGACTAAATAGTGGAATAAAACTCTCTAAGTCGTGACTCGTGAGTTTGTTTTCAGAATGATTTTCAGTGGTTACCAAAGTAATAAAAAAATTTTGATAAAGATGGGTTGCAACCAGTAGAAACTGCGAGCACAGAACTATTAACACGTATTAACAATGTGAGCTTGTAGAGCCAAGCAGAGACACCTGCAAATTGCATTCGCCGGCAAAGTTAGGTTGTAAATTAGTCTAAAATATAAACTAATTAGAAATACTTGGCATAATAGAAAAATTCGAATGAAGCGGAAAGAGGATTCAGTTTGTAGAGCCAAATAGAAACGCTTAGAAATAGCATTACCTGGGAAAGTTAGGCTAAAACTTACTCTTTGATGACAACTAGGTTGTAATTCTTGACTTAATAAGGAAAATCCGAAATAACCTGAACCAGACGTGAGTTTGTAGGAGCCAAGTAGAGACGCTTAGAAATAGCATTAGCCGGATAGTAAAATTTCAAGTTCCTTTTTGATGAGAAATAACTTGAAATGGTTGAGTTAGGGAAAATCCGAAAGTACTTGAAAAAGACTGGAGTTTTTAGAGCCAAATAGAACAGCTTAGAAAAATCTTTTTCCAGAAAAGTTGGATTCAAAATTACTCTATGAGGAGTTCAAAGTTCCTCTATAACAAATACTTAACGTAATAGGAAGTGATGAGGAATATTGGGTTTTAATATTTATCATTTTAAACCAAATAAAGACATGTAGAAAATGATGTGGTAGAGCAATATTTAGACATATGGACTAACAATTAGATAATGTCTAAGAACAGCAGTATTTTTAGTCAATTTGTACCGAATCTACTAAAAAACGGGTTTTAGATTTTAGCACCAATAATTTTTTTGTGACAATCTTATGATCTTTTGCTGCAGCATTTGTCTAGTTCTAAAATCCCGAACTATGAAACTAGGAAAGGGAAGTGGGCAGGAAATATACTTTTAGTAAAACTTAAATTGACAACATGTCTGAGTTTTTAAATTGTTGACAAAAGGCATCTACATCGTCTGATGGAAGTGCCGGGAACAGGTTTGTCATCGACGTATATGTGACGTTATTTAAAACATGTACACGCTTCATCATTTTGAAAGCTGTCAGTGCATTATCAAAGTTCTGAATAATTTTATTAAATTTATCTTCAAACTACAAAAGTGTATTTACTAAAATTATTAATTAAAATTTTATAATTCGCCTTCAAATTCATTATATTTATATCTTTTATACGCTATTACTTACTAAGTACAATCTAAACATAGGCAAACTTGCTAATAATCTAATAAATACACACGGATTCATCTTTCTCATCAATATTCTGTTGCCTACAAATTTTATGTTTGAACGTACTGTCTAGGGACTCTTGTAATAGTTTTGCATACTGATCACAAAATTTCCTATCTCTTATTTGACACTGTAGCATAAAATTTGAGACAATTTCTTCCGATACTTGATCGTGTAGATCTGATATATTCTCACCATAATTTTGTTCAGACGACATTCTATTTTCATAGTCCTGGGAGAGAGATTTCATAAAAATATTTACAGCTTTCACTTTTAACTCCATTCGTTTTTGATTGGTAGCAAAAGCTTTATCATTTACAACTTTTGCAAGACTTAAAAAATGTGTAATTGCCTCTTCCGTATCTTCTCCTTTCTTCATATGTTGTAAAATGTAGGTCATTGATTCTTCTTTTGCTGCCTCACTCAGTAATTGTAATTGTAATTCCAACTCCGAAGGAAGACCAAGGGAAAAAGATTCCATTCTTGTTGTATATATTGTAGTTGCCATGTCAACTACTATGGATACATTATTACTTGAAGATAAGTTAATATTATTTGCTTCGTACACTTCTTTTGCTGTTACATAAAATTCATCACTTGATTCAAAAGACGTGTCGAAATTTGTTTCCAGTGGGTATTCTTCATCTAAAATATGCTTAACTTGACAATTTTCATATACTTCATCTTTAAATTTTGAAAATACACACTCAATTGAATCTTGTAAATATTTGGATNAACTACTATGGATACATTATTACTTGAAGATAAGTTAATATTATTTGCTTCGTACACTTCTTTTGCTGTTACACAAAATTCATCACTTGATTCAAAAGACGTGTCGAAATTTGTTTCCAGTGGGTATTCTTCATCTAAAATATGCTTAGCTTGACAATTTTCATATACTTCATCTTTAAATTTTGAAAATACACACTCAATTGAATCTTGTAAATATTTGGATNCTTGACAATTTTCATATACTTCATCTTTAAATTTTGAAAATACACACTCAATTGAATCTTGTAAATATTTGGATCCGTTCATATAAGCTTCAAATGCATATTCAGCAGTTGGGTTATACATTGAGAGTATGGATGCATATAACTTAATGTGAATTTCTTCTATTTCTTCAAACGTAAACTTTGTATCCATTTGAAGTACCGATAATTCAAATTCCTCAATGTATTTCTCTAATAATTCATCTGCAAGCTGAGTTGGACACTTACTATCAACTTCTTGTAAATTTTCATGTTCCTGGTTGACAATTTTTGGCACTTCCTCTTCAGCATCATCTATATGTCCATTGCATACATTGTCAAGTATTTGAGCAACCTGTTCCACTTCTGTCAACTTCATAATATCTTGTTGATTTAGAATTTCAAAACTTGATTCATTACCAAAAGCTCCAACAGGTAGATAATTAAAAGATGACAAAATTGATAACAGTTCTGTCCCTGTATGTACAGCTTGTTCAATGTTGACCAAATCTGAAGAAAGGAATGATTCAAGCACTCGTACAAATGTTGGAGTAAGTTCATTCAAAGTTCCTAAAAATTCGGGTTCATTAACCTTCGCAGCTGGTTTAGGCATCAAGACACATTTTGAATTTTGTATAAATATTTTTGCTTTTTCTCCACTCTCAATTGATGATTTTGGTACAAAACTTGAAATATATCTACTACCTCCTTCTTCTCCATTATGAAATTCAACATGCCTTATCCAATCTCTGATAAGGAAGAACATACTGCTACGTGGTGTATCCGGAAAGTAAATTTCGATAATATTTTCAATAACATTTGAAATAGTTACGAATTCATCATGTCGTAGTTCATCCTTTGTTGAGAAAAATGTTGTAGTAGCCAATAGTAATGATACAGTTAGGATTGTTATGTTTTCTTCATCTGATGTTCCGTTGAATAGAAGCCCTTGTGTGTCCATTAAGAAAATTGCAACAGTTTCGTTTTTTGAATTTTTCATATATGTAACTGGTTCGGTTGTAATCCATACACCTTTAGTACGTTTATGATAACCCCATGCAAAATCTTGTAAAGGTATGTCTGGATTTTCCCAGTCTAGGATTTCTCCTTTGATATTTTTTTGCAAGTTTTTAAAACTCTGATGTATGAAATTCATGATAAATGATTTACCAGATTGTGCCGGTCCGCAGGATGAAATAATAGCAACTTTTGTTCCCAGAATTGATTCGGAATTGAAGATGGTCTCAAGTAATTTCATATCCAGAACTGCACAAGATTTTGAATCTACATGTTCAAATCGTAAAACTTGTACCAAGCTTTCCATTTCTGGTAATTTTGTAAACATTTGCACAGGTAATACAAAGATAAAACTATATAATGTTTAAATTGTTTATAAGAAAATTTTGATTTTTAATTTTCTAAACTCGTAGATTAAACAATAGAAACCTAACGACATAGGTTTAGCGTGTGACAGGTTGACAATTCACTGTTTGATTGAACTACAGGGATTTAGAATATCTGCCTATTTATAAAATATTTATCAAGTTCTCATTATCATGATGTTTAGATCCGTGTTCCTAAAATTAGGGTCTAAGTGTTTTCAGAATGAAATGTTAATAGGATGTTGACGTCCAATTTCAGTAAANGTGTTCCTAAAATTAGGGTCTAAGTGTTTTCAGAATGAAATGTTAATAGGATGTTGACGTCCAATTTCAGTAACCTTTTAGTGCCAATGACTCAAACAAACAAAACTGCGCTTGTTGTTTATCTGGACATGACCTTCTTTTTTCATATCGTAATGACAACAGTTATCTCGAATTAGATGCATCAAATGCTTAATTGCGAATTTATGCTTGTAATAATTACGGTTCTGCATGACTACTATTTTGTTTCATTCGAAGTCATCAAACTCAACCATGGCACAGTGAGTAATGTTTTTCTACTAAATTTGAATCACTTGTTTCTTATTTTACAGGCCGAATTTCTTGAGCAGCATTTTAGCCTTTCGCTCAAGATCCATTGACTCTTATTGAAATTAGGACAAATTGCTACCCGGACGATGTATCGATTCCAAGAAAATTACCATCCACTTGTCAAACTTTTATGATGAAAACCAATTTGTACTCTCAAGACACTTGACCAAACTATGCAGTTACCTGCTGACGACTAATAAAAACTGTTTACGACTGACTTATTTAACCGTTAATAGATGACCTACTAGTAAAGTAGAAATATGCGACTACTTCAGTTTCTATAAATTCAATTTCTAAAATTTGAATACATTTGAAAAGAATGAAGCAAATTTTAAATCAAAATTGGTCCAAATAAATTCGAATCCATCAAATCATCTTATTACAAAGCTTCCATAAAAATTAAACTGTTCGAATGAATCCATTTTTATGGGACTACGACCTGCCGTATGTGATAAATTAACGCATTAGTTGAAATATTTTTGTTGACTGAAGGGTATATCTTCCATTTTCATACTTCCAGGTCATAGTTCCATTTTCTGATTGAGCTAATCACCGGTTACTAATTCACTCAGAGCCACGACTCATTCAGTGAATAAAATTTCCCCATTGTGCTGAAGTTACCAGTTTTGAACTGACTCGATATAGTGGGTCAGAGAATCTATCCTTACACTGAGTTGATTCAAAAAATTTTAATCGATTACTTCATAGAAGAAGGCCTGACTAGTAGACTCTATCAATGCACTTCCCTTTGCATGATAAAGTCTAATAATTCAGAGTCAGTTCATATATAATGAGCCGTGATTCGTTGCCTAAGAGTAATGAATGACTCATTTGTTACAATATGCATTAAAGATTAAAATAAACTCTAATTATACAAATCTCCAAACTTGGACTCACTGAGTGTATACTGATGATCACTTTTGTAGATGGCCCACACCAATGAGGCAGTGAACCAATGACGCAGTGACTTGAGCGATATTACCCTAAAATAGTAAATACAACCCCTATAAAGGGTGACGACTGTTTGTAATTGGGCGAAAGATTGAGCTCACACGACCTTAATGGCAGCAAGAATACCACTTTAGTAGTTTGTTACATGCTGAAAAAGAAACCAACCAACTTAAATTTAGTAGTGATGAGGTATAGTATTGAGTTATTATCGCGAACAATGATGCTGGAAGAGTTTATCTGTGTTTTGTTGCTTCAATTAGAGGAATAGGCATCTAATTTAATTTGTGGGTCAAAATTGGAAATTTCTCAATCCCACAGTATGTCGTTTATGAGACATAAAAGTATAGCAAATTCGATCTACATCACAATTCACAAATACAATACCTGAAAATTTTATACGAGCCGATTGCTTTAGTCGATTCAAGATTCAAGGCGTGATTTTCCTTCTCAGCATAAAAGAGAGCTATTACTATTTCAAAAATATATTCGATTGCATATGATGATGGAATATGAGCCTAAGTCTCATATTCCACTATCTACTATTTTTTAGACATTTCTTCAGTCTGAAAAGGTTCAATTCCTGTTCTGTACTGTTATGTAAAAGTAAACGGAGGGCAGAAGAGATGGGGCTTTCCTAACAACTTCCCTCGCGGTAATAATCAAAATTTTTATAAGAGCTCTTAAATGTTTTTCTGTGTTCTGAATTTCTATAGTTATATATAATTTGTAATTAGTTTTACTCTGTTGTTGTGCTTTAGCACCCTAATATTTACTTATGCTTTCTGTCACACATCGCACAGGTAATGATGACCATGTGTCATATTCAGCTGATCAGGTTTGATTTCTCGCGTCATTAGAATGCTTTGAGTTGTGACTACGCAGCAACTATCGGTGTTTTTATTTTTATTGATAAAGTATGAACAAATATTATTAAAATAAACTATTTCTTTTACTACATATTGCTTTGTTGTTGTGAATTGAATCTAATCCTCTCAATAAACCTGACGTTTCACTGAATAATTTTAATCGTAATACCTACGATTTGTCACTTCACTTATGCTCTGTAAAAACAAGTTGCCCTAAAAATTTTGATTTTGATTTGCCATTAATTCTCAATTTATTCTCCATACTTTCCTCACTTATTTCAAATTCTTGACAAAAAGCTGCAATTGCATTTAAATTTATTGAGTTAACTATCTGAAGTTAAATCCTGGTACTGTATAATCTATGATTCACGTTACCAGATTAAATATTTATGTTCATAAGAATCGCAAGTTCCACTTAAATCCCTCGTATTTGATTCTGTACATTTTTTATCTTAATATTTACTCAAAACATAACTAATCCATTAAAACCCAGACCATGATTAGACGTCAGAATGAAGCTAAATTTGCGTCATAAAACTTAATAAAAGTNTACTCAAAACATAACTAATCCATTAAAACCCAGACCATGATTAGACGTCAGAATGAAGCTAAATTTGCGTCATACCTACTTTTATTAAGTGACGTCCGATATAATTTTCAGGGTTTAATTTTATCTGAAACTAATCCTCAAAAATGGAATGCCGTTTAATGCTGACGGTATTTGTGTTGAGGCTCACACATTCCGGATTTCGTTGAAAATATATTTGAAAGAATTGATAATATTTTTTAGGATAAGTTATTGATGTAGTAATATTTTTGCTGAATTTTGAATTTTGTATGTCTGTATTCAACTTTATTAAAATATTTGTGCAAAGCTGCACACAAGAAGATACATATTTGTTTGTTTGATTTATTTTCGTGTCAAGGTCATCATTTTACAATGCTATTTGATCAGACACGCCTGCAACAGGCCTACCTAATTAAATTAAGAATTAAAATTAAAATTAAAGTGTTTTAATGTGGCACTCATCACAATTTTTGACATTGAGTTCACTTAAGTTTATCATTACTCAATCATATTTTTGTTGTTGTATAATAGGTCTAGATTTAGGTGTAAATATCTGTCCTAGATTCTTTAAAACATTCTTTAACCTTTTCTTTGAACGTCTTTAAAGATTGTTGCTCTTTACATTTGTTTACTTGTACAAATTTATTCCAAAGTAATATAGCCCGTACATAGAACGCTTTAGATGAAAATTTTATATGAAAACATATAATATTGTTTATGTTCAGAGCATAATTCAGAAATCAGGCGAAGGCGGGCATAAATTTAGTTTTATTATACAGCTCCACCTGTTGGCTTTTGCAAAAAATTTCCGCCTAAATTACGACGTATAAACTTACTTGGCATCAAACTAGTTCAGGAAATCTTGTAAAATTGTGTGTGAAATTTTATTAAACACCTAAGCCAAACAGTATGTCAGGTCGAATTTTAACTTCATTATTGAAAATTGGACATATTGTATGTCAATAATATTACAAACTATATGCATTTCAATTACTTGCTGCAGCAATGCAGTCCCAGACTTCTGAGCAGCAGCATACATGTGTAAAATTGTTCTATCGATGACTAGAATCGCTAGAATCACCATGGCGTGGTAAAATTATATACAATTGTCAAGTCACGTGATAGTTATAATCTAGCTGAAGGTTACCGCATTGAAATACATAAACGATGTAGGGTTCAGACTTGTTCGAGGAACAGATTATTAGAAGCATCTTTGATAATACCAATTGGCCGCATTCCTTGCTCTTGTAGTTAAATTATCCTGTGTATATACTGTGATAGTATACAGGATTTTCTAACGCATTCAGCAAACTAATTTCAACATTTGTTAAAAGTGACAGAAATGAATCACAGGAAAAGATAAATACTTTTTTAGTATTGTCATAAAACTAATTCAAATTGCTCCACGAATGCTAAATTCTTTCTTAGAAGTTCCTTTAATTAAATAGAAATTTTTTTAGCTGATATCGTATGAAAATCGCTTAGTTTGTATGTTAGGGAGATGTAGTTAGGACAACATCGAAAAGCCAAGTAGACGCATACCATTAACGCCTGCTTCTTTAGTAATTGCATTTAGGTGAGTGTGAGAAATTTTCTTCACTCCCCATTTGTTCACAAGTTATTTTATCCACTCTCCATCTCCACGTCTGGAATTACCATGTTTTCAAAATATCAAATTTTAAATAAAAATTATTTAGAATCTCGTAATCAATTTAGTTTAAACTGTCTAAGAAACTTGCTTATTTGGAATTCTGAGATTAGGGACACATGTCCTCGAATTAATTGGTGTGATTTCACCGTTACAAAACTGCGCGCTGTCATAGATGGTTATTTTTTAACATAAAGTCTTTTAGTGTAAACGTTTTAACATTACAGTTAAGTTAAAAAATGCACATGTATTCCAATACGTAGGTTTGAAAAAAGTGCACTTTAGTAGTATTAAAAATCTTGTCTTTAATTGTCATGAAATGTTGTAAATAATACTATAATTAACATCGGACACATGCATGTGCAGTACTTCCCAAGCAAGATTTAACAAAGAATACAATATGCTGATTAGAGGTGATTTTATCGAGAGGTACTCATCGCCTTTTATTAATTAAGCAAATTTTTCTGAGGCATCGAAAGGATTGTGCGGGAAAACAAAGTATGACGCAGTCTATCTTGGCTTTATCAATTGAAGAATTTAATTTTCTTGCAGAATTTTTGTAATTTCGCAGAGATATTCGCTTACTTTCCATAAGTCAATCATAAAAAAAGCAGTTACTCTAAGCAATTGTGAGGTTAAAAAATACATTAATTTCAACTTTTTAATTATTTTATAAAATAAAACAATTATTTGTAATAATTTTTGCATTCTTTGGTCGGCCTGGTTGATAATAAATACATTTATTTATTATGGAATTTAAATTAAATATAGCCCGGAGTGTACCAGTCGGTTTCAAAAGTTAAATTTTCGGCATTAAACGTGAATTAAAAAAAAATGTATGGACCGATTGATCTGGGGCTCCGAATCTTCTTAAATTAAGTAATCAGGAATGTATTGGAAAAGATTTTATGGTAATTGGTTTAATAGTTCTTGAGTTGTTAAGGATAACGTTTCCGAAAATGGAAAAAAATGGCCACTTATTCCAACAATGACCAGTGGTGTAAAAAATGAAATGGGGAAAAATAGGGAAAGATGGCAACATCATATACCATTGGGGTGTCAAAAGTGAAATACAAGGTTGCCAAATTATTTTTCAAGCAGAAGTGGGCGCATTTTACTTTTAGTGTAGACAGCTGATATTGCAACAACGCAATTTCAAAATTGACACCACAGGGAGCCCTATCAATACCACGCCCTTATTTCAAAAGTTACACTTCCGATCAGCGAAAGTCCGTTGCCGAATGGTACATTCCGGGTTAAATTAAATATAGTTATGTGAAGAGAAGGGCTATTTTGTATGAAAATTAGAAAGTTCAAAATGAATAAACAAACTCATGATAATGCCAATTAAAATTTCCCAATGTTCAATTCAAGCTTTTATTTCAGTAGCTCTGCCTTAGCTATTAATTAATTTGTGGTATATGTTGTTAAACTGTTGTTTTTTATCTTAGCTTTAGCTAATGAGTTTGGTTGTTTGTTTGGCTAATTTCAAAAAATACTCTAATTATTGTAATTAAATTAAATTGGGTTTGGTTTAACACCTAAGTTGACATTTTTTGTGGTGACGAATTTGTTGATTGACACCAGGCAATTTACTTAATGTTTACTAAAAGTGCGTAGGCTATTGTGGACCAGGACACGGTTGAATACATCATAAAATTTGAACTTAAGAGGCATACCCGCTCTTAGTCCGTCGAGATTTAAAAACTAGTTTTATTTTTCCAGTGTATTTTTGGGTGTTGAAAACGGTGGTGAGGTCAAATTTGACGAATTGACCTTCCTTCGATTCAGAAAATTAAATTTTAGTTTCGGAAAATTAGTTTTCAGTTTTTTGTTTGATTTAACTATGTCAAATACTACTTCCTATCACAACTAGTACAGGTGGGTGGTGGGACAGAATGGTGGCCTCTGGACCAAATGGGTCGGGTTCGTATCTTACTTATTTCGCTTATTTTTTTTTTTTGCCTAATCCTATGAATTTATTTCTTTAGTTAATCTACTATAAAAATTACAATGATCGCATTGAACTAATAGAAAAACCTTGTATAAAATATTAAACCATATGTAAACCATATTTTTTTTTATTTTTTTTTTCAAATGTTACAAATTACCAATTCTAAACACACCTACACAAGTTGAACAATGGGGTTCTATTGTTTGCAAATCTCTTCCTTGCTTAAATGTTATTTTCTGGTGGCAAACAGCGCGCTGGATGCATATAATAACTTAAAATCCAAACGTGACACATGCCTTTGTCCTTTAGCATCAGAATTTGGTACCTTATTTAGGCTAATCCTGGGATGTCTTTTTTCAATTTTCAAACTTATTAGCTTGGTTAACTTTGTGAATAGCAGATTGAAAAGCATTAGGCTTCGCAAATTTTCAAAAATGGTTAAGGTAAGTAATTCACTTCAATACAAGTTTAACCAAACTCAAAACCGTTATAAATATTTAATTAAATTTCAGGCTTTGGAAGCATCCTCTAAAATCCAGGGAAGTGAGCAATGCAACTTAAAATCTGTAGCTAAAGCCTTTATAGAAATTGTTAAAGCGGAGTTTCCAGATTTTTCTGAAACTGAACCAACTGAAATGGATTTGATGGTAGCTCGAAAATTATATACCCAATTTCTAGATTTGATGGGTGAGCACCTATTTGTAGAAGACGATGAAATATGTGATGATTAATCCGGAACAGAAAATATACAAAAGGGTACCAAATTACATTATTTATAAAATACAAATTTGTCCTTGTAATAAGTTTGCCAATGGTTTTTTTTTATAATTTAGAAGTAATGTGTGAAGCAGAGGAATGGGATTATGACTGTGATGACACTCAACGAGTGGAAATTTCTATTTCCGAAAAGAAAAGGATGCTGGAAATCCACGAAGCTAATCCACATTGGAAACTGAAAACACTGCAACAACGTGGATGCAAAAAATTGAAGCACATGAAATATTTGAAGCGGTGGANTTGGAAACTGAAAACACTGCAACAACGTGGATGCAAAAAATTGAAGCACATGAAATATTTGAAGCGGTGGAAAGGCGAGTTACTCAAAGGTGGTACTAGAAAAGAAATTTTTAAGTCAATCAACAGCCATGTATTAGATATGTATAAAGGAAGCAGAGAAGTATTCAAAGTTGTGAAAACAAGAAGTTTGAAACAATGGGCTGTTCAAAAAGCAATAGAGTTGGGCGCCGTCGCATATTTCCGAGCTGGAAAAACATGGGCGGATCAATTCAAGTTAAGGAATGGAATAAGAAGCAGAAAAGTGACTCACTTTGTCAATAGGAGGGAAGTGATGGGCATGGATCAAATATTAACAATTGCAGCAAATTATCGATCTAAACTACGAAAGCAGATGGAATATTATCCCCCTCATGCAATCCTGAACACAGATCAATGCGGATTTCAATATGAGCTTCTCACACAAAGAACTTTATCAGCTCGTGGAGAGAAGTTAACTTATGCGTATGCGCAGTCACCAAAGAATCTTGCGACACATTCTTATACTGTGCAGTATGTAATCAATGCCGCTGGAAATGTNACCAAAGAATCTTGCGACACATTCTTATACTGTGCAGTATGTAATCAATGCCGCTGGAAATGTTGTTGGAAATGTTTATGTGTGTCTGCAGGAACCTAAAGGGAAAATTGGACCAAGGGTAACGTCCTCACTATTTCTCGCGCCTAACGTCACAGAAACCTGCAGCAAATCTGGAAAGTTATCAACTTCACTTTTCAAAGATTTTCTGGAGCAAATTCCGGCAAAAGAAATGAAAGAAGATTTTCTTTTTATTTTGGATTCTTGGCCTGGGCAAACTAACACCGAAATTTACAACGATATTTTCGGCGTGACAAATAATAGACCAGAAATTGAGATATCAATAATTCCTGAAAAATGCACACCATACTGTCAACCACTGGATACCACCTTTCATAGGCAATTGAAAAACTTGGCACGTCGGATCGTTAATCATGCTGACCTTTTTGTCGATCCATTTGGCGTTCACCCAGAAGACAAACTTACAAGCAGGATAGTATGGGGGGATAAGNTTTTTGTCGATCCATTTGGCGTTCACCCAGAAGACAAACTTACAAGCAGGATAGTATGGGGGGATAAGCGACTCATAATTCTGAATAATAATTTCATAATTAATCAATCCTATTACAGCATGAATATTTTACATAAAAAAGAACACATTAAATAATTTTTTTTAATTCATTAAAAATATATGAAAAAAATATATGCAAAAAAAATATATAAATACAACATAAAAAAGATACATTAAGAAAACACATGAAAAAATAAATATACGTAAAAATACATGGGNAAAAAAAACACATTAAATAATTTTTTTTAATTCATTAAAAATATATGAAAAAAATATATGCAAAAAATATATATAAATACAACATAAAAAAGATACATTAAGAAAACACATGAAAAAATAAATATACGTAAAAATACATGGGGAAATTACACCAAAAAATACTTGAAAAAAAAATTATGAAAAAAATATTTTCAAATGAACTCATATTACTTATGACATTTAATCGCGGATTAATGTACCCCCCATTTTTTTTTGAAAATTCTAACTTTTTAACACAAATTTACATTCTTTGCTTGGAGTATAGACACGTCTNCCCCCCATTTTTTTTTGAAAATTCTAACTTTTTAACACAAATTTACATTCTTTGCTTGGAGTATAGACACGTCTTTAGTTCTAAGAAAACACCAAATTCAGAGGCAAAATAATTCGACCCCGAAAATTAGTTTTCCAAAATTAGTTAATATATTTGGTATTTCCCTAAGACGTTTCATGTGTTAATACCCTGGGTAAGTGACATTAATTGATTTTGAGGAAACTTTTTTGCAATTTTCTAAAAATATTTTATCTATGTTGAAAAAATAAAATTGCTGGGGCCAACTTAATTCCCCACACAATTTGGTATTTTCCTGGAACGAAACATGTCTTGAAACTCTGGATAAGTGATAATAGTTTATTTAAATATATTTTTGCTATTTCCAAAAAAAAGTTTTCGGAGCCAAATATCCGTGACTATATTTGATATTTTGCAGGTGTAGCACATGTGCTGAAAGTGGTATGAGTTAATTTCGAAAAATTTTTTTGATTATCATTATTCACAATTTTGAGTCGATTCTACCCCCNGAAAGTGGTATGAGTTAATTTCGAAAAAATTTTTTGATTATCATTATTCACAATTTTGAGTCGATTCTACCCCATAGGAAAGGCGTGATTAAACTACAATCCCTTCTTCATCATCAACTATCGGCCCCAATTTTTGCCAATATNGAAAGTGGTATGAGTTAATTTCGAAAAATTTTTTTGATTATCATTATTCACAATTTTGAGTCGATTCTACCCCCATAGGAAAGGCGTGATTAAACTACAATCCCTTCTTCATCATCAACTATCGGCCCCAATTTTTGCCAATATNCCCCATAGGAAAGGCGTGATTAAACTACAATCCCTTCTTCATCATCAACTATCGGCCCCAATTTTTGCCAATATGATTCGCTACTCATTTTTTTCGTCAGGATTGATTGATGACAAGCCAAAATTTGAAAATGTTGAACAAGTGTGTTTTACGTTCGCTCCAACTGACGAAAAAAAATGCTCAAGCGGATGCAACAACATGCGTTTTATAAAATGTAGTAGGTGTCGAAAAGTTTTCTGCTATGACTGTTTCTATTTTGATTTCCACACAATTCATTGCCCCATTGTTGAACTTGTATAGGTGTTTAGAATTGGCAAATTGTAATATTTGAAGGAAAATTAAAAAAAATATGGTTTACACCTTTTTTAATGTTTTATATAAGGTTATTCTACAGGGAGTCTATACATTAGTGTCCCTATAGCCGAGGTGCTTTCGTTTTTGTATGCTTCTCCAATTCACTCAAATGTCGAAAATGGTGTATAGGTACTATATAGGGAGTCGGCTATAGAGACACTGATGTATAGACTCCCTGTATTAGTTCAATGCGATCATTGTAATTTTTATAGTAGATTAACTAAAGAAATAAATTCATAGGATTAGGCAAGAAAAAAAAATAAGCGAAATAAGTAAGATACGAACCCGAGCCATTTGGTCCAGAGGCCACCATTCTGTCCCACCACCCACCTGTACTAGTTGTGATAGGAAGTAGTATTTGACATAGTTAAATCAAACAAAAAACTGAAAACTAATTTTCCGAAACTAAAATTTAATTTTCTGAATCGAAGGAAGGTCAATTCGTCAAATTTGACCTCACCACCGTTTTCAACACCCAAAAATACACTGGAAAAATAAAACTAGTTTTTAAATCTCGACGGACTAAGAGCGGGTATGCCTCTTTAGTCAACACAACACTATCATAATATTAGACGTGAGGATATTGTGGCGCAGCCAGAAATCCGGCACTTCCCTAGTACTCGGGAATCCTGAAATTAGGAATAGTTTAGAATAGAATTTAGGGGTAATAAGAATTCCTCTGAGCCCATTCATTTCTCCGTAAGGATGTGTGAACGGGCTTAGGAGAATTCGTTAGAGATAGGAAATGGGCACTCCTTTTGTGGTAAGAAGCGATACCATAAATAGGAGTAAAGTCTTCACCTCAGGAAGGGGGGGGGGGGT
>NIPM01000061.1:359941-700700 GCA_002738285.1 Holacanthella duospinosa
ACCAGTAGAGTAGAGAAGACGCTTTAGGTAGAGAAGAAGAAGTGTCTTTAGAGAAGATAACCCAATACTCTAGGAGTTCAGCCTAAAGAGCCAGTCCCGTTCCCGTACTACACGAAACCAATACTGTAGGTACTCCGTGTATCCAAGTCCCAACTACTATCATTCCCCATCTCTTTCATTCGAATCCAATGTTATCCTTTTCGTTTCCTTACATTAAATTATCCTTATCAATGCAACGGTACGCCGCGCCACAATATTATAAAAAATCTGGCAATATTCGAGAAAATAAGGTATGCATTATAGAAACATATTAAAAACAATTGGTGTTCCTCTTCTTTAAAGGATAGACGGATTCTTTGGTAATTATTTTGATGAGCTATTTTAAAAACCAGAAATAAACATTTTATCCTGCACTCAAAGCTGTGCAACTTTAACACTGAAAATATTCTTTTAATATTTTGCCCGCTAGGGGGCTAAAATTTAGCATTAACTGCACCTGAGGCTTTTAAATTGAAGTAAATCTTTACAGACAATTTTCGAAAACCATCGTAACCAACTTCCAGTGGGACTCAAACCGACATTAAGTAGAATTATGTAGAGTGGGCCTCAAAGTTAGCATTATGGTACATTTCGCTGTTGGATTAACTGTAAACATTGCGCACAGTTTTATATGACAATGGACAATAGTAAAAATATGCCTAACTGGGGGTCTAGACTATCACAAGTATAAATTAATGCTAGTTGTACCGATGAGTTTTTGAATTGGTTTGAAATTTTACAAAGCGTAAACTTACCAGATGAGATCTGACGGGCGAGGCTATGCTTATATTTTTTCATTTCTTTAATGAAGCATTACCCTCGGTTTAGACTTCCAGTTTTTCTATCAAGATGCAGTCAATTCATATCGTGTCCATTTCATATCAATATTTTTGTGTCAATTTATAGTTACAGAAATCATTTCAAGATCCCGTCTATTTCATTTCCATTTCCAAAAAATAAATTAGGGAACTAAAAATGTATTTTTGAAAATAGACAGGATAACATTTTATATCAATAGCGTATGTTCAAGAATTGTTTTAATCGCTTACAAATCCTATTCATGATGTTATGCACTTATTTTGAACAATTTTTGCAAAAAATTTAAAACAAAATTAATTTTTGTGAAAAATTTAAAAAAATTCATTTTTGCAAAAAAAAATTTTTTACTTTTTTCAAATATATTTTTTAATTTTGAAAAGAAAAATTTTATTTTTTTCAAAAAAAATTTGTTTTTGTTGAGAAAAAATTTTTTTTTGTATTAGATTGTAGTAAATTTTATTTCTTACATTAACTATTGTATATAGAAAAGAGAAAAATGGGACGAAAAGAGAATCCAGAGTTCATCCATTCAAAAACTGTTGAACCAGTGTCAACTGTAAAAAATTGGAAATTTTTTAACATAATGGAAGCAGTCCGTATGCAGACTGGAAATATAAATGTATCAAAAATAAATATTGGAAATGGAATTGACGTAACCTGAATTTTAAATGTATTGGAAAATTTTCCATGTTGAAGTAAAAATATAAATCTATAAGCAATCTTGATAAATTTCAAGAAAATGAATCCGGACAGAAGGAAACCTTTAAGTCTAAACCTGAGGTTAGTTTAGGAAATTTCTTCAAAGATTGTGGAAGAGTTTCAAGTGAATCCAATGGCGGCAAATACCGCTAACGTAGAATTTTAAAACCCAAGTAGATACACTTTACATAAAATTATCAAAAGTCCTCCTTCAGAAATAAAAAATAAAAAAATCAGCAACCTCATTTTCAGATATTTTTAAAACAGTACTGGAAAATAGGTGCTCTAGAGTCTGTCCAGCTTGGAATGATTTGGAGGCATAATTTTATTTTTCAAATATTATCATCAAAAATTAATATTATAAGCTCGAACATGGCATTGATTGAGTAACTTGGTAGTCAGCCTGCAAATTGTTTGTAAATTTCACAAGGAACGATCACGGTCACATTTATAAACAATTTTCCAGCTTTCTCAATAGTAAAACATGTTGAAATCATACATATTCAAAACGAGTCGTTAGAAGTGCTTATTAGCCGTAGACTACATCAATATTATTAGAGTATTGTGATCGTCGCGTCCGCCTGTCTGTATAAACTTTTTGTCATGGTTTTATTTATAGGTATTTTCGGGTCTAGGATTGTTGATTTTCAATTATGCAGATTAGAGATATATTTTCCTCATAAATTGTATTCCTATATTTATGCCAATCATTCAGATAACAAATTGGTTTCTATAAGCAACACTATATGGTTTATGATGCAAGTTGGTTAAATAATTTGGTGGAATAAAGTTTTGTCGTGGTTTTGGGCATAAATCTTTATATGGTGACCACCTAGAGAGCTGGGATCTAGCGCATTTGATTCAGCATCAAATTTTCAATAAGAATCACTTATCATTCACCAATATAGTGACTCTCTATCAACTTATATCGAGATGAGTTGGGAACTTGTTAAATAATTTTGTGAAAAAATTTATTTGGCGTGGTTTTTGGGCATATATCTTTATATGGTGGCCACCTAGAGAGCTGGGACCTAGTGCCTTCGATTCACCATCAAATCTCCAACAGGAATATGACACTTATGATTTAAACTAGATGTGTTGCGAAGCTTCGAAAACTCGAATACTTTGACCAAAGTCTTCGAAATATCGAAGCTTCGATCTTCGAATTTTCTTGGCAATTTTCGACGAAGTCTTCGATCGAAGTTACAAAGGTTAAATTTTACAACTTGGTCGACTTTCACTCGTTTGTTGTTCTTTGTTTGAAAATTTAATTAAGCTACTTCCAGTAAACGGAGAAATGCTTACCTTTCTCCATCATAACTTAAAACCCGAGTTCGAAATAAAAATCGGCTTGATGTATGTCACGATATATATCATGATTTTTATGCACCAAAAATCACCATTTTCTTTATTTTTTCACCATACTGCAACTACGGAATTCAAGACTACACACGACGTTATTTTATGCAAATTAAGGCTCAAACAGACGCTGAAACGTCCAAAAGGGTTAGAATTATTAAACTAGACGAAAGAGAAATAAAAGAGCAACCCAATTATTTTCATACACTGATTTTTTATAATTTTTTTTTAGTTGTGTTAACGTGTCAAACCAATATTATGTGTCTAAAAGTTTACATAGACCAGGTAAATGCTGTCAATTAATTTGTCTTGGAGCATTATAAGAACTAATTAATTCTAAACAAGAAGTTAAAAAATCAAAAAAATCGGATATATATCGATAAATAAACTACTTTGCGTTAAATTTTATTTCTATAGAAATATAATACTAATTTCTCAATTTACAACGTAATGGAACGTTAAAATGGCTTCCGCTTGCTATTACCATTCGATAGACACCATACATGCAAATTCATGCATCGCTGTATGTTTCCATTCATAACCAGCAATTTCGGGATTCTGGCTACCAAGTACTGCTTTCTCTATAAAACTTGGAACTTCAGTTTTTCATGATATCATTACTAAGTGGTGATGACAATCTTAATCTCTAAGTAGTATCATATGAACAAGGATCTATTTTTCATCCAACGGCGTAACCACATAATTTTTTGTTTCTTCAATTTCAGTGAGAAACTTTTTTGTCCATTAATTAATGCTAAACAATTTATGTGATGANGGATCTATTTTTCATCCAACGGCGTAACCACATAATTTTTTGTTTCTTCAATTTCAGTGAGAAACTTTTTTGTCTATTAATTAATGCTAAACAATTTATGTGATGAACAATTTATGTGATGAACAATTTATGTTTTAAATAATTTTGTGAGTAGCAATTTGTTNAACAATTTATGTGATGAACAATTTATGTGATGAACAATTTATGTTTTAAATAATTTTGTGAGTAGCAATTTGTTCCCTTGGTCTCAGTGCGAAGCATTGTACTAATATGTAGTTTGATGTGACTCTCCACAACATTACGAATTCTACCGTTGCTTTTACTGTAGTCAAACGTATCTGCATATCTATAAATAACTTCCTATTTCTACGTAGTACCGTATACCTCTTTGTGGATCTACATATTTCTATGTCTGTCCACCTATCGAAACGTATGGCAGCGGTTCCAATAATTTCGCGAATTCAACGTGTTTCTACGTAATTTTCATATTTCCAGGTTTATTTGTTTTTTTTTATAAACTTATATATGATCTAGTTGCATTCTATTGCGAAAGCTGTAATTATGTATTCCAGTCTACGGATGTTTCCTACGTTGCTAGGTTATTTTTATTAGCATGTAGGCGCCAATAAATACAATAATTGTTGTTTACTCGTAGATATATTCACTATCATCAGGGTACGTTACCATTTACCATTTACGTTACCATTTACAGTATGTTAGGTAGCGAAGAAGAATATTTCGGAGGGAGTGAGAAGAAAAAATTCTTCTTCGCTACCTAACATACTGCCATTTGCCACATTTCACTTTTTGGAACTTACTTTTTTTCTCTTACTCTCACCATTATATGTTAACCTCTGCACAGCAGCATGTCATCCATAATAGATGGGCAACAATTATGAAATTAGTTGTACTACCGACCGTCTTTTATTTTGTAGAAGACCTCTTCTGTGCAACTGTGAAAATTGTAGCAAAACTGCAAATTTGACGTTTAAAGCCTTGTAAAGTCGGAGCAACGTGACGAGTACTTGTAATGTTGAGAACCGAATGTAGGCAGAAAGTGGAATGCCACTGGCTTGCGCTCAGCTGATGTGACTCACCCAATTTATTCCAAAAATATGCAAAATGTAACAATAACTAAGAGAAACTTGAAATATTCGGTATAATTACCGTAGAAAAATTTGAAATGCAATGAACAAATTTCTTCACAAATTCTTTTTAAATTTTAGACAACAAACTTCGTATGACCAATTATTTTGAAAAAATTTAATACAACAAAATCTACGTTGTAGAATTAATACCTTACAGTAACGAGTTTCAAGCTTACACAAAAAAAAATATTAAATACATCAACGCCAAAAGCAAACTTTTCCAATGTTCCGAACTACAATTTAAGATGAAAAAATGATCCGAACTACAATCCTATTCCAGAAGCAACCTTACGAGACTTTATACGTAATCTCATAAATGGTGATGCTGCATAGGTCATGCTCTTACATTACCAGGCAAGTTACCCATTGGATGGGTGAGGTAGTATAACTCATTTCGTAAATGTTGCCCATCTACAATGGATGATTGTAGATGTGCAGAGGTTAACAGATAGTGGTGAGAGTAAGTAAAAAAAGTAAGTTCCAAAAAGTGAAATGTGGCAAATCCCTAATGGGTACAACCAATGCCAAGCATTCGCGATGAGTTGCCGATCAGCCTAAAGCAGCGAACACCGATTACTATGTATTTGTTTAAACGTCACATTTCCTGAAAATATTAAACCTGATATAGTATACCATAAACCAAAGTGCATAAGCGGTTGCTGCCTTAAATCTATTACCTTAGCTAAATAAAATATTAGATCGTACATTCTAAAATATTGCCTACAAAATTTTGATTTAATCATATTACAGGTTAGACTCAAACTAGTTGAAAAAAAAATGACTGCAGATTCTAAAAATGTTGACGAACTGAGCAGTGAAGATTTATCCAAGGGAATAATTAGGCTCAAGAGGAAAATTAGTTTACTGGAAGGAACCGCAATTACAATTGGTGCTATAATTGGTTCAGGTTGAAATTTTAATAATTGACACACGTCTAATGTATAATAAAGATTTTAAGTAATAAATTGTGTCATCATGATATTTAGGTATTTTCATCTCACCGAAAGGCATTGTTGGAGCAGTTGGATCTGTTGGTCTTTCTTTGATAATATGGGTGGCATCGGGATTGATGTCTCTCATCAGTGCAATTTGCTATGCTGAATTAGGAACTTCTCTCCCGGATTCTGGTGGAGACTATCATTACCTTTTCGAAGCATTTGGACCAATCCCAGCATTTTTATTTATGTGGACCGCCACAATTGTTATAATGTAAGGATCGCTAAAGGTATGTAATGATACCGAAGTTATACCCTTTCTTATGTATGTTTTCGACACATATCGAGAACTGCCTCAACGAAGGTTTCTAAATTCTCAATACTAAATCAAAAGTTATGAGCTGAAAGCCCGTAAGATTCAGTGACTAAGGGGTGAGCTACTACCAGAGTTTCTCAGCGCGAATAGATTGGAGTGCAAAAATAGGACCGTTCTTACTTCCCAACACATCTTTCTTATTGGTTTGTAAAATTAGCATTGCGGCCATAACCTAACACCTCGACGTTTGTTTGGTGTGAAAATACTTTTGAACGAATAAGCAAATAAAATTCGCTTCGAACAAGAATAACTGCGTTCTTAAGAACCCTGTATTGCTTTCAAATACTAAAAAAAGAACAGTCATTAACTTGAAATTTCACTTTTAATTATTTAGGCCTTTTCTTGTCTACAAGAAAAGGTAGTTCTTTCTCAACAATTTTCTGTCAAGTTGAAATGTTTTTTCTATTAATTTTAATGTATTATTCCGTGTCAAGGGAAAGATTCGTCATATATGATTGATTAGATATTTGTCATCTCATCATCACTTCTAATTACACTAGTGGATTTATTTAAACAGGAATTTTGCGGAGTCTGAGCAATCATCAAAAGGGAGTAGTAGGTGGTTGGTTAGTTTCTAATTTGACTTGGTTGTTTAATCTACTATATGACGCAGTGAGTTTGTCTGTCTGAGTTAAAAATAAACTAAGCAATATAGCCGTAGGCTAAACTTTTACAATTATCATTGCTACTTATTGGTGATGTCACTCACGCTACTTTTATTAAGGTTAGAGGTCGAATATTCGAGTTGTTGATTGTATAATCAAAAGTGCGAAGGAGATAGGGAGAGTATAGCAAAAAATTTGGCATACAATTTTCACATGGCTTTTTCTTGGTTTCAGAGATGGAATGTGAAGAACATGTTCGCTCTATTTATAGGGTTGCTTATGTTAGGTTTCTAAAACATAATCCCAGATGTTAAAGGCTTTTAAGGTTTGTATGGTGGTTATTGTTGGAAAAGACCAATCACGAGTTCTAAAGCTGATTAGGTTTAGTCACTCTTAGTTTAATGACTCATTTGTTCTTTTGAACTTTTGAAAGCTTATGTAAATAGCATAGAACAACGCCCTATGACCATGAGTCATTTCCAATCTATTTTTCACATTTTCTTTCTAATAATAAATATAGTTTGATTTCTGCTTTCGTTACGAGACGTGCATTTTGAAAGTCCTATTCATTTTGAAACAATTGTACGATTAACCTCTTACATGGTAACAGGCCGCGGTTCTCCAAATAATAGGACATTCTGAATAGCACTGTGAATTTAGCTTTCAGTGAATTCAATTTTTGTGGTAAACCTGGATAGCAACTGTGAAAGTGCACACACTCCAGTATAGCCCAAATTCCATTTATTTAAGTGGAAGTGAAGTTATCAGCGAAAGTGAAATTCCCTAACGTGAGTAAGTCAATCAATGTGCAAAATATTGAGTCTCTAGGAAGTGACAACTACCAAAGATAGAAGTTGCAAGTTACACTTTTATTAAAGGCAGCCGAAGTATGGGACGTAGTGGCTGGAACTACACACAAACCAAGTGCGGATGAACATGTGTTGAGTTGGGAGAAGCGGGACATCCAGCCACAGCGATAATTGTCCCAACGCTTGGAAGAAATCATACAAGCCACATCTACAGTTGTGAGACCTCCAAAGAAATCTTTGATCGTGTGAAGGAGCTGAACAAAGATACAAGTTCTCTCAATAAACAACATACGTTGTCTTCGTTTCTCAATTTCAAAATCTCAACGAAACAGTCAATCATCACAGCGTACATGGAGATAGAACAACTGGCCCACTCTCTAAGTGAAATGGGAGTACAAATCGATGAAGCAAAGGTAATAGCTAAAATTGTATCTTGCTTGGCCGATGATAAATATGCTTTTAAGAAAGCCTGGGACAGTGTTCCAGAAGACTCTCAGTCCATACCAATGTTACTTTCGCGATTGCACAAAGAAGAGCTCGAAAGTCCTAACAGGAAAAGGACGTAAAATCCAGTGGAAAAAAGGTTGCTGTTTATTACATAAAACCGTAGCTAAGCGTAAAATCAAACAACTATTGCGAGAAGAAAACACGGAACATTAGCGAACTAAAAAAACGAACGAGTTGCCACAATTGCGGAAAACGGGGTCATTGACGATCCGAATGTCGCGCCTTGAAAAAGAGCTTCGATGAAACTGTACAACTAGAGTATGTAAAAACTCAACATGAAAGAGACAGGGAAGGACACTATATCTCAAATCAACAAACTCGAAATCAAAATGACCATTATAACTCAGGTCTAACACAGCGTCATTTTGAAAACTTAACAAATGAGTTTGAAGGATCAACTATATATCGGTACAAATTACGGGATACCGGGAAGTCAGCCCACGTCTTCATGTTTAATGGTTACAATTTCGATTCAAACTCAATCTGGGTAAGCGATTCCGGTTCAACTCATCATGTTTGTGGGTCCTTGGAGTGGTTTGAGAATTATGTTCCATTCCAAACCTCAAGATCTGTCTCTCTCACGGATAGAAGCAAAGCACGAGCACTTGGAATCGGCACCATCCGTCTGCAAGCCTGGTTCCAAGATAAATGGGAAGAATGCGAACTAACCAATGTCTTGTATATTCCAGGCGCTGCAAATCTATTCTCCAAAATAGTATTGGCACAGAAAGGTTTTGAGATTTTTAGAAACAAGAATATTACAACTTTCTCAAGAAAAGGAGTTCAAGGTCCAGAAGTGGAATACCGAGATGGTATTCCACCGAGATGAAGCCATGAAGGCCATGAATTGGCAAGATTTTAACTGTGGCTAACAAGGCCACAGTGCTCATGTCAATATGGAATATGTCAAGGCCACAATTAAAGGGAACGCTGTGTTTGGAATCAGTCCTGGAGAAGTTGAAGGAAAATTCAACTGCGAAACTTGTCTTGTTGGGAAGGAAACGATAAGGCCGTTTCCTGTCAACGAAACATAAGTGATTATAAAGCCTGGGGAAAACTTCATGCATATTTAGCAGAAAAAATGCCGTCACCGTCAATGAGAAGATCAAATTACTTTCTCTTAATCAAGGACGAATCCTCCACCTTCAGAACTGCATGTTTCCTCAAATCCAAAGTTCAAGCTGCAACATGCATTTAGGAATTTATCCGAATGATTGAAAATCAAACCGGAAACTAAGTAAAAATTTTGAAGACGGATAACGGATCAGAATTTGTCAATCAATCTCTAGATTTTTTCCTAAAAGATATATATATCCTAAAAAATATACCAGACAAGTGCACCTTACTGCCCAGAGTCAAATGGGCGAATAGAAAGAGAAATGCGAACCATCAAACATGGGGCGTGTGCCGTGATGCAAGAGTCTTCCTGTCCTGAATTCTTATGGGCAGAGGCTATCACAACATCAGTTTACATTCACAACAGGCTATTACATAAGCAAAACCCACAAGTGACTCCTTTTTAAACAATCTTTCAGAAGAAACCAAAAGTGGCACACCTTAGAAAATTTGGCTGTACTACGTTCATGCAGATTCCACACCAGAAGCGCCGTGTGGAACCCGAAACCAGAAAAATGGCACTTGTCGGCTACAAAAGTCAATCTCAGAAGTATCGTGTCTAGGACGAAGAAACTGGAGAAGTTATTATTGCAAGAAATGTCAGCTTTATTAAAAAGTAGGAAGCTTCTCGATCATTTCAGATTTTAGAAGATAGTGATGATGAAGTTTCAAATCTTGGTGAGAGCAAGTGTGGCGAAAATAGTGACAACGAAAACGAGCTTGTCTCTGATACAGAAACAATTATTCTTGATAACTCAGAAGATACGAAAACATCTGAGACTCCACATACCGTGTTGGTATAGATGGGCAACGTACTCTGCTCAGAAAGATTTGAAAATCAAAATTCGCACAAACGGTCAAGACTATCAAGTTAGCATTCCAACAAATAAGGTCTCAACATTTAAGATCCGAAATATAAAACAAATCAAGTTCATGCTCTTCGCGACCGTTCTACCTTATTTCCACCCTTTCGATACCAGGAAAGTCTGGCCATTGCCATTAACGAACCTCGATCTTACAAGGAAGCTCTTTCGACTGAACAAGCTGCAGAGTGGAAGGCAGCAATTAAAGCTGAGCTTCAAAGCCATGAAATAAATTGTACCTGGCAGCTAGTTCAGAATCCTAGACACTCAAAACTACTCGACAGCCGTTGGATGTTGGAAAAACGGCATCAAGATGGCAACATAGAAAGGTTCAAAGCAAGACTGGTTGTTAGAGGTTTTCTTCAAAATTATGGAACGGACGACTCTAAAACTTTTCTCCGTTTGCCGATACGAGTCAATCAGACTCATCTTAGCCATCGAAGTTTCAAAGAAGTATATTATCAAACAATTTGACGTGGCTACTGCCTTCCTCCATAAGACGATCTTCATGAACCCACCAGAAGCACTTGAAGTAGATGACGGTATCGCCTACTAAAAAAGAGTCTGTATGGGTTAAAACACGCACCCCGCTGCTGGATGTCATTTTTCAAAATTCCTTGCAGAACTCAGCTTCAACCCTACATACATCGACAGCAGCGTTTTTCTTTGATGTCATGGGTTTTGAAATAATTTTGAATTTATATGTTGATGATGGACTCATCTGTGCCGCCGCAGAATCTGCTGTTCTCTTTGTGTTAGAGAAAATCAAAAACAGATTTGATATAAAAATTTCTGAACCCGCTAACTTCGTAGGAATGGAGTTGATTAGAAACTCAACTACTACGGGAAGTCTAATCCTTAGAAGCCTCATCAGGAAGTTAGTTTTGGATTATGGGATGGGTGACTAAATCCACTGCTGTTCCACTTCGATCTAGCCAAGTATTGAACTCCAATAAAAAGAGTGACACCACCTATCCCTATAGACAGTTGATTGGGACGCTCCTATTTTTGTCAAGATTTACAAGACCGGATATCTCATACGCAGTTTTTAAACTGTCCCAATTTTGCTCTAACTTCAACGAGACACTGGAACGCTGCGAAGGGAGTCTTCCGCTACATCAAAGGAACAGCGGTTGTGGGGTTAGAATTTAAAGAAGGCTCTTCGATCAATCTACTAGGGTATACAGACTCAGATTACGCAGGAGACACGGCAGATAGAAAATCTACAACAGGTGTTGCCTTCTTTTTGGGGACATCTCTCATCTCATAGTGTTGCCAAAAGCAACCAGTAGTAGCCGTCTCTTCAACAGAAGCGGAATACGTCGCACTGGCCATTGAAGCAAAAGAGGGCATCTGGCTGCGTTTTTTTTAGAGGAACTCGGAAATCCTCCTTAAGGGCCCACACCAATCTATGTGGACACTCAGAGCACAATTACATTAGCTCAGAATCCAGAGTACCATAGTCGATTGAAGCATATCAACGTGAGGTTTCACTTCATTCGAAGCCAAGTGGAAGCTAGAAGCCAAGTGGAAGTTGGGTCGCTTACTTCTCAACTAATTTCCAAGTTGCTGATATTCTAACGAAACCACTTGGCAAGTCCAAATTTTGTGAGATGTGGTCGTGCCTTGGCCTAAAAGAAACTGAAGATACAACTGAGAAGGTTCAGAGAAGTTAAACCTCAAGATATCAAAGATCTCCACAGGTTTTCTAACTCAAATGATGGTAATGATGCTAATGTTCCTATTCATTGAACAAGGATTCAGTTTTTCTTTTCAAACCACCCAACCAGTATTCTGGCGTGGAAGCAGTACTCCAATTACTAAAGGAAGGTTCAGAGTGCTTCTCACTGTAAGATTTGATAATCCATGCAAAGTAGTCATTTCGGATAAAATTCACAAGGATTTGAAATTAAAAGCAATAAAAACATGCGACAAACTTTACCGATAAATGTTCATCCAAGAAATGACACAGATGTGCCCTGTTCAAGATAAGCAAACCTTGATCATGCCCAACAAGAAATTTATCTTTACAACGTTAATCCTGGGACTCATCATTAGCAGCGTAATAGTTGCAGTTGGTCTAGGCGTCGCTGGAATTGCAGTAGCAACAACAAACGCAAAAACTATCACTGAGATCAACAAGATCATTTCCGAGCAAGCCAAAAGTGCTGAAGCACTGACCAAACGCGTCGACCTCCTCGAAACAGTTGTCATGAACATTCAGACTGATTTTCAGCAATTGGTGAAATAACTTGAAGACCACGAAAATGATTTTCTGAATTTAAAAACAAAACTGTAATCTCGATGTTCTCAATTTCATATATCACAACTCTACTGATGCTGGCAAGACAAATTATCAAAGAACCTACTAGACAATGCACGTCCGGAAAAAGTTATCCTATTTTCTTGGATTATTTTAACTTCACCCTGCCGTGTCAGCACTTAGCGAATACGATGAGGTCATCCAGGCATACTTATACCATGGTCTACTTAAGACATGACAACAATTCATACGTTAAGCACTGAAAATTCTACGGTGTGTTACATAAACCTATCGCTAGTCTACAAAATTGGTAAAGATCATCAGGCGAGACCTTCTCCAAATTCAGTCTCATCAACTTCTATCTGATAGAAGCCTGAGATAAGATCTAGCACTGTGATACACTTAGCTCCAACTAACCAATCGATAGCGTTTTCCATTGTTGGAAACGAGTACTCATTTTTCTTAATCACCGAATTAGCCTTCCGGTTGTCCATACATAATCAAAATCCTCTGCTTTTTTACTGCACCAACTGGCAGCCAAAAGAAATGCCGCCTTTACGACAATTCCTACTTCCAGAAGCTCCTCTACTTTTTAGTTTATCTTACAAAACACTCTTTACGAAAGCCGCACAGTAAGGATGGACCCTTATCGGTAAAATTTCTTGCATGTGGATTTTGTGCATAAACAGATTGGTCTTTCCGACCATAGCTTCTTCAGTAACAAAAACTTCAAAAAACTCATAGACAACTTTAATAATTTTTTTCTTTTCACTCCGAGTCAAATTCTCACCAAGTTTTACCCCTAGAATGATCTTTGCCTCTTCGACAAAATGACTTACATCAAGTTTAGAGGTCAAGCTACACTCATCAATGAGCATAATTTCAGCTCCTCCGGGACACAAGTCCACAGTAACAATGGTCGTATTTTTTGCCACTGTTATCGGAACACGGTCAAAGTTCTGGACCCATACATCAGTTTCATGACCAACCGTGACAGCGTAAATGTACGGCTGTGTTAAGTTATCAGATAACTGCAAGTCACGGTTTGGACACAAAATCACAGAACCGCTTGAGATTTCAGGTGTCTTCACCTTAACTCTCAACGCAACCTTTTGAGGTATGCGATTGGTGTCAATTAATGTACACTTATAAATTTTGTTCTCGTTCTGCCGATCGCATACATAGTCAATCGGTAGAATCTCATTTGAATCACTTGAATTCTGAGTTTGGAGCTTTTTCACCTTGGCCGTTACTTAAACTACACCTCGCCGAACCCTTCCGCTCATTTACAGGCACCGTCTCAACCATACTACGGGGAGAATCCCGAATTATGTGAACCGATTCCCGGCACTTGAAACATTTTCCACGGAATTCCTGCAAATCTCGCGGTTTCTGCACGTTTCCTGTCTGAGCTATTTGTGCTCGGAAAGGATCTTTGGAATGGTTGGTCGAACCGGTTTTGGCATTCTCCCCCGGCCTATAAAAAGGCTTCTTGGGAGCCTCTTGCCTCTTCGGCTTCTCCATCATTCTCAATTTGTGCAAGAACACATTTTCAGTTTTTGGCTCAGAACCATACATAATGTTTTAGAGAAATATTGTCTTATCTTTATCAACCTAACAACCTTTTATCAATTTGTCTACCTGTTTTGAGGCTGACATTTCGGGATCCATCACCCCGATAAAGCTCATCTTTTTGAAAACAAACAATCCACAAAGTGAACTGCACTCGCAGAGTTTTTCATTTCCTTACGACTCGACTCAGGATCGGAAAAGGCTCGAAAATCTACTTTGAGTGCAGCCCAGCTGGCTGCCCATTCGCAGATGTCAGGTTCCTTATGTAGCTCTCCTGGTAACTTCCTTTATAAAGACAACAATCTAAGAATATTTAAAGTGGTGAAGAATCATAGAAGTCATGGTTTTCAACGCCAACATTTTCAATAATTATTTCCAAAGATTACACAAAATTAACTGGTCTTTCAACCTGGTTGGTGTGTAGATTTACAAGAACATTGTGCATCTTTCAAATTTATAAATTATCAAAATTACCATCAACTCTGCTTATTCCTTACCGCAAATGAAACCATTCAAAATGGTTTCATTAAACTTTGCTATCTAGAAATCGTTTGCAAAAACATACATAGGAGGCCAATAAATAATGGCAAAATCTTAAACTTTATTGGACGTGCAGGAGGAACCGGGTAACCTATGTTGTTGCAAATTTGCACCATGCTCAATTGCAGCGTGGTTAACTACACATCCAGTTACAGCAAACTACGCCGTCTTGCTCGTTCGGTGCATCCAAAAGTTTACAATTGTGGCATTATTTGGGACAAGTCTGTACATAACAATCTGTACGATTCAACAGTTACAGTTGATGTCAAAATATGATATTCTGCAAACTTGGTTTATTTCAGACCCTGCAACATTGCAATCTTAGGCTTGTCATTCGCTCAGTACTTGATTCAGCCACTTTTCGAAAAATGTCAACTACCAGATGAGTCTGTACGAATAATTGCAGCTGCCGCAATTTGCATCTTAGTTTTGCTTAACTGTTGGGATGTTGGTGCATCGGCAAAAGTTACCAGCGTTTTCACTTTCAGCAAATTGTTTGCCCTAGCTGTCATCATTACAGCTGGAATTTTCGAAATTGCTAAAGGTGAGGGAAAGGTCTCCCTTTCGTAGAAAATATTTTGAATTGGGAAGTGAATTTTATGTTTATTTTTTAATATTTTTCTTCCAATACAGGCAACCATGACAACTTCACTGAATCCTTATTTAAATATTCAAAGTGGGATCCAGGGAATATCACAGTTGCTTTCTTCTCTGGTTTCTTTGCTTATGGTGGTGCCAGCACATTAAATTTTGTTACAGAAGAGATACAGAATCCGTCCAAGTAAGGAAGAAAAATGATAAGAATGGGCATGATTTCTTATAGTTAAAATGGCAAATTGTATAAATCAGATTTTTTCTTAGGACTCTGCCTAGAGCAATATTTCTTTCAATTACTACGGTTATTATTGCGTATGTGCTAGCAAATATGGCATACTTTTCGGTGATGTCACCTCAAGAAATTCTTGACTCAGAGGCAGTTGCAGTGGTATAAATGTCATGGCATCTTTTAAAGACTACAACACCACTATATAATTTATAGCCTAGTTTCTCTTATGTACCTTCTCTCAGTCATTTGGCATCCGAACTTTGGGATCATTTTCATGGGTAATTCCTGTATTCATTGTAATTTCTACTTTCGGAGGTCTTGGAGTTTTAATTATGCAATTTTCAAGGTGAGTTCAAATTATGATCAAAACCACAAAACAATTAGACTTAAATATAATTGACTCTTATCAGATTGGTATTTGCTGGAGCGAGAAGTGGACATCTCCCGAGAGTACTCTCCTTCGTTCAAATTCATCGCTTCACTCCGGCACCGGCTTTGATTTTCATGGTATGTGCTTAGAATTTCAACTTAAGTCAGTTTATGTGGTTTATATTAAAAAATTTAACCAAAATGCTCATAGGGATTAATATCGCTAATTTACTTATCCACGTCGGATGTATACATTCTCATCACGTATGGTGGATTCATGTACAATTTTGCAGGTTTGGGAATTGCATCTTCTATAATTTATTTACGGAGAGTTAGACCAAACTTACATCGTCCTATCAAGGTATCCAAGGGATCTAAAACATGAAACGCGTGATGCTTCTCCGGAATACAATATTATGTCTATATACTTGTTGGTTTTAGGTGCCTCTGATTTTGCCCATCATTTCTATCATAATGTCTTTGTGCCTCGTTTGCCTTCCAATATACACCGCACCTAAGGAAGCAGCTGTTGGTTGTGGGATTATGCTAACTGGTCTTCCTGTGTACTATTTATTAGTACTCCCGAGTCAAAACTCTAACTTTATTCAATCAGGCCTTACCAATACTATAAGTAGGTTGCTTGCTAATAGATCATTCTAATTACCAGCGTTCTGAACGTAATATTATGAGTGGCAAATTTTCGTGGAAAATACCGGAAAATTCCGGAATGCAAATAATGTCCAATTGGAAAAAATTAATAAGAGTGGCTAGTAATGGCAAATATTCTCCTTAGCAAAATTTAGATAGCTCAGCAGTTTAAGCCACACATTCACTAAATATTATCTAAAAAATTTTCTACTAAATTTTCGATCTTCAAGACAGCGACTACTTCTCACAAGACAAATGAGAAACTTTGTTCGAGCATACGGTGACCACTAATGCTGTTTTCAAAGTATGAGTCAGTGCTTTCAATCAACATTTGATATGGCATTGCCCGATCATGTTTTAAGTTTGGAAATTGTATAGTATTCTCAGACCAAAAGTTCTAAGTCCTTCAAAATGGTGGCTGTTGATGAGAAAGGGGAAAATTCAGGGCCGTTGTGCCGTATTAATTGTGTAGACTCTGAAACAGAGCAATATCATTATTCAAATGTTGGATTTAAATATAAATCTGTCCAACAACTTGTTTTAGCTTTATATATTTTCTCAGATAATTTTTGCTATCAAATTATAATTATTATCCTAGTGTCTTCTCAAATTTCAAACCATATACGGAAATACGCTGATAAAGAGAATTTTAACAATATTCTAAGTAACGTCAAGCTTTTCCTGTCAGATTTGAAGACAAAACTGAAAATATTGCAATGATAGGAATATTAATTCATCAGAATTTCCAGTACAAAATAGTAACGCAGTTGAACTTACAGCAGAACTATGTTGTGTAAGCTCAACCAAAGCGATTGAACCAAGCAAGAAATCTTCTGAAAATAGAATTATACCAAAATTTATTCGGGGAAGAACACACCATGAATGGGATAGTTTAGTTCATGGTTGCTATGAGAAATTTATAAAAAAAACATTTTTGATAAGGTTAGTCCATATCAGGGTTAGTGCAAGGTTAGCTCATTTTCAAATTTCGTTTTTTTTAAGCTGTATGTCGAACCGACATCTAACTCCGTTCCCAAGGCTATATTTTAACATATTACGAAATCGACAAATTGGAAAATTAAAATTTTTTGAAATAGGGAAGTTATGGACTAGCCTTATCAAAGACGTCAAAATTCCTCATAGCAACCTTGGTTTTCTTACTGCGCACGCAAGTCTCTGAAAATATTTTTTGTTTGAGTAGTGTTGTCAATCGAAATAATTGAAAAGGTTCGTCTAGTATATCGTCGCTTTTAATCTCACAAGAAGTTTCCGACAATAAAGAAATTATTGGAAAGCTCATTGTGTTAATTACTACGTACTCTCGAACCAAATAGCATTGAGCCCTCGGCGAGATTCACATATTTAAGTTTTCCAAACAAACATCTTAAAATTGGAGTTGTGTGTGGTAGTCATTAAATTGTAGTATGATTTAGTCAGCGAACGACATGTCGTCATCAGAAATTTCGAAAATTTCTATACAGATACTGCTATCAATAGAATTTTCTAATCGTAGAACAGAATTTTGAGTAGATTTTATTAATTCCATGTTTCTTTCAATTAGTCTATCGGGAATCCAATATTTCTCTTCATATTTTTGAGTTTTGATTTCCGTATCATTTAAAACAAGTTGCCTGCACTTATTTCGTTTTTTATTTGGAGAGACCAGGTGCCATTACAGTATTATATGTTGTACCATGTGTCCCGGAAATGTTTAACGTGGCGTAAGTAGTACTCAATTTGAGCTGTTATGTCATTGCATTCCATGAAAACAGGTTTACTAAAAAATTTATTATATTTAAACTTGCATTTTCCAATTAATCATTTTCTGAATGTGTCTTTACCAGATCTTGGAAAATTGTCACCTTCCAAACACTTTTGGTGCAAATTTTCAATTGTAGAATACGTATCTAGTGATTGCATATCCCTAAACTGGCTTTCCAATGTAACCACGAGAAATCCCGTTCGAAATATTAATAAATAAATTTATAAAAACCCTGGACTAAACTAGGCTTGAAAATTAATTTTGAAGGCAACTATTTTGATTTAAATGTATGTACGGTGCTATTTAAAGTCTTTTATACATCGTCATAGACTTAATTTTAGTACAGTGTATTCCATTAGTAATGAAATACTGGCTGCAATGAACCAAAAAATCATCGGCGATCTCTGCCTGCCATATAGGAATTTCTCAGGCAAATTGTACATAAGTAACAAACTCATTAGGGCAAATCAATCTGCCGCTTTTGAGATTTTGAAATTTTGAACTTTTGAAGTTTGAAAAGGGTTTAGCTAACTTGAAATGAAACGAGCTCTTGTGATTGACTGTTGAGCTTCAAAATAGATTTTGAAGTTTCAGATGAGAAAAGACTTTGGCAAGTCTATTTGAAATTCTTGATTTTTATTTTTAAGTTTAATTTTTAACATTTTTAAATATCTTGTCATCACAGTGAGGAAGGACATTTCCCACCGGACTTTAGATTTAATCACCTACGTATTTAATAATAAGCTATTATGCTTATCTGTAATTAAATTGTGTTAGCGATGACATATCTCCTTACCTTTGACCGAGTGGATTAAATACCTACACATCAAGAGTATTTCTACTTCCTCAATTTTTGGTGGCAAGCTAAAAGTAAATCAAATAATAAGATTTATCTGAATCGCAAATTAAATTTTTAATTTCACCGCCTAAAAATTTAAATGAGAAGACGCGCACATCTCCAAATGAAAAACTAAAATTCTCGCGGCGAGATCTTAGAGGGCTCAATGCTATTTGGTTCAAGAATAAGTTGAGTTGTTAAATATTAAATAAAGTGTAATATATGTTTTAAGGGCCTTCAAAATGCCTGCACCTTTTCATGCTGCTTTAGCAAGCAAAGGCTGTTACGCCCCTGTACTCCCACCATTTTGAAGGACTTATTCTTTTTGGTCCGAGAATAAGTTAGGCATAAAGTTTGAAAATGTTGAGTAGGTACATATTTAATTTTGTGTAGTTCAGTTTCATCTATATTTTTCATCATGTCCTTTGTGGTGTCATGGTTGGCAAATATTGTGGGATGCCCCAATCTTTCTGTGGGTCTGTAATTGAACAAACATAATCGAGAGGCAATTGGTCTCCATAGTATTTTAAGAATTTAAAAACAGTAAAGTAGGAACCAAAATAGTTCCTGCATTTTATGTCAGAGAGCTTCTTTGATTTTTTTTAGATAAAAATAAGACTTACGAAAATATGACCAGAAATATAGTCTAAATAAATTGCCACCTATGGAAAAAAGGTGTGGAAAATACAGCCTAAGAAAAATACTGCTAATGTAAAATACAAGTCTCGTTCTTCCTTCTTACTTCATACAATGCGCATTTTCGTACGCCTTATTTTGTATAGGCCGTATTTCTACAAACCGTATTTTTCAGCTTTTTATTGTCATTGCAGCCTAGTTTAAAAATATTTGATTTTATGAAACGTAATTTTCTTGACGTTCTAGAATTTTCCCTATTTTTAGAATATTTTCTATTTGCCATATTTTCCACTATTTGCCAATATTTACCACCGGCATTGCAAATACTAATATTTTNATTTACCACCGGCATTGCAAATACTAATATTTTGCCGAAAATCCGAAACATTACTAATTAAATTACACTCTACTATACAATACAATATTATGTTGACTAGTCTTGTCTTTGTTTCAGGTTCTGCAACCAATGTAATCCAAAAACTACTAGTGGCTGTACCGGAAGAAATGAATTTTCGGAGTGAATCAAACTCCTTGATTAATAGAACTAATTAAGTTTTACCAATAAAAAGTCGTAACTGGACTTAATTCATCCAAACCTTAACCTAAATATTTATACCTAGACTAAATGCAGAAAATGTAACAAACTATCAAACTAGGATAAGTGCTTAAAAAGTTTTAATGCACGAACAGAGCTTTTTAGCTTTTTCCGGACTTTTAACACTTTTTTCAGATATAAAAAATAAACCATAAGTTAAAACTTATTTTGGCCTTCAAACTTCTTTTTTAACTTTTTTTATATTGTGACAAGTAAAAACACATCAGAATTTGAAATAAATCAAAAACAAAACCGGACACCGGTTTATAATATATTCAATGACACCGGACAACTCCTGGTTTTACAAATGGAATTAGAAATAATTCATAAGCTATAACTTTCAAGTTCATAAAAATAGTTAGTTTTGATTAAAAAAGTTTTTTTTTACATTTTGCATCACATCATCTTACGTATGCGAAATTTATCTTTGTGAATTAAAGATCATTTCTATAAAGAGATTTTTATAGTTCAATAGTATTAAGCATATTCCCACTAGGAGGAAATGGTATGTATGAATTCGTGACTAATTAAACAAAAATATTTTTAGAAGTTCAAATTTATAGCAGCAGAACTTAGTTTTCCTTGAAATCTTTCTTGTAGCTTATTTTTATACTGTAAAAAAATAAAATAGTATCAAACATGTGTAACTTTAGTTAAAGGCAAGATGTATATCTTTCTCATTAGCAAACTATTGCGAACATATACATTTTGATATATTATTTATCATTACAGAAATTAATTGCTTATTATTTTTTATAAAATAACAACAATCCATTGTATTACCTGAAGGATATCATATTCCCCCGGATGTCCTTTGAATGAAGAAACGACGAAGATCCTAATAAATTTTTGTGACAAAGCTTAAGTCTTGATTTATTTCACTAGTCTATATTATCTTGAAGACAAAATGTATTTTTGAAAATTTAANTCCTTTGAATGAAGAAACGACGAAGATCCTAATAAATTTTTGTGACAAAGCTTAAGTCTTGATTTATTTCACTACTCTATATTATCTTGAAGACAAAATGTATTTTTGAAAATTTAAAAAAAAAATTTTTTTTTTGTGATGTATTAAATGTTTGCATTACAAAATTGGGCCAAAAATATCAATGTTATTAACTTTTGTTCTAAAGATGTTATTTTTACTCCTTATCCTACTGTTGATTGCTCTTTCTAATGCTTGAAAGGAATTAAAGGATTCAACGTCTCGAGCCAATAAGATCCATTTACTTTATTGTACCAACCAGAGCGGAAACAACTATAAATCATTTCATTATTTTTGTTTATATTGAAATGAGGAAATTAGAAGCCAATGAAGGGATACGTTTAAAAGTTGGCACCATTTATCATGAACTAAATTCACAGGAGGCTTAGTTTTTGTCTCTGGAGATTCAAGGAATTTGAGAAGTGACTGTCCCATTTACAAAATTGTTAAATGAAACACTTCAAATCTGAACCTTGCTTTAGCAATTGTTTAATTCTAGAATCTAGTTTATAATAACGATTTTGTATATGCGTAGTAGTAGATCCACGCTACCAGACGCCTGAAAAGTTTGTGTACACGTGCACCTAAAAAGAGCGGGGTCTGGTTTGAGGTAGCACAAATACCGAAAAGCAAGTCTGCGGGATTTCCAGATATAGTCCCTACACTTTTGATTGGGCGAAACCCAATAAGTGAACTAAAATTCCAACAAAAAATAATAAACTTCCAAAAAATAATGATTTTGTTATCGACACAGAATCGACGACCAACAACTTATTTATTTTGGTTACTCCAAATGATGTCACAAGGTTTAATTTCAATATTATTAGTTTGCAATATACAGTGAATTTTTTTCAAACCTGCCATAAACGAAAAGTTGAAGCCATGGCAATTGAATTATTGTGCTGTTTTCTTGGATACAGTACATTCCAACAGTGATAATTGGATTCCCTCTGACTAAATTTTTCATTTGCTTCACTCGCAATCTTGCTTACACGTCAAATTTAGTAAAAATTAATATACAGGGCTATTTTAGATGTTAAATATAATTAATAAAATCCCTGTATATAAGAAGAGGATGACTATTTGAATGGCCGCCAAGGTCCCCAAATTTAACACCAATGGATTTTGTACGTGAGGATTTGTGACAGATAATGATTTCCGAAACCAATGACCCAATTGAATTCCTCAAAAACAGTATTGCCATCGTGTTTCAAAACATCCTTGCCGAAATGTTTGAAAACAGTATACGAGGATTTTACGTTATTTGGGAAATTGTATAGCTGAAGAGCATCGCCACTTAGAACACTTATTGCAATTTTTAATTTAACAGGTTACTTAAAATATAATTATACCCAGAACATGTCATAATATTGATACTTAAAGGTTCATCTTATGCGACGTATCTAACAGACCCGTTGTGGAAAATATTTACAGCATAATTTCACTGCAGTTATCCAGAATTTTTTATTTTAGAAAATAACAAACTCAAAAAATGGGAGATTTGAAAAAAATCCACTGTATATCTATAGTGTCTATCTCTTATCAAGGTGTCTTGGATAAGGGTGTAGCCATCGACTGAGGTTACAATAACTCTATTCAACAGTACCTAGAGGGTTAAAGATTGCGTTGAAGAGGTAAGGAGTGCATTAGGGCGGTACAGCACTAGGGCACTAATGTGTGCATTGGAGAGGTAGGCGAGAAGCAATGGCGTTATATCCGGAGTGTATTAATATCGGTGTAATGCCTGCGTAAGTTAATGCCTGTGGTAGAGTGACACCAGGGTTTAGGATAATGTTGAGCCTGCTATAGAGTAATGCAAGGGTTAGGATAATGCCCAGGGTAGAATAATGTTGCATGTAAGGTAACGTTTGGGGTACCGTAATTTTTGGTATATGGTAACGCTCGGAGTAGGGTAATGTCGGGGTCGGGTGATGCCCCTGGTCAGGTAATATCCGGGTTAGCGTAATGCGCGTGGTAGAATTATGGTTGGTATATTGTGAAGTCGGAGTCGGGTCATACCCTGGGTCGGATAATGTCTGGATTAGGGTAACCCCGGAGTTGAGTAATTTCAGGGTAGGGTAATGTCGACAAAATTTTCGAGTTATTATTAAAGGCATTAGCATTAAAGGCATTGCCCATTAGGCAAAATTGGAGTTTTGTAGAAAAAAAATTTCAGAGTTATCTATTAGTGTAAATCGCGTCTCGATCTGTCAATTCGTTTTTGAGTTAGAACACCGACGGCCAGGCGGATGGATAGATGGACGGACGGACCTATGCAAGAATGGACAAGGCAGATCTGTAATGTGGTTGCAACACATAATAAGAAATATGAGCAAGAAATAACAACAAATAATACTTTGGAAATTGAATAATGTTTTATGTTCAAAGGCTAAAATCAGAAATATTTAAAATAGNCTATTAGTGTAAATCGCGTCTCGATCTGTCAATTCGTTTTTGAGTTAGAACACCGACGGCCAGGCGGATGGATATATGGACGGACGGACCTATGCAAGAATGGACAAGGCAGATCTGTAATGTGCTTGCAACACATAATAAGAAATATGAGCAAGAACAAATAATACTTTGGAAATTGAATAATGTTTTATGTTCAAAGGCTAAAATCAGAAATATTTAAAATAGCGAAAAAGCTAACACCTGACTAATTTAGATAAGAAAGTCATCGTGTAATTTTTGGGGCCGGTGTTTGCTGTCTGTAATGTATGTCCTATATCTCCGTGCGCCATAGCTCTGGTGCTTTATATTCGCATATCGTGCGGAGTTTCTTCGGGAGTCATATCTTCATTAGAATTAATTTTTGTTAATGTTGCATGTTATATTCATATTGTCAACCAAAAAATTCACGAATAAATATTTTATTTTTCTAACAAAATGTTAATCCTAACAGGCACACACGTATTCACAGCGCTTGATGTAATCAAATATATAGTTCCACACACTGTTAGATACACAATTGAGAAAATTCGTAAATTAATTTGTGTGAAATTCTTAACTAATCTTACAAATTATGAATATAATAAAAAAAGCAGTTGACTTGATATGAGCTTTTGTTTCAAATATGAGATGTTCTGTTGAGGATTTGTACACCGCTACACTGATGTTTCCGAACTAAGGCGAAGAGTGAATTTATTATTTTTAGGGTCAACAATTTGTTCCGTGACATTAAAATGCGGAAGTGGTGAAACTGTTACGAAGAGACTCACTTCTCCGTTTCTTAGAAGAAAATTTGTGTTCAATGCAATGGTTCTAGAGACTGATATGTCACTGACGAGTGCCCAGGAACAAATTTTACCCTCACGATTGGTCTAGAAAGAAAATATTTCAAAATTATATAATAACAAAAAATGGAGTTGAAAAGAGTTACTAAAGAAACTAGTGCCAAATTTGAACCTTGCTAGGTTCTTAACCGTTTGCTAAAAACGTTAAGCCTCACGGGGCATTTCTTACATGTATAGGTGCAGGAGATGATAGAAATTTTTCAAGAAATGCCCTTGGTGATAAACCTAAGCGAAGTGCCATGGCTAAGTGATTGAGAACGCTTTCTGCAGTGTGCCACGGAAGTTGGCGTGTAACTCGAAGATATTTTTGCAACGGTCGAGCAAGAGACGGGAAAACAGCAGCAGCAGCTTCAAGACAATCCAGTGGAACTCCGGTTCCTAAACAGTAGAATAAAAAGTATAGGGTAATTGCTAAAAATTATTCAAAAACATTAAAAAATCTGCGCATACCTTGTTCATCTTGAAGTCGCTTGATGTGTGTAAATGCCTCTTCGGTAGCTCCAATTAGTCTGGCTCTTCGTTTTCTAACACGTCGTTCGAACTCATGTTCTTCATAGAACCTTTCGTTATGAGAAATACCTCGCCTCGAAAGTCGTCCGATTGACTGTAAACATCAAATTTCATAAAAAATGAAGTTTTCATTGGCTTTTCAAGCGGTATGTAATGTTTGTCATTATAAAGATATGAACCGCACTGCTGCAATTTGTAATAAAATTCTACTTACTGGAGCAAAAGAAGAAGACATTCCGTCAAAATCATAAAATTTAAAAGAAGAACCGTTTCCATTGGTTACGGAAGAAGTGCCGTGTCGCCTTCGGAGTGGCGGCAGTCTATCTAAATGAGGATTGTAAGAAGGAAACTCTGAGTAGTATCTCTGGAGCACCCATACGGCTGCTCGTTGGATACTTAAACTACCAATCAGGAATTTTCGTTCTATTCCATCTGGTGACCGGAGAACAGAAATCTATAGTTAGATGTAGAGAAAATTAGTTTTTTGCAAATATTTTATGCATATCATTTGTCGTAACTACATGATTGACATAGCTTACATGAAACTTAGGGGATATGTGATGAATTTCAGTGAGGAGTACACCCAAATAATGAATAGCCAACAGGGCATCTGCCAATCCACCTTAAATGAATATATATGTAATTAACTTCAATTTGCTACAGAAGCTTATTTACAATACTTTAATTAATATTGCATGTAACCTAACAAGGTAGACCGCTGATGTACTGATATAACAAAAAATCTTTAAGTTTTTCATAATCACTGATTGAGAATCAAAGTTGTGAATTTTCAACAAACAATTATGACATTACTCAAATTTTAAAGTTTCATTTTAACGGAACAGTTAAAAAATTTAACTTTACAAAACAAATCCAACCAATCAACAAATATTATTGGGGTATTAGCACATTGTTAATCAGTTTGGATGAGAAACTACAGTTTATATTCAAAGATACTTTTCTCTTCGTGTACATACACTGACACAATACCCAAATCGATCCGAAAAGGTTTTGGCTGTATTCAAATATAATTTGATGAATTTGACAAAAGAGTCAATGACCTTCATGTGGTTATAGAATTTGCAGAAGTTCCTATTTGAAAATAATTATGTAATTTCGGCAGATTTCTTTATTATGAAAAAATAACTAATTTCTCCTCAAAAGTGAGTGTCTTCGGTATTCAAATATTCGATATTTGACATGTCCACCAGCAATATTTCAAAATTGATCAAATCACCAATTTCAATTTACTTCAATATATTGAAATTTCCAAAGTTCCTTAACAACAGAGACAGCAGCTCTTGATAAGGTTATGTCATACCTCAAGCCGGTTGTTTATTAAAATCGAAAAACCTTTGAAATTTCAATATTTACATATTCTAGTCTTGTTAACTTCTTTACATAATATTTCTTACACATATTCTATTTTTTTACCTGCAAATGCTGTGGCTCCGAGCATTGACAAATCATCTTCTGCTCTTACCTGGAGAAATAATTACATTAATTCTTATACATTTGAGTCATAATAATGCATCGGTTGTCATAATTTATACTCAAAAAAATCATCTTTGTAATATTTGACTTTTACCCAATAGAATAACCAGTATGTAAATGCTGCTAGAAATGCTAGTAAGAGAGTGACAGCCCTGAAAAAGTATACTCGAGGCATTGTTGCCGATGGAGCTCTCCAGAATATCGCCCAAACAGCCCCGAAAAGAGCAACTAACTTCACCGCCAAGGTCAACAAAAGTGCATGACACTCTGTCCCACATTCACGACTAATTGATGGTGGTCGCCATGATGGAAAACCTATTTTGTGACCAAGAATCATGCCCAATGGACTTAACATGGCTAATACCACGACACAGGCGCTGATAGCAGAACCTAGGTACCTAAGTATATTTTTTTAATGAGACATTTATGCTTGAGAATTTTAGATTTGTATTTCAAATTCAAACCTTTGACACCATCCGAGAGATGCCGGATGATCTTCGTCTTGATTGAGTTGAGCCCATTTAATACTTGTATTGGTGTTGTTCCCAACCGGTGAATTTGATCTGTCTGATGTATTCCCTGTGACAGCCGTTGCATTGTCTCTCCAACCGTCATCCTAAAGAGATATTCACATATTTACGGTAACAAACGATAAAAAATATATTCTTTTTGACCTTTGTTGATATTTATAAGTCAAATAAATCATGAAAATTAGTTAAGGGTAAGTTTTTATTTTATGGTACATAATGAAATACTTATGGAATAATATATTCTGTTTCGTATTTCGTAAACTTGTATTGAAATTTGATGACACTTTTAAAATCAAACAATGAAGAATTCGCATCAAATATTCATGAAATTCAACAATACAAACAAGACGTTCTGAGTGAAATTAGTTTTCAATGTTTTTATGACCTTTTCTAAACAATCTTGTGATNTTATGGAATAATATATTCTGTTTCGTATTTCGTAAACTTGTATTGAAATTTGATGACACTTTTAAAATCAAACAATGAAGAATTCGCATCAAATGTTCATGAAATTCAACAATACAAACAAGACGTTCTGAGTGAAATTAATTTTCAATGTTTTTATGACCTTTTCTAAACAATCTTGTGCTATTACTAAAATAACTTCACCGTAGTAAAGAGTATGTAATTTGTTCATTCGGATCATGAAAAAACGTTCGTCGGCTATCTTTTCGGCTTAGCTGTGGCATNATATTACTAAAATAACTTCACCGTAGTAAAGAGTATGTAATTTGTTCATTCGGATCATGAAAAAACGTTCGTTTTAACTATCTTTTCGGCTTAGCTGTGGCTTTTATGCACAAATTTCCTATCACCATACTTATTGGTATATTTGTAGCCAAGTGTCCTTTAGTAACCTAGGCCGANTTTATGCACAAATTTCCTATCACCATACTTATTGGTATATTTGTAGCCAAGTGTCCTTTAGTAACCTAGGCCGACTTCTCGCAAGAATACTACATAATCACCGCTTGGTCTCCAACAATCGAATGTTCCCACAAAAATTTTTTGAGAAAAAATGTTACAATTATTGCCGGTATTTCTATAGTCTAATTATACTGTATTTACTAACTTTTAATTTATATATCTAAGATTGGATTTCTGAAAGTAAATTCTATTATTATAAAACTTATTAATATCTATTATTATAGAAGCCTAATAATATTATCCCTGGTGTATGTTTTGCTATTTAATTGTAAAAACTACAAGATATCTGACTACTACATACTTACACTTGAAAAACGAAATTAAAACTTTTCTTGGGAGTAAATTAATTTTAATTTATAACTATTTCGTTACCATTTTTATCTAATAAACACCTTTTAGTTTTATTTAATTTGTCCATATTCCATTACCGGTTCAATCAGAGTTGCGGATTATAAATTTATGGTTCTAAATTACAAAAGCATAGTTTTTAAGTAGCTTTTTTCTCTCAGAATAATGTCAAATTTTTTGCAAAAAAAAAATNTAAATTACAAAAGCATAGTTTTTAAGTAGCTTTTTTCTCTCAGAATAATGTCAAATTTTTTGCAAAAAAAAAATTATAAGATTTACCTCCTTGTTTTTAAATTTCGTTGATTAAATATAATGCGTCTCTTAACTTACTTTGTAGTGAAGTTTGTAGTCGATATATTTAATTCGTTTGTTTTTAACGCACATGTTTAATTGAATAAATAATTGAATTACAAAGGGTTCATCATCATAACTTCTTCAAGATTGCAAGAAGTCTAAATATGGATAACACGAATTTGAAGTCATAAGTCTTGCTTTTTCTTTACTATCTTTCGAATTAAGAAGAATTATATTTGGTAGAATTCCATGACAGAGAATTGAGCAAAAAGTTAAATTCTTGTCATTAAATTACCCTAAAANTAAATTACAAAAGCATAGTTTTTAAGTAGCTTTTTTCTCTCAGAATAATGTCAAATTTTTTGCAAAAAAAAAAATAAGATTTACCTCCTTTTTTTTTAAATTTCGTTGATTAAATATAATGCGTCCCTTAACTTACTTTGTAGTGAAGTTTGTAGTCGATATATTTAATTCGTTTGTTTTTAACGCACATGTTTAATTGAATAAATAATTGAATTACAAAGGGTTCATCATCATAACTTCTTCAAGATTGCAAGAAGTCTAAATATGGATAACACGAATTTGAAGTCATAAGTCTTGCTTTTTCTTTACTNAATTTCAAGAAGTCTAAATATGGATAACACGAATTTGAAGTCATAAGTCTTGCTTTTTCTTTACTATCTTTCGAATTAAGAAAAATTATATTTGGTAGAATTCCATGACAGAGAATTGAGCAAAAAGTTAAATTCTTGTCATTAAATTACCCTAAAANAATTATATTTGGTAGAATTCCATGACAGAGAATTGAGCAAAAAGTTAAATTCTTGTCATTAAATTACCCTAAAATCATACATTGCAATAAAACCCGTTGATTCTATTGGAGAGAGAGAGAGGTATTTACAAAGTTTGAAGAGTGGCCTTCGGCTATATTGAGGTTGGGTTAGTATTGGAGGGCTGGTTTAATTAGAGTAAATACGGTAATTAAATTAATCATAATCAAATTTGAGAGCAAATGAGCAACGGCAAATTATAAATAACTACTCAGTAACGCTGCTTAACAATTTGGTATTAATATTTTTATTCTAAAAATCCTTTTAGGTATCTATTTAGTATCTACAGGTGCAAAAATAGTAACAGGAATTAAATTTTTGAAGACGCGTAACTATATATATTTTAGAAATTAAAAAATTCATAAATATTTCTTTAAACTTTAGAATTATTCATATTTTATTTTCATTTTGTTTTAATGAAATTTTAAGCGACTTCCTTTTGCTTCCAAAAGATTTCCAACAACCAAACATTAAAGAAAAATTGTTGGAATTTTACGTTATGTGTAAAACAAAATTTGTTTTACAAATCGACATTGTAATGTAAAATTTTTGTTAGAAAATTAATTATCTAAAAAAGAAATAAGCTCAGAATAAAAGTTACTATTAAAAAATGTTTTTTAGTAATTTATCGTATCAATTTACTAAATGTAAAAGTAGTTAATTATAACTAAAATATAGCGTCATTTTTTAGATATTCATTAGAAAAAAAAAATTGCGATGGTAGTTAAATTTAGTTACCTGTGGTAGTATTTGAACCTCGATGACTTCATGACCTTCTCGGTGTAAAGTTCTACCCCCATCTTGACCTTGTGGTGAATACTGATCCATCATTTCACTTCCATCTTGCTCACGCCCACTTTCAGGCGTTTCTAGTAATGGTTCTTCTCTTCGAGAATTTCTTCCCGATCTATAACAATACTTCAAATTTAGTTTAAATTTTCAACCCATTTCAAAAAAAAAAAAAAAAAAAAAAAATTTTTGTTTAAGTCCTGTTTTATGATAAAGTAGCAGACAGAATAGAAATTGTAACTACACTATGAATTGTCAGTTCCAACTGAAGTAAAACTATTCGTTAAACTGTCAGTAGAGATATATTCACATATTCGTACTGTCTGAAAACGGTAATTTAACATTGAAGTGCTAACAAAATCGACTTCATAATTGCATTTTTTTTTCATTGTTGAGAAAAATGTGAAATGGACCAATTAGACTCATTTGACACGGAGCAGGTTTAGAGTCATGCAACCCCAAAAAAAAAAGACGGAACAAGTTGAGCTCAAACTAAAGTGTAGAAATCGATGCAGTAATAATTCATCCATAGGAATTTTCATCCGTGTTTCCAAAATGACTCAATTTCATTGCCCGTTACATTACAATTCGTCATGATGGCATTGATCATGAGATTGTAAATCATGCGTGTGAATATGCATTATTTTATACAAAACAGGTAGGAAATGAAGTGGAAAGCTTGTATTATTATTATTTTGACAAGAAAATGATGTGTGTTCTTTAGGAAATGATTTAATTACTATACCATCAAATCAATAATTAGTGGAATCAATGAGAGTATAGCTGTCACTCAATCTGCAAACTACAATTTAGAAGTTCCATTAGTTGTAAGATTTATAAGCAGGTTTTTACTTTGTCTTATATTCACGTTTGAGCAAGAAGATTATTTATTTTATTTAAAGATGAAAAATAAAAGCCGTTTCCTTTCGTTTTTACATCTTTGAAAACGAAATCATTCACGCTCTCCACTCCGTTTTCGGTTTAAGTTTTAAAGAAAACGATAAAGTAAGGTAAGCGATAAAAAATTTATTGTGTAAAAAATGCATTCTTTTTCAGATATATATTTCATATGTCATGTCGACAAAGTCGTTTAATAGAGTAAGTGGAATTGTTAATAGGCCTTTCAATTCTGTTTGAATTAAACCTACAGTCTGGCTACTGTGATAACCCTACATTTGCGATCGTGGTTGCCAAGGTGTACCATGATGGCTGTGGATTATAGAGATTGTTATTCTGAAATTTAAGAAAATCTGGAATATTTACAGTGAAATACTCTTATTGTGAAGTAGTTACTCATCTCCTTTTGTCGCAAGAGTAGCATCAACTTTCTCTTGATAAAACTGATATGCCAAAAAGGTTTTCTATCAAAATTTTTTAACAGGAAAGGCAGACACGTTGACCACAACCGTCACGATACCAAGAATTGGAGCACCAAATTTGTAGGGCTTGAAAAGATTTAAGCGAAAATCATTTACTCAGCGATCATAAAGCTACACTTGTCCAATTGTGACTAATTGGTTACATATTTACCAAAAAAAGGACCAGGATCATCCTTAACTTCTTAATTTCTGTGACGTCAACGATCTTTAAAGATCTATGACTGTGAGTAGTTTAACGTAAATGGAACAGGTGCCTCTGTTGACCCCATACTACTTTGTTTCAATGAATACCATTTCAGCGTTCTTGCTGATCAGTGTGATGATGCCTATGATGTCATTGCTGCCCATAAACTAACCGACAACGGGTGTGGACGCGATAGACATAGTTAGTGCACAGTATGAGCTCAAAATAAAATTTTGCTTCATTACAATTAAGATTAATTTATTCTTGACGTGTTTGGATGAGAAAAATTATGATTGGGTATGAAATTACATCAGGAATTTTGGTGATTTTACCAATTTAGGGAACACCCGTATTAGGATATATTATGAAAGTTATTTGTTAAAAACTAAACTTGACTAATTGGGATGGAAAAATATTACAAATGCTTGTCAATTTACGTCACGTAGTTTGGAGCAATTGTCAATCTGAGAAATACCCGAATTTAAGCATTAGCAAAATCCCAAACTATGAATTGAAATTGAAAAATTTGAATAGGGAAAATTAGAAATGAGCTTCAAATTACGTGAAGTATTTTGAATAAACAGAGTCATCTAAAAACAGCTCCAGGTTTTTGAAAAAATTTTACTTTTATATTTAGTTGGCGTACGATTATCGTTTTTGAATTATTGAAAAGCCGAATGTCAGGAAAGAATATTGGACACAATCCCAAATTAGAAGGCTAAACATTATTAGGGTTAACTCATGATCAAGCGGAGAAATTTAAATTTAGCATTACGATTGGAATGGGTAAGTTTTTCAAACAAAATCTGAATTAATTGATCGACAACTATTTGGGTGTTTTAAAAAGTACTGAAATGAATTGTTTGAATTTGTGACTGTAAAAGCTTTCATGGTATTCCTGCTGCCAAATTAAAACTTTTTCTTTCATCATGAATTACCTTTAGTAACGCTGTTTTGTAACCTTTCTGAATTTGAACACTACTTCTTTATATGTATCATTTTAGAAATTACACGAATTCGAGTATTTTCAGAAGATCAAGCTTTGTCTTCAACACGTAATTTTCATCATGCCCGGATTCTAGTTTTTTCTAAATTGACAAACTTTTTAAAATTACTGATATTAATTAACAGATTTGTGATTTTTTCCATCCAAATTGGTCAAGTTTAACTTTTAACTCGTAGTTGTCATAAAACCCAAATTCGGTCATTTTCTAAGTTGACTAATTCTTCGCAACCCCTAACCCTAATTTGACACCAAGTAGCGCAGTTTTTCCCATCATTTTTAGTAAAGTTAAAGTTTTTAACATGTAACTTTTATATCGGACGGTTTCGGGGAGTTCCTGAATTGTCAAAAATCTCCATAATTCTTGATGTTATTTCATAACCAATCCTAATTTTCAGTATTCGAAGATATCAAGAATAAATTAAATCTAATTCCTGTGAAAGGCNTATTTCATAACCAATCCTAATTTTCAGTATTCGAAGATATCAAGAATAAATTAAATCTAATTCCTGTGAAAGGCTAGTTTTATTTCAAGCTTCTACTGTGTAATTACATTCTCTATCGTTTTGTTACCAGTTGTTTGTCAAGATTAGGGATAGTCATGGATCCTGATCAAGATTAAACGAATGAAAATAGATTGGTTGATTGTTGAAAATTTTTGGAAATGTTAATATTCTTTTTTAGAAGTTGATTGTTTTTCAGTTTACTTTTTGATCATGGTGTAATTTCTTTTTGCTTCTTGTGAAAATTGAAAGAGAAGGAAGATTTCGTGTAAATTCAGTTCATAAGTTTATAAAATTTTTAAATTTTACAATTCTTTTCAATCATAATGAATTTCATAATACCATTCTTATTCGTTTGCATAATGGCAACACAGTAACGCTAACCACGACACCTTAATAGTCCTAATCCTAACGGTCAATCCACCCAATCACGATAGCGAAAGTAATTCTATAGTAGAAGCTCACAATAAAAATTTTTACACAAATTTTCTTAATATAATGATTCTAATTATTCACATTATTATGCGGTTTCTAATGAACAAAAAATTAGGCATAGGTATGCTAGTAAGTTAGTAAAAATAGAAAAATTAATTGTGTCGGGATTTCTCCCGTTCGAAATAGGTAACGTCTCATAATATGCAAGGATATATAGGGGAATACATATGAAAATTTTTTTAATTAGTTAAAAATTACAACTTTTTACAATATTTAATATATTAGCGTTGCATAAAAGCAAGATTTTATAAAAAAAAAGTTGGTAGTGGAGTAGTCATTACATTAAATTCTTTTTAGTAAACAGTTGTGAGAAAGAAGATAAAGATAAAGATAAACCAACGAGTAATCTCTAAGGTACCCCCAATACATTTTATTTAGACAATAGACTATTCCTTACAAAAGCAGTTGTACGGTTATTGGATATTCATTCAGTTCATTTTCCTGTTTTACACGTGACAATTAAATTGGCTTTTAGACCTTAATTTGTGTGTTAGAGAAATTTAATATAATTTCTCTCTGAAGATGACAGCAGAAATTCAAGAAATTGTTTTTAACGTTTTCAGACTATAAAAATTTTTTTTTCCCCACCCTTAATAGTTGTTTTATTTCATTTCGTAAAATAAGATTGTATAAATTGTTACCATATTTTTATATTTTATTTTTTATTTATAACATATTTTTAACATATATCCTCACCTGTTACGTGCGGGTTATGCGATATTTTTGCGTCAAATTTTTTGTTTTGGGCGGGTTACAGATATTTGAATTATAAAAATTACGCGGGTTGGGATGTTTGGAATTTATGTTGGAAATTAAGCTAAAAACCCTGTGCGTACACGACGTGCAAAGACAGGGCATCTATATATCGATAGCGTTACAATATTAACGTTCCGCGTTGCAATAAAAAATACATTTAGTACCACCGTAGACACCGTGCTTTGATGGGCTTGTTTACATAGTCATTTATATATTCTCACACGTTCAGAAAAATTGCAATTCTTTCGTTGTGATTCATAATTCCACATTGAATAGTCGTAAATTACAACAACTTGTTTATGTGAAAAGAATCATTGTGCGCATTTAAGCACATTTAGCATTTCTATCTGTACGAATTATTTCAAGACTATTGAGTGTGTTGATTACTTTATCAAGTCTAATCTGTATTTTAAAATGCGTTGTATATTGTTTTCGATTGTTAATTATTCGTAGTATTAGCAGTGGTTGAAATTTATTATTATTTTTAAAACAGTTAACAATTCAATGAACAAAAATTCCTTAAATTTGAATTGTTTACGTATGGAAAAAGTATGGATGATCTACTATCTAGCTGCGGGTAATGCGATTGATTTCTGTTTCTGTTTAAATTTGCGGGTAATCGGCAAGGAAATAGGGTAATTTGGATTAAATCATAGTTTACATTGCTTTTGTGTGTTTTTACAGAATTATTACATAGAAACTGCATTATTCTTTCTGATAAATGTCATAAAAATTCTTTAAATTCATGTCTTTAATTAAACAAATATTCTATTTATCAAACTACCGTCGTCAAACAAGTTGCATTTTTTAAAGTAATTTCGTACATAGTACACAAAACATACGGTATATTTCGTAATTTTCGAAACCTACGGTAAAGTAATAANAGCAAGGAAATAGGGTAATTTGGATTAAATCATAGTTTACATTGCTTTTGTGTGTTTTTATAGAATTATTACATAGAAACTGCATTATTCTTTCTGATAAATGTCATAAAAATTCTTTAAATTCATGTCTTTAATTAAACAAATATTCTATTTATCAAACTACCGTCGTCAAACAAGTTGCATTTTTTAAAGTAATTNTTAAACAAATATTCTATTTATCAAACTACCGTCGTCAAACAAGTTGCATTTTTTAAAGTAATTTCGTACATAGTACACAAAACATACGGTATATTTCGTAATTTTCGAAACCTACGGTAAAGTAATAAATCCTAATTTGTATTTATTTGAAGTTTATTTTTATAAAAAAATCTTTAAAAATGTTATGCAATTTGTATTTTTATTATGAACATGTCTTGTTTGTAAGGTATAATCGAAAATACATCCGTTAAATTCAGAATGCGGATTCCTAATAATCAACGTACTTATAATTTTCTCTAAAATTACTTTCTTTTATAGTACTATTATAAGAAATATATCATCAAAATTCTAATTTGGAATTCCTTCCATGGAATGATTTTCATATTTCAAGAATAAATGCCCATATAGACACAAAACCAGACCGGAGAAAGGTTCTGATGTTGATCGGAAAGAGAATAAAGTTTATAAATCACCGCGTGTAATAATGCATAATTTTTTTTTCTAGATCCTGCGACATTTTTTAATCTGCTTGGTAATTTGAACCTTCCTAGTGTCGATATACAAGGCCTTACAGTTTATTCCGGGCCGTAGAAAGTCGCTTTCACCAAAAAAAATTTGAGAGAGCAAATAAATAGCGCAAAATATAAAAGTTGGAGGGAAGAAAGTTAGCGTGTGTTTGAAAAAACATTTCTTTGCAAAAATTAATTATTTAACAAGAGTAGCAGAGAGTTGAGAGAATGAGTGGAATATGGTATAGTCCCTTTGTATCTACTCCACCTCACTCAACAGAGAACCTGTCGACCCCTCTCTCTGCCTCTCTGGTTTCATCCTTTGCATTGCTTTGCAATAACTTGTCTAATCAAAACTGATTTTGATTTTTTTTTAACAAACGCCATTGTTTAATGCTGAAAGATGGGTAATTGAGAGAAATGACCAACTAGAGGAATGGGGTACGATCCCTTCGCATCTATTCCACCTGACTCAACAGTGAGCTGCCGACCCCTCTCTTTGTGAGAGACGAAACGAGGTAACGAAACGTAATCACATAGATTGGACAACAGATATTTTATAGTGTTATAGTAAAATTAACTTCACTTCCATTGTTTACTAATTGTGTAAGCGGATGGGGTTTGGCAAAAACCACTTTCCGCCTGAAAGAAGGCCCGGATTAATTTGGAAGGCCTTGTATTAAATATGGCCCAAAACAAAATTGAAAATTGAATTCTTTCATAAATTCAAATTTGATATTCCAATCTTATATAACTGGATAATATACTTAAATTCTTGAATTTTTCTTAGTTTTTCTTCGTACATTCTTGTTATTAGGTTACCAATTACTAAAAAATATTTAAAAGTAGAATCCAAAATTCAAATGATTAATAACAATTTGCTTCACCTGTGGTTAGTATGTGAACGATTTGATTGATTATTTCTATGTTGGTGGTTGTTCCTAGGTAGTGACATAGAGAGTGAGAGATTACTTGCGCTACCATTATTTTGCTTGTTTCGTCCGTTGAGTCCAAGGTCTCCAAGGGGAAATCCGCGTTGGCGGGAATTTGAACGGTTGTTACTTATGTCACTAAATCCACTTTTAAGAGATTCCGTTTCCATGGAGATCCAATTACCAAGTCCACTCATTCTGTTTCCAAGATAGTTGTATTGCGATACTGCAGAATGATAAGAAACAAAAATGTACAAGTTAAAACAAAATATGGTATAATAAGGGTTAAAAAATTACTAACTATCGACATGAATGACAATTCTGTGATACTGATGGTTGAGTTTGAATCTAATCGCCTAGATGGCGTATTGAAATTTTGGTAGAGCTACATTGGAAATGTCAATATCTAGAACCTAGAGGAATGTTTATAAATCTAGAAATGGTCAATATTTAAATGGAGAACTTAGGTTAGCATTGGTGAATTTTCGTCTTATTTCATAAACTTTCCTTGGCAACCAGATATTTAAGGAGTGGTTAGACCTATATTCTTAATTCATGATTCATTTTTTTTTAAGTTAATGAAGTTTCAATTTGAGAGTTAACTTTGTTAAATAATGATGTGAGTCTAAACTTTCCTTAAGAATATAGTTTCAATAGAAAGTTTATGAAAAATGACAAAAATTTCTCCATGATAACCTATTGGTAAAATTCTTCATGTGACCTTAGACATTAAGCCTATACATTTAGTTACCATTAACCTACAGGTGAATGGTAACTACACAATATACCATTGTTCATTGTTGATAATGATAGATGATATTTAAACCATTATACCACATTTCAACTCACCATGTACATTTTACATGGTGAATTGAAATTTTCTATAATTTTATTAATCTCCTGTATACCACACTAATTACCGACTGGAGCTTGCGCAGAAAAAATATAATTTAAAAAAATGCAATTTTATTGACAGAGTTAGTAATATTGTTCAAAAATTAAATTAGATTTTTCACTTTTTCTTTCCTCCATTTAGTCGTAATGCTCCGAAGGTTAATTGAGTAGTCAATCATTGACATGAGAACTTATATCAAATATTATTAAAATAAAAATAATAAAATTTAAATTCATAATAATAAAGTAGTTTGTTATAACGGGAATTTAAATAAATTGACATACATTTTTATAGTTAGTTTATACTTAAAATTAAAAATTTAAGTTTCTTTACCATAATTGGAGTGAGGATAAACCCAATGTCTGCATCCGGTTTCACCGAATAGTTTATTAAAATTAAAAATCAATAGCTAAACTATGACTAATTCACATATGTGTGATCTTTCGTAGTTTTATTTGTATGTATCTCCTAAAATTCCAACTAACACTGCTGTTAATCAATTAAAAATATACTTGTCACATGATGAATAAAAAATTTTTTGAAATGTTAGTTNATTGACATACATTTTTATAGTTAGTTTATACTTAAAATTAAAAATTTAAGTTTCTTTACCATAATTGGAGTGACGATAAACCCAATGTCTGCATCCGGTTTCACCAAATAGTTTATTAAAATTAAAAATCAATAGCTAAACTATGACTAATTCACATATGTGTGATCTTTCGTAGTTTTATTTGTATGTATCTCCTAAAATTCTAACTAACACTGCTGTTAATCAATTAAAAATATACTTGTCACATGATGAATAAAAAATTTTTTGAAATGTTAGTTNAACTAACACTGCTGTTAATCAATTAAAAATATACTTGTCACATGATGAATAAAAAATTTTTTGAAATGTTAGTTATTCAAAAATAACAAAGAAAAATAAGTTGATGTGTTGAGATATTTTTTGGATGTAGTTTTAGGCGTTCCCTCCTTGTTCCTCTGAGTAGTCAGTTTTACTTTCTTCTTCTAATATTACGTAACCGGGGAAACCGGGTGAGATATATAGTCATTTTTTGTTGTATTTTCTTATAAGAAAGGAGAGGGTGAGAAGACAGTTTTATCTGTGAATTGTTTTCTCAGGTGTTCTGTGTCTCAAATGAACATTTACAATAGGTTTTGCAACTTTTGACTTTTTGATAGGAATTTATTCGAGATTGCGTTTTGAGTAATACTTGTTATTTTAATCTAAACTGTTTCTGAAGTAAGAAAGCATTCAATTAAATAATGTAAGGAAATTGAATTTTTGATTACTAATGCATCTTAGCTACCGCATTAACTGCTACTCTTTTGATTAGCAGTTTAGTTTTAACTGATCAAAGTCAAACTATACTTGAAATATGCAAAATTAAGATTATGAGCAGTAATGATAACACCAAATATCAACAACTCTTTCTGTTTAAAAGCGAAACCTAACCGAATTAAACATCGAAGTTGAAATAAAATTTTATTTACTCCATTAGACTTTAATAGAGTATACAGACATCTCGACAACGGATTATTAGTTTTATTTTCAATAATTCAGATTGCCTACGTCAGTTGTGCAGTATGTTCCACTTTAAAGTTTGTTGTGCTTTCTTCGACTTTCCCTAAAAATGACCAAGGTGACTTAATGCGCGCGTAGAATCAAAAAGTGTAAGGAACTTAGCCAACATGCAACAAATCGACAACAGTTGAGCAGTTAAAGTAGCGTGTTGGGCAATCAGTATTTATTTGATTTAATTACTAAGTCAACCATTGATTGATTGATATAGTGATAAGTAAATTGATCATTTCCACGTTCAAATTGACCAAATTTTGGATTATTTTCAAAACTTAATAAGATCTTGAAAAATAACTCACCGAAGGTTCGTTATCATTAATTTCTGATACTGAATTCAATTTATTTTGGACCCTGAAGATTAGGTTATTAATGTAAGTTTTTTATTCAGAACTCACCACTGCAGGTTATGTGGACGTGATGCACCATCACTGTCCTTGTGTAAGAATAAAGTTTGTAAACTGAATTGAAATGCACGCAAATCAGCGCCAACTTTTAAAACGCTTGTCTCTTATGTAAACTTGTTCTTACCCAAGAACAGTGATACATAAACTGAAGTTCTGAATATAAGGAATTTTATAAATACACTAATCTTCAGAGTCCAGAGCAAAAGAAATTTAAGAAAACGAACCTTCGGTGAGTTATTTTCAAGATTTTATTAAATTTTGAGGTTAATCCAAATCCTGGTCAATTGACTTATCACTAAGGATCCATCAATCAACGGTTGACATAGTCATTNTTTGAGGTTAATCCAAATCCTGGTCAATTGACTTATCACTAAGGATCCATCAATCAACGGTTGACATAGTCATTAAGTCAAATAAATGCTGATTGCCCAACTATCTCCCTTAACTTATCAGGTGTTATTTGTTGCATGTTGGCTAAGTTCTCTCCACTTTTTGATTCTATTATTTATAATTAAGTCACCTTATCCACTTATGGGAAAAGGCGAAAAATGCACAGTAAACTTTAATGTGGAACATAATGTACATATGACAGAGCAATTTTTCCAAAACTTTAACCAGCTCAATCGTACTCGCTTCCTGAGTTATCCACTAATATATGGCTTCAACAACGCAAAAGCCTTGACTAACGTTCGGCTTACCCGCTGCACATATGAAGGTTTCAACTTGCAGAGTCCACGGGTGATTATAAAGTTGTATTACGATTTACTTAATATGACCTCGTTCCATGCGAAAATAAATATTTNTTTGAGGTTAATCCAAATCCTGGTCAATTGACTTATCACTAAGGATCCATCAATCAACGGTTGACATAGTCATAAAGTCAAATAAATGCTGATTGCCCAACTACCTCCCTTAACTTATCAGCTGTTATTTGTTGCATGTTGGCTAAGTTCTCTCCACTTTTTGATTCTATTATTTATAATTAAGTCACCTTATCCACTTATGAGAAAAGGCGAAAAATGCACAGTAAACTTTAATGTGGAACATAATGTACATATGGCAGAGCAATTTTTCTAAAACTTTAACCAGCTCAATCGTACTCGCTTCCTGAGTTATCCACTAATATATGGCTTCAACAACGCAAAGGCCTTGACTAACGTTCGGCTTACCCGCTGCAAATATGAAGGTTTCAACTTGCTGAGTCCACGGGTGATTATAAAGTTGTATTACGATTTACTTAATATGACCTCGTTCCATGCGAAAATAAATATTTAACTGGTAAAACTGTGCCGCGTACATCCTAGTCACTATAGCAGTCACCGCAGTCACTATATAGCAACTTTGGTCGCTGATACCCGAGTTTTTAAATTCTACACAGGCTGTGTACAACGTTATGTAGAAACTTATATGTAATATTTATGGCTCTATAGTCTGTAGAATTCATTAGACAAGCCTGGCGAATAATTTCTGTCTAAAGGATTCAACAAGGAATTGGAAAGTGAAAAAAAAAAACCATTCGTCATTTTTCTAAACTCAATAACACCTATCAGCTTCGAACCCACCACTACTCAACAGAACTCACTTACCTTAACATTTACACCACACTTCCTATGACTGAGCTCAGATAGTAAAATACCGATTGTTATTTCTCATTCAAAAGTAACTTATCAAATCGGAAAATATTGTAGATTTGACGCCGTTGTTGATTTAGTTAATTGATACCTCAAGCGATCAGAAACTTTGAGCATATTAGGAACAAGATATTCAATATTACTACACTATGGAAATTTTCTTTCTAATAAACACTAAAATTTTTTCTTAAATTCTTGCCAAAAATGGCAAAAATCTTGTTAAAGATAACAAAAAATTGAAAAACAATGTTGAGGCCATAAATTCTTTTCGATTAAAAAAATACTCAAAATCTTGATAAAAAAATAAAGAGTCTTGTAAAAAATAAAAATCTTGCTAAAAATGAAAAAAAATTCTTCGAAATTCTTTCGTAAAATTTTTTTTCATACTAAAAACTTGAAAGTCTTTTGAAATCGTTTCCTTAATCGTCATGAAATTCCGCTAATCTGACGATAAATAAGACCGGAGAGATGCATGTTGGTTAGCAAGATTTAAGAAAGAATCCGTAGTATAATTATTTCTGGTCAAGTTCAATCTTACGAAAAGAGTTGCAAATTTATGCCAATAGCGACAACACTGGTTAATTTTTTTTTACAATTTGGTCAATGTACTGTTTCTCTAGATAATGATTGGAGAAAGTAAGAAACAATATAATGCCACATGCGGNAATAAGACCCGAGAGATGCATGTTGGTTAGCAAGATTTAAGAAAGAATCCGTAGTATAATTATTTCTGGTCAAGTTCAATCTTACGAAAAGAGTTGCAAACTTATGCCAATAGCGACAATACTGGTTATTTTTTTTTTACAATTTGGTCAATGTACTGTTTCTCCAGATAATGATTGGAGAAAGTAAGAAACAATATAATGCCACATGCGGAGATTTTCTTCGAATTTGTCTAATTTGTTCTACAAAAAAAATCATTGATGTTCCTGTAGAATTGATTCTGGCAGGTTGGCTTAGCATAATATTTTATACATAGAGTTTGCTGAATTTTCTCTAGCGGTTTCTCTTAGACAGGATTTGTGGGTAATCGATTGTACACGATTAGTTCAATAGTAATGTCTAAGTATGATCTATATCGAATGAGAGAGAATCATTTCTTCAGGAATTATTTTAGACAGGATTTCTACAGAATATAAAAACTCGGGTACAGCCATTTATAACTTAATAAAATGATAAGCGCGAGAAAATGACGTCATGACGAGAAACTTGATTTAAAACTTTTTTATTCTGTATGGTTCTAGCTGCTGAGCCGACTTTTGGCTTTGGCGCCGGTTTAGAGCCACCTCAATAAAATTTTAGGAGCCAAACATGAACCGGTTTTGGTGGTTTCGATATTTAAGAATCACACCTATGGCTCCCTGAAACGGCTTACTAATCAGGAGGAGTCATGACTCAATCATCGTTTACTTGTTTGATAGGTCGTTAGTAGCATATATTCCAAAATTCCAAACAACTCCATTTTTCCATCACTCATTGAACAAAAATTAAAAATTTTGTTGTTTTTGCGACTTATAGCTTCAAATTTACCTTCTCATTGAATTTTCATCAATGCGAGTCATTACTAATATTTAGAATATATAATTTCAATCATCGTAATTTATAGAGGCAATGTTTTATATGGAACTCCCATATGCTTAAGTTGGAATTTTTAGCATTCATAATGAAAGCACCTTATATTTTGTTCGCTAAATTTTCCTAGTAATTACAGTTTTACACTTCCTGCATTAATGGTTTACATTTTTTTTTAATTCTATTAGTCGTAGACTGACTGGGAGGGTACTATAACTAGCTTTGGTCTACGCTATAATTTTGCTTCACGGATATAACTACACTGGAGGTCAGAATTTACTACGCATGGTGAAAGTTTTCTAAACATAAACACACATCTTTATAAAAAAAATTAGAGTTGTGCACCGCATGACAGAAGTATTTGTAAAGAAAACTAACCTAATACAAACTTTATTTGATTCTCGTAACCTAACAACCTACAACTAAACTTCACTGCTTAATGAAAATTTGGGACTGGATTTAGATAATTCAGACTTTAGGGTTAGACGTTGCTATAAATAATTGCGAAAAAATAGGTATTGTGCAATTAAACTTTGCCAACAATTTTGGAATTAATATTTTTACCAATACGATTTTCCTTCTCAAACTTGATGAAAGGATGCGGGAAAGTCTTTTCTGGTTTAACAGCTAGAAGTTATTAAATATTAAATAATTCCAGAAAAGACGACGATTGCTTGAATTCAGAAATCAGTAATTGACATCCAGTAACTCAAATCCAGTAATTGAACAATAATAGCGACAATTCAAACTAAAACAGTCAAAATACCCTACTCCGAACCCCATCACCGACCACGAAAGCACACTACCTGATCACACAAATACACGACAAAGCTAGCCGTCGGAAACCATTGTGGCGAAGAACAGAGCAGTTCGCTTAGAATATGTGAGATAGTGAAGCATAGCTCCTATACCCACTGGATAGTGAGCATAGACTCTTATACCCGATTAAAGTCTTCCCCGTCTCTGCCAAGAGATGAGGAGAAGCACAAAGTCTTCCCCGTCTCTGCCAAGAGATGAGGAGAAGTACAGATGATGGATCCCCCACCAGAAAAAAAGACTTTGCTGGTGATAACTGGGGGACCATCATCTATAGTCAAGGTTTGAAACAGCATTTTCCCCATCGGCTCTGTAGCACAAATGGTAGTGCGTTGGGTCCGGAATACCCAAGACGTGGGATCATACCCCACCAGAGACCATCTTTTTGGGTTAATCGCTGTTTCAAGCCTCTTCGGGGTAGTCATATCCCGTCAAATATTAGGTGTTAGTGACAATGAAATCCATATGTCTACCGCCCATTCCAAACAAAGTAATATTAACAACGCGCAGAGTCGGCGCTTATGTGCCCGCCCCAAGGCTCAAAGATGGTATGGGCTCTCTGAGCCCTAAACCAAACAAGAAATACAGCTCGGCTGCTACGCGGTCGAGAATAGGAATACAATCATAACAAGGCGGGGGATGTGTGCTAAGGCAGCACCACCAGTACCAATCAGTCACAAAGTGTTGTTAATTATTACGGTTTGGAATTTTTTTATTTATAGACTAAACTTCGCATGGGCTGCAGACTGAAACATTTGTCGAACGGTAGTCAACCCTATTCAAAACGCTTGTGACTTACTCNGAGGAGAAGCACAAAGTCTTCCCCGTCTCTGCCAAGAGATGAGGAGAAGCACAGATGATGGATCCCCCACCAGAAAAAAAGACTTTGCTGGTGATAACTGGTGGATCATCATCTATAGTCAAGGTTTGAAACAGCATTTTCCCCATCGGCTCTGTAGCACAAATGGTAGTGCGTTGGGTCCGGAATACCCAAGACGTGGGATCATACCCCACCAGAGACCATCTTTTTGGGTTAATCGCTGTTTCAAGCCTCTTCGGGGTAGTCATAACCCGTCAAATATTAGGTGTTAGTGACAATGAAATCCATATGTCTACCGCCCATTCCAAACAAAGTAATATTAACAACGCGCAGAGTCGGCGCTTACGNCATTCCAAACAAAGTAATATTAACAACGCGCAGAGTCGGCGCTTACGTGCCCGCCCCAAGGCTCAAAGATGGTATGGGCTCTCTGAGCCCTAAACCAAACAAGAAATACAGCTCGGCTGCTACGCGGTCGAGAATAGGAATACAATCATAACAAGGCGGGGGATGTGTGCTAAGGCAGCACCACCAGTACCAATCAGTCACAAAGTGTTGTTAATTATTACGGCTTGGAATTTTTTTATTTATAGACTTCGCATGGGCTGCAGACTGAAACATTTGTCGAACGGTAGTCAACCCTATTCAAAACGCTTGTGACTTACTCNACTTCGCATGGGCTGCAGACTGAAACATTTGTCGAACGGTAGTCAACCCTATTCAAAACGCTTGTGACTTACTCCTAGTTAGGCATGTAATCATGAAGGCATCCAATAATCCTTGAGCCATGGGTCGATCGAACAAGGACATTTATTTATTATTTTGATTCTGGTATGGATGATATCAAGAGTAACACATAAAAACTAATAAGCGAACTGCTCTGTTCTTCGCCACAATGGTTTCCGATTGCTAGCTTTGTCGTGTATTTTAGTGGTCAGTGCTGGAATTCAGAATCAGGTATTTTGACTCTGCTACATGTAGCAGAGTCAAGATTAGATCAGTTAGAGAAGTTTAGACTAGCAAATATCTGGAGGGAAATTGAGCAGAGGAATGAGATCGAGGGTTCTCTTCCCTCTCATTTTTTCTGCATGCCTTTTTCAGTTAAAACTTTCACTATGCGTAGTAAATCCTGTCCTNGTTCTCTTCCCTCTCATTTTTTCTGCATGCCTTTTTCAGTTAAAACTTTCACTATGCGTAGTAAATCCTGTCCTCTAGTATACCGTACTTTTCAGAAACATGTACCATATGGAGTGTGGGTTTTTGCACCATAACTGTAACTACATCAAAACTCCTTTGATAATTTCAGACTCGTGCACCGAATAAAACTTTTTTGAATTGGATGAAACGGTTTGTTTAATAAAATGAACTCGCAGTGAAATAGTGCGAAGCAGGGATGAAATAAAAAACAGTGTTTTTTTTAACAAACAAAAAAAAAGATTTTTTGGTTTAAAACTGTTTTTTTTGTTTTGTTTTTTAAAACATTACACTAAACTCAAAGAACGAACAAATGACTGAACGAAACAGAGATGGGTGTTTTTTTTAATAAACGTCTCCTTTTCCCAGTTGGTACCCCTGCCATTTTGTTTGTTTGTTTGATAGTTTATTCAAGTGTCAGAGAGCATCATTTTTATAAAAATGTTAATTTGCTAAGACACCCCCGCATAGACAGGACTAATTAAGTAAAATAATNTTCTCTTCCCTCTCATTTTTTCTGCATGCCTTTTTCAGTTAAAACTTTCACTATGCGTAGTAAATCCTGTCCTATAGTGTACCGTACTTTTCAGAAACATGTACCATATGGAGTGTGTGTTTTTCCGCCATAACTGTAACTACATCAAAACTCCTTTGATAATTTCAGACTCGTGCACCGAATAAAACTTTTTTGAATGGGATGAAACGGTTTGTTTAATAAAATGAACTCGCAGTGAAATAGTGCGAAGCAGGGATGAAATAAAAAACAGTGTTTTTTTAAACAAACAAAAAAAAATTTTTTGGTTTAAAACTGTTTTTTTTTGTTTTGTTTTTTAAAACATTACACTAAACTCAAAGAACGAACAAATGACTGAACGAAACAGAGATGGGTGTTTTTTTTAATAAACGTCTCTTTTTCCCAGTTGGTACCCCTGCCATTTTGTTTGTTTGTTGGATAGTTTATTCAAGTGTCAGAGCATCATTTTTATAAAAATGTTAATTTGCTAAGACACCCCCGCATAGACAGGACTAATTAAGTAAAATAATAATTGTAATAATAATAATAGTCTTAATTTTTGAGTGATTTATACCTTGAATTGGCATCAGTTGGTTACAGCCCATATTTAATTTACATACTGGTAAATTCTACAGTTCTAGATTCCTTTACCCACTCTTTAGCTTCCTTTTCAACTTTCCCAATGTGACTATTTCGTCCAAATTGTGAGTTTGGATGAATTTATTCCATATGCTATCACTGAATGACTTTTTAGCAAACTCTGTATTTTTTGTAATTATTTCAAAAGTAGCCTTTAGTTTTGAGTCATAGTTGTGTTTTTTTATCATGAAGTATTTTTCCAGATTTTAAATTCTTGTACATGGTAATTTATAAGTTTCAATTAACGTAATATATTTTAGTTTTTCTTCTAAACTAAGAATATTACGAGTCATATAGTTTGTTCATAGCAGTATTGTCAAATTCCATACGCAGTTTGGAATTGTAAAAAATCCTTGTTTTATACCGCGCTCTTACATTTTTTCTTTTATTTGTTATTGGAAAATGAAATGAGACTAAAATTTTATCAACTTTGCTATGAAGATTAGTCAGTTTATTTTGATTGTCTACCCATATTGAATAGCAGAAATTGATATGACAGAACATAAGCATTAAGAAGAATTTTGAATATGTGATGATTAATTTTTCTTTTAATAAATTCCAGACGACCACACCCTCTTGCCACTTTTTTTTCCACATTATAAGTGTGTTGAGAAAATCAGAGAGTCTCATTAAACACTATTCCCAAGTATTTAAATGATTCCGATTTTTTTATAATTCTATCATTAAATTTAACTTCAAACTCTGTTATATTAGAATTATCCATCGGTTTTTTAAAAATCAGGAACTGTTTTCTCATAATTCATTAATAAACCTCTTTTTGCACCAATTATCCAGAAGTTTCATTGTTTCAGATAGTATGTCTATAGATTTGAGTATATCTTTGTTATAGCAGAATATTGCTAGATCATCTGCATATTGTGGCGAAATAGGGTTTTGCAATGGGTATTACGCCAGGTAAATTAACTGAATTAGTTCGGTTAACGGAAATATAGGTTTTCCGAATCATAATCAATTGTAAGGAAAAGTCAAGTAAATTAAATGTGGTTTTACTATGACACAATCGACATGGCGAATAAAACTAATGTTTTCCTGTGTCTCGTGAGAGGAGGGGTTCAGTCGAGTGTTGAACGTCGGACGGTTAGGAGTAAAATTTGCTATTGTCTTGGAAATTAAGTCTAAGTGTCTTGTCTGAAATAATAATGTACTTAGCATAAGTCTTTTGCAAATAAATCTAATATTGATAATAATCTATCTATTGCTACCCGTATTCGTGAAAGTGGCAAATTATTATTGTGTTATGTTTTGGCTGATGGCCCAGTGAGTGGATCCAGAGAAGAAAGAGAGACAGAGAGACTTCAGTTTTTCCCATCCCCTGAACCGTAAGTGTGTAGTGTAGGAAGATTCCCATCCATCATGAGACCGTGGACTCGGCAGGGCTTCATCCCTGCTTAGGGTCGTCCAAGTCCCGCGTGGCGATTTCCAACTCAGCGAGCAGCACAAGTCTTAGGATCTTCCCGCAGTAACACATTTCACCCCTACACAGTAACCAGTCTCTGGTACTCCTAGTATCGCGGGTCGGAGCGGGACTCCGGAGTTTGAGAACGGAACCCCCGTCTGCTCCTGTGATGCCTGGGACACCGGAGCTGAGTTCATCTTTTACTTCCCCCGCGGTTATGTACCAACTGGTAGAGAGCCTCCGGACCAGGAGAAGAGTTCCTCAGGCAGAGTAAGTAAACCAGGAATGGTAATACCTCCCTGATTAGTGATTCCCTCTCCAGTAGCAGTAGTAGACTCCGGTACCTGTAGGAAGTGACTGAGTTCGGGCCGAGTCCGTACTGCAGTGACTGAGTTCGGTTCAAGTCCGGACTGCAGTGACTGAGTTCGGCTCAAGTCCGTACTACTGTGACTAAGTTCGGTAAAGTCCGTACTTCAGTGACTGAGTTCGGTTGAAGTCCGGACTTCTGTGCCTGAGCTCGGGTCGGGCCCGTACTGGTAAACCCAGTAGAACAGGCACAGAGCTCTGGTCTAGTTCACTCTAGTAGAACAGCCAGAGAGCTCTGGTCTAGTAGACCCAATAGAACAGGCAGAGAGCTCTGGTCTAGTTCACTCCCGTAGAACCGGCAGAGAGCTCTGGCCCAGTTCACCCTAGTAGAGCAGGCAGAGAGCTCTGGTCTAGTTCACCCCAGTAGAACAGGCAGAGAGCTCTGGTCTAGTAGACCCAGCAGAACAGGCAGGGAGTCCCAACCCAGTTCACCCCAGTAGATCAGGCAGAGAGCTCTAGTCTGGTAGATCCAAGAGAACAAGAGAAGAGCACCAAACCAGTCAACTCCAGTAGAACAGGCAGGGAGTCCCCAGTATAGTCAACCCAGAGAACAGGCAGAGAGTCTAGATCCATCCACCCTATAGTAGAGCATTCAGTAGTTAGGTACTAGGTACCTAACTTAGGGAGAGTGCCCAGGCTGTAGACTCAAGCTCGTCCACACCCAACTTAGAGATTCACCATCCCAGAGTCGGGAGTCTTATTGGACTACCCGAAACCTAGTACACTACCCCGAAATTAGTTACTTAGGAAATCATCCCGTAACTCTAGTATTTACAATTAGGCCAGTTAGTAAACCAACTCATTCAATTGCCATTTACGGATTTATTCAATAAGTTTTAGATAATTACCCTAACCCCGTGCATGGAAGTCATTAGTTAAAATACCACCGTGCCACAATATAGTAAAAAATCTTTTTCTTTATTCTCGAAAACTTCCTTTAAGTTATTAACAAAGAAAATAACATAGGGCCCAATATTGAGCCCTGTGGAACTCCTTCAGATATTTCGTAACTTTTTGATAATTCATGATTTACTTTAATTTTTATTTTACGCCCCTTTAAATAATTCTCCGGTAAATTAATGATATTAGTATCTATTTCATATTCTTTACTCAACGTATGTATTAGTAATGAGTGATCTGCTGAGTCAAAAGCTCTTTTAAAATCAACAAAAATCACTGGAACTCTACTTTTAGGATTATCAGATTTTTGTGTATGAATGATGTCAAAACTTTTAATGCAGTATCACAAGATCTACCATTTTTAAACCCTTGTTGATTTTCTGAAAGCAGACCTTTTTGTTCCAAATAGGTTTTTAACTTTTCTTTTAACACTGGTTCAAATACCTTACTCAGAAACATTGTTTGAAATAGGTCTATAGTTAGATGACAAATCCATATTACATTTCCCTTTGTATAGAGGAGTAACTTCTGCTTGCTTCCATGTATGTGGAAATTGTTTAGATTTAAAAATATTTTGAAAAATCATACACAATGGTTTTGTGATTAAAGCGTTCATGCCTTTAAGAAACATTGGTGGAATAGGGTCGCTAAAGATAGTTGACGGCTTTGTTTGTTTAATTGACTTAAATATGCATTCTTCAGTTACAATGTCAGAAATGAGGCTGTTATTTTTTGTAAATAAATTATTTACTCTATTTTTTTGCTGCTACCAAAAAAGGTTTTAGCTAGGATTTCACATATTTCCTTATTATTTTCACATTTTTCGTTTTTGTCGTTTCGAAGCGACAAGAATATTTTTACAGGTTTTGATTTATAATTCGTTAATTTNTCACATTTTTCGTTTTTGTCGTTTCGAAGCGACAAGAATATTTTTACAGGTTTTGATTTATAATTCGTTAATTTGTCCATTATCTTCCATAGATTTTTATATCTGATTTGTTTTCATCAAATTGATCATTAAAATACAGCTTTTTTTGTTTCGAAATAGCATTTGTCACTTTATTTTTTTTTATTTTATACTATGAATGTAATTCAGAATTTTTATTTTTTAGAAATTTTCTGTAGATAGTATCCCTCTGCTTTCTGCTTTTCATAATATCATGATTGAGCCATGGGGATTGTTTACTTCTGACTTTTATTCTTTCATAGGAATATACCTATCTAGTATAATAGTAATTTTGTGATGAAATTCCATAAGTGCGTCCTCAACACTAATAGATTCTAAGTTAGACCAGTCTATTTGTTTAAGTTATTTGTCACTGCATTCCAGTCTACTCTCTTTAGAGTTCTAATGTTAAGGATTTTAGGTTTTTCTTTATAGTGACGTTTAAAAGTNAAATTGCAGCAGCTGTCATAGCTGCTGCTTTACTCGATCCACACACGACAACGAGGAAGCTCGGTCTCGGTTCGAAATTAGCCAAAAGTCAGTAGTGAAAATTCTAAAGCAGAACAATTTTCACCCCCACAAAATGCAAATACTGCACATGCTGAATGACGACGACGCGTATCGGCGATCAGAATTTTATGAATGGGCACGTGACATGTGCCATAAAAAACCGGAATGGACGCGCTGTATTATTTTCGGTGACGAGTGCTCAGTTCATTTAAAAGAAGTCAACCGGCAGAATTTCAGGCTTGTAACAAGTAGTCCAAAAATTACTTTTACGAAGTCGTAGTTAGTCAGATCCAAATATACACATCCTGATTAATACTTGAGTAATAATCAGTCATATTGCGATCGCATATTTGGGTGTCTTTCATGATTTTAATATTCTATCCATTTTAGATACTGGAGTCAGGAAAATTTATAAGCTTTATTCTATGCTATTTTCAAATTAAATCATTCAGTTCCTAACCTTACGAGCAAAATAGTTGTGCCCGTCTATGGTCCCTGGGTGGGGTGTGTGAACTTGGGTGTCATTGTCTACTCCCCAGCTATTCCCACTGTATAATTTGTTTCATATTATTTTGTCTCATTATATTAAGTAAATTAAATGATGTATTCGTTTTGGATAGTAAGTCAATGTTGAAGTCTCCTATAATTACCAAATCACTTTACTTTTGTGAAGCCCACTTGTTGACTAATTTTTCCAGTGAAGCTAGAAAGTTAGTTAACTAAAGTTACATAACTAATTTTGTTAGTTCACTACCAAGTATTGAAAATACAGGAGTTGAATGTAAACAAATGGAAAAGTATGATTCATTCGGCAGGATTGAAATTGAATTTAAGTCAAGGCGAACCCTAACATTAGGGTTATCGAACGAGTTTTAAGAAACAGACGATAAGAGTTTCAATGAGTCATCATGCGCATTCCGTTACTGCTTTTGATTAAAACAAAGTTTAAAAAAAACAGTGTTGTTTAAAACAGTTTAAAACACTGTTTTAAATATGCGTGTTTTTTTTTGTGCCAACCCTGGTGTGAAGTCAGGAGGAGTATTTTATTGTTGAAATCCTGTTCACTTTATCCCAGTTCCAGATGTCCGTGACTCAGGTTGAAATTGGAGTGTTATTGCTTTACTAAATTTTGTCAACTTATTTAAACAGCTAAAGTTTATCTATCAATCCTGATTGATTCTAAGAAGCTATTTATCTGTAAAATAAAAACCGTTTGGTGAGTTGCGCGCAAATGTCTGCAGGGAATTTGGGGATTGAGATTGGGTGATGGATGTGAAACACCTCTTTTTTTTCATATGCTCTTCACAATGCAAAGTTTCTCCATATGGTATATGTTTCTGAAAAGCACGGTGTCAATAAATACTGTTGTTCTAAAAACGCCGATCCACCTCCGTGAGATTGTAAAATTAGCTTTCTCCCCAATTACATTATTCTATTCTATTACACACTCCAAGTTTCCTTGACAACAGAGAAAGCGGCTCTTCATAATGTTATGTCATACTGCAAAGAATATTCAGAAAAAATAAATTATACTCAAATTTTTTTAATCAACAAACTCCACCTGCTTCACGTTTATAATGACTTCCAAAGTTTATAAAAGTTATGAATTTTATAGCCCAAANGAATATTCAGAAAAAATAAATTATACTCAAATTTTTTTCATCAACAAACTCCACCTGCTTCACGTTTATAATGACTTCCAAAGTTTATAAAAGTTATGAATTTTATAGCCCAAAGCTACATTAATTTAACTGTCACGTGACAGCGGTCAAAGTTCACAAAGTTTATGAAATTTATGAAAAAGTTAGTTTGCGCTGTTTTCAAACTTTATAAAGTTTATAGGTTAACTTGATTATAGATCCAGTTGACGTCACTATGACTGGGCACGCGGTCAACTATGACATTTATGCGAGTTAATAAAGCTTCTTTATAAGCAATGTCACAACTTCTGAATTGAAATCTTTTTGAAAATTTTCTCCTTTGCAAGGAAATAATTTAATTTAATAAATTATAATATCTTGCAGAATCAAAACGCAGACTGGTCTGATTACAACTTATAGGAAATTTTAAAATTCTATAAATTTTATAAACTTTCATGACGATTATAAACGAAAAGTGCTTATTATAAATAGGTTCGATAATCGGAATTACGGATATTTTATCTGATTATAGATTCATTTGTCTATGTTTGGGTTATACAAAGGTTTTACAATTACCTTTTTATGCAAGGATTGATTAAAAACTCGGGTAACTCCCCACATACTAGTCAAGATTGGTCTAATACCCTCCTTACTGCTGGGATGAACAGTCCTGCCCTCTTTTGACGGTTTTTAAGCTGGACTACGTGGCGGGATGAACGTCCCGGTGNTGCTGGGATGAACAGTCCTGCCCTCTTTTGACGGTTTTTAAGCTGGACTACGTGGCGGGATGAACGTCCCGGTGACGTAATTGGTGTTGCCACATTGTTTATAATTCAAGATGCTCATTCAGTTACGAAATGATGACGTTGACAATGTTGGAAAAACGGGAATGTTCGTCCCGGCAGTTAGTCCCTTTTGTATGAAAAAACGTTTGTACAGCAGGTAGTGGAGTTTTGCATTCCCGCAAGGCTAGAGACTGCTCATGGGCTCCATCAAGCCTTCTCTCGACAACATATGAGAGAAAATGCGATCAACAACATAACCATTTAAGCCGAAAGATGGCGGTTGAAGAATAATATTCATTCTCATGGTTACAAAAACACCGTGACATCTGTCCCGCCACGCAGTATGTGGGGAAGTAAACGGGATTGAATTCAAAGAGTTTTTCGAAAAGAATCGCCTTTCCTCCTTCAATTTTAATTTCTTTAGCCCTGCTGTCTTTAGTTTATACGCTTAAGTTGGAATAAAAATTGAAAAATAAAATTATCGTTCTATTAAAACGCATTTTATATGACAAATTTCTATGTCGGTGAGTATTCTACAACCAACTAAGCTTTGCGTTGCGTGTGNATTTTATATGACAAATTTCTATGTCGGTGAGTATTCTACAACCAACTAAGCTTTGCGTTGCGTGTGCGTAAATTTTCTCGGACCGACTAATAAACTTACCGGTAAGGTTGACCGACTCCTTACCACTGTAAGACTAAATTCTGCCTTATGGGAGGGGAAATGGTTCTTTTGGGGTATGGGATTGAATTCGAGGAAGTGACAGGTTGGAATGGGGATTATTACAAATTAGGGAAAGTAAAGGGATAAATTCGAATAAGTAATTATTAACGAGAAAAACGGGGATGGGAAGGGTCAGAGGCCAAGGGATTACTTAGTGAGGGTGAAGGGCCGAAATACCTTTCACTTAAAATCCAAGAATTGGTGAAAACCAATTCCAAAACCAAAAACAATTCCAAAAAACCAAAATGGCTGGGTAGAGTAGTTGAGAGTGAGAGAGCCAGTAGTAGACTGAAGCTCTTTTTCTCTGACTGCTGATTAGACTCGTCGTCTGAGGATGAAAAAGGACTTACCTTTCTAATACCACAACTGAAGCATTAAACTTCTTCTTCAGATAGATAGCTTTTTGGTCAGTCAGTGAAAATTTACGCACACTCAACGCAAAGTTTAGTTGGTTTTAAAATAGTGAGAAAACTTAAGTTCTTAGGTCTGTGTACTGTACCAGGAACGAAGATCCAGGTCGGTGGTCGGTAGAAAATTAAGGTTCTTAGCTCTGTGTACTTTAGCAACACCGCAGACTTTCNGAAGATCCAGGTCGGTGGTCGGTAGAAAATTAAGGTTCTTAGCTCTGTGTACTTTAGCAACACCGCAGACTTTCGGTCATTGGCTTTGAGGAGTGATAGGTGTAGAGCAAACATCCTGCTTTACTATATACTCTCAAAATAATTTGTTGGTGAGCTCATTTGTTCAGCCGCAACGGCAGCATTTTGTGAACCTTGAGTCATAATAGAAACAAATGGCGTTAGATGCACAACCACAGAGCCAAATAAAGCCACCTAGAATAAGTATAGGTGGCAAGTGGACCTCTCTGATATAAGCAAAATTCTTTCGTTTTGTTATAACTATAAAGAAAGTTGGCTACAGCAGAACGTTAGTCATGTCGCAGGAATCATTGAAAGAGGGTCTGTAATAAAAGCATAATACCACATTACACTTTTCCATTTTTCCTCCAGTAAATGCGTACCGCTTCCCAAATCATATATCACACATAATAGACGGGCATCAAAATAATTAAAAAAATTTTTCATTCACTTTATAAAATATCCAGTGTTCACATTACCTCCAAGTTCGGCCTTAGTCAGACTCATTAATTCAGGGAGTCATCACTGACTATATGAGTCATGACTGGCTATGTGAGTCATGACTGACTATATGAATCATGAAAGACTATGTGAGTCATGACTGATTAAAATTTTGTACTCGACTCTGAGTAATGACTGACTTCTTGACTTTTGAGAATCGACTCGGACTCAGTCGAGGNGCTATGTGAGTCATGACTGACTATATGAATCATGAAAGACTATGTGAGTCATGACTGATTAAAATTTTGTACTCGACTCTNTGAGTCATGACTGACTATATGAATCATGAAAGACTATGTGAGTCATGACTGATTAAAATTTTGTACTCGACTCTGAGTAATGACTGACTTCTTGACTTTTGAGAATCGACTCGGACTCAGTCGAGGACGACCCTGACTCCGGAGTCATAATACAAAATTTGAAAATCTGATGCGACAATATGAAATTATAAAATATATATTTGATGACGATTACATTGAAAAAAAAATAGGAAATTAATTCTAATACAGTGCGGAAAAATATTTTACTCAAGCGAGAATTTACTGGAGAAAGCCCTCGAGTAATAATTTTTGGTTAATAATGGTTAATAAATTTTTTTCGATGCAGTTGACATTTTATTATAAAAGAACATTGAAAAGTAGTGGGATGCGTTCAAAAATTAGGTCACTATGATGATAGAGTCAAAAGTCATGATATTTTAAATTTCTGTAACTTATTATTTCTGTAACTGAATTATGAGACGTCACAATAAAGTACAGGAGAGTTTCAGAATTAAGTCACAAAAAGTTGAATAGTTGAACATTCGCCATTGGAAATCGAAATGCCAAACGTTGAAGTTTTGCAAAATCGGAATCGAAATTTATTAGTCTTCCACCCCTAGAAATCGAAATCGAAATTTAGATTTCGAGCTAAGTTACAAGTCTTTATAAATTAAATCCAGTTTTCATAAGATAAATAACTATTGCTAATCAAAATCCATAATCCCAAGTGATGGAAACTGAATTGAACTTTTCGTTCGAAATCGAAATTCAAATCTTCGTAAAATTTGAANCATAATCCCAAGTGATGGAAACTGAATTGAACTTTTCGTTCGAAATCGAAATTCAAATCTTCGTAAAATTTGAAACCGAAATTCGACACTAGCCATTCAAAATCAAGAGTCGTAACTTTGCAGACCCTCATAATTGTCATCTAATTCGTAGGGATCCCAAAAATCAAGGAGTAAGTCATGACTGAGAGAGTCGAGTGCAAAATTTTAGAGAGTCAGTCATGACTCATATAGTCAGTCATGACTCCCTGAATTAGTGACTATCTAAGGCCAAACTGGGAGGGAAGGTGAATACTGGCTATTTTCTAAAATAAATAAAAAATTATTTTAATTATTTTGTTGCCCATCTACTTTGTGTGATATGCTGTTGGAAGCGGTACGCATTTACTGGAGGAAAAATAGAAAAGTGTAATGTGTAATTTTCCCAATTGGTAGATAACTTGAGTGTGCTCTAATGATTTTGTGGTTCTTAGCTACTTTATAAATGATGGCGAAAAACCGAATCCAAGATCTAGCATCCGATTCATCAAAATATAGATATGGCGGAACANGCCATTCAAAATCAAGAGTCGTAACTTTGCAGACCCTCATAATTGTCATCTAATTCGTAGGGATCCCAAAAATGAAGGAGTAAGTCATGACAGAGAGTCGAGTGCAAAATTTTAGAGAGTCAGTCATGACTCATATAGTCAGCCATGACTCCCTGAATCAGTGACTATCTAAGGCCAAACTGGGAGGGAAGGTGAATACTGGCTATTTTCTAAAATAAATAAAAAGTTATTTTAATTATTTTGTTGCCCATCTACTTTGTGTGATATGCTGTTGGAAGCGGTATGCATTTACTTGAGGAAAAATAGAAAAGTGTAATGTGGTATTTTCCCAATTGGTAGATAACTTGAGTGTGCTCTAATGATTTTGTGGTTCTTAGCTCCTTTATAAATGATGGCGAAAAACCGAATCCAAGATCTAGCATCCGATTCATCAAAATATAGATATGGCGGAACAGAGTGAAATGATTGTCGCATAAACCCATCCAGTTGCGATATTGGTTATTGTTAATTGNAGAGTGAAATGATTGTCGCATAAACCCATCCAGTTGCGATATTGGTTATTGTTAATTGCATATAAAGAAGATAAATATATAGACAGTGAATTTGCCATTGCAACAATTTATTTCCATATCTAAATTGAATTGGCACAATTTCATTACATATTTAAATTGAATTGGCACAATTTCATTACATATTTAAATTGATTTGGCACAATTTAATTACATTTAATTACTATTTCATTAACTCGGGTTAAAGCAACAAATTCTAAATTTTAATTATTCCTTTAGCATTATAGTCTATAGAATGCAAGGTTACGATTGGTATTTGGCGGTGGAGAGTGCTACGATCACTCTACTTTATTAACCTCAAACAGGGAAAGTGGACAGGCTTATGTGATCGACGTGTTCATCTTCTAATGTGTATTTACTCTCTGCCAGTACGTTAAATGACACTAATTTTATTCAGTTTTATTTCATTCTAGACCGAGTGCTTCGAAAGCATTAATTGATAAGCTATGCCTCGTACAAAAAGTTAATTTGTTATCAATCTAGAATAATTGCCATACATTCAATCACACACTCGTTTTTCATATNCTCGTACAAAAAGTTAATTTGTTATCAATCTAGAATAATTGCCATACATTCAATCACACACTCGTTTTTCATATACTAGTATTATTTACGCGACAGCGCTCACCATTTGTCTTTTATCTCAATCTAGTATAATAATCCTATGCCTTCTAGAGATAGTTGATGCTACTTGTAGTATTATCTTATCGGCAGAGGCAGAATAATTCATACACTTTTTATTGGCAATAAAAATANCTCGTACAAAAAGTTAATTTGTTATCAATCTAGAATAATTGCCATACATTCAATCACACACTCGTTTTTCATAAACTAGTATTATTTACGCGACGGCGCTCACCATTTGCCTTTTATCTCAATCTAGTATAATAATCCTATGCCTTCTAGAGATAATTGATGCTACTTGTAGTATTATCTTATCGGCAGAGGCAGAATAATTCATACACTTTTTATTGGCAATAAAAATAATCATCAAATGAGTTCTACTTGAGCAAAAGATTATACTAGTTCTATGAAATCCCAAAAAAATGTCACTTTCCATTGTAATCGCAAGATGCATGGAAGTCAGGCTAAAAATAACGCAAAAGTTGTGGAGTCATAAAATGTTCCGAACAAGCTCAAACGTTAAATATGGCCGTGGCCCTTGTTCCTCCCTATGAATAGAGTGGATATTCGACGTCTTCAGATATTTATGTCCTAGAAAAACCGAAGTCAATGGATGAAACAAAAAAATTTCTAAGTTGATAAAATGAGAAGGGTTTACTAGTCAAGATATGGAAGCTCAATTTCCATTCCAATATCAAGAACTTCCTGTTGGTTCAGGTGGACTTGTGGTGTGACAAATGTAAATTGCTTCCGTGAACGATGTTTCTACATAAATTCAATATTTATTTATACTATTAGTATTACGCTAAAGGTAAAATAGAGTACCTTGACTGGAATCTGTATCCCAACTGTATCGACTGATACTGGTTTGTTTCCACGAAGCTGGTGGTCGAAGTGCTTCCCGATAACCAAATTATACACTTCGATGCGCTTAATGACATTGCGCCTTACAGATTCCAGTGTTTGGTAAGATATATTTGCGCAAAGATGAGTCAGCAGGTGGTCAGATAAGGTATCAGGGCGTTGATGCATTGCGCGGATGTGGTTTTTAAGATACCACCAGAGGTAGAAGTCACAGGCACTAAGGTCAGGACTTCTGGGGGGCCAAGGGATGGGGCCGCCTCTTCCAATCCACTTACGAGGGAAGGTCAGTTGCAAGTAGGATTCCGAATGACTCCCACTTTCTTCAGAGTCAGAGTCAGGTGACTCAGAGTCATGACTCACTGACTCCCATTATAATTTTTCAAACTAGCGATTTGTATAAAATATCTATTTAAAAATTTTCATAAAATAATACCCTATATAGTACACATTCGTTAGAGATAGCAAGACGGGTTAATAAATCAGCATCTGCTTGAATAATGCCAAGGATTGTCAAAGCAAATTGGGCCCGATTGAAGAAATCCTTGTCCTTCAGCAGCTGCACTGATGGGATGGAGTATATTTTTAGCCCATTTTGATGTAGAATTTGGAGAATCGATCGTTGACTAGTTGCCAGTTGAGCCGCAAAGGATCTGTAGCTTCCATGTGGATTTTGTTCCACAAGGGGTATTAGCTCCTCTTGGCTTTCTACACTAGTAGTCGTCCTTCCACTCTTAGGCTTGTCCTTCAAGTTATGGATATCCCTCATATTGGCCACAATTCTATTTATGGTTTGTCTTTGAACTCGGTGTCCGTATTTTGCCTCATATTCTTTTACAACATTATTAATTCTATGGCTTCCTAAATTTACATTCGCCAACTATCTTTCTAAAATATACTGTCTTTGATCGACACTTAATCTTATATTCGGTGGAACTAGAGCCCTTTCTACTGCTAACTTACAATGAAATTAAATTTTACAGTTATATCAAACTGTTAAGTTCAATTTTTAAATCAAAACACGAGCTAGGTCATTTTTGTTAAACATTACACTTAATAACTTGTTTCATACAATAGACGCTTTTGCACAATTATGAAGGGTAAAACTGAAAGATCATTAAAAATGGAATATAATAACACAAAAGCTGATTTTCAACAACTTCACAAGTTAACTCAACTGTGAATAATTTGTGTGAATTTGCGTTTGAAGTAAACCACACCCCCTCAATTTTTTAATTTTGTAATTTTGTAATTTTGTAATTGTGGAATTATCGAATTTTGGAATTTTATAATTTTGGAATTTTGAAATTTTGGAATTTTGGAATTTTGGAATAATCGAATTTTGGAATTTTATAATTTTGTAATTTTGTAATTTTGTAATTTTGTAATTTTGGAATAACCGAATTTTGGAATTATATAATTTTGGAATTTTGGAATTTTTAATTTTTGGAATTTTTAATTTTTGGAATTTTAGATTTTTGGAATTTTGGAATTTTGGAATTTTTGAAATTTTAAAATTTTTTAGATTTAGAATTTTGGAATATTGGAAANTTTTGGAATTTTGGAATTTTGGAATTTTTGAAATTTTAAAATTTTTTAGATTTAGAATTTTGGAATATTGGAAATTTGGAATTTTAGAATTTTAAAATTTTGGAACTATCGAATTTTAGAATTATGGAGTTTAGGAATTTAGAAATATTGAAATTTATGAATTTTACAATTTTTGGAATTTTGCAATTTTGGAAGAATCAAAATTTGAAATTTAGGATTTTTATAATTTTATAATTTTGGAATTTTTAATTTTGAAATTTTGGAATTTTAGATTTTTTGAATATGTGAGTTTTGGAATTTTATAATTTTGCAATAATCGAATTTTGAATTTTAGTTTTGGAATTTTATAATTTTGCAATAATCGAATTTTGAATTTTATAGTTTTGGAATTTTGGATTTTTGGAATCTTTAATTTTTGAAATTTTGAAATTTTAAAATTTTCGAAATAAAGAATTTTGGAATTTTGGAATATTGAAAATTTGGAATTTTAGAATTTTTGGAATTATAGAATTTTAGAATTTAGGAATTTGGGAATATTAGAATTCCGCCCTTCCCCCTCCGAGAGACCTATAAGAGACCATTCCTACAAATGCTGCAGCCCCGACACGACGTTTGCAATCCATGTAGCTTGCGTTCGGTTGGGCATTTGCTGGAACTGCGGGAGGGGCTAACTCATGCTATCCACTGATTGATTCGGAAAGCCAACGACCCAAAGGCCTCCTTCCGGAAAGGCTTATCCCTTCTTTGATCAGCTTGGAGCCAGCCCCGCGGTGTCACTGACCCGGCGCAGCAGTAACCCGCACCCTATGTACCTGGCGTAAGCACGACTACAATACCAGGTAGAGGACCTACGCGTGACATGGTGAAGTCCTGAAGGCCGCAATGATCAGCAGGTGTATCCCCTTTTCGCATGGTGAAAGGCCCACTCCCGCAAGCCTCCAATTGAATCTCATCGGCCCAGGAGCGATACGGACACTACACTAACTAAGCATCACTCCGTTTAGAACTCCATCCCCTTTGTGTCAAGCGACACAATATAATAAATAAATAAATAATTTAAAATAAAAAAAAAACTTAAAAATGATAACGAGTAACGCAATGACTTGCCTGTTCGGTTGTCAGACCGCTAATTGTTAACCGTTGCTTGTTAGAAAAGGCAAACAGCGCTGGAAACTAACTCTGTTTGGGCTTGGGCGTCGTACGGCATGGGAAGAGTATTGAGGATTGGCAATGGAGTGGGTAGGGTTTTTTAGAACAACTCATTGGAGAGATCGATTCGGAACCAGAATCCTTGGNGGGGGGGGGGAAGTGTACGACAAATTCTACGTCTCACGATATGTATATTTTCATTTGTGCTCAAGCATCAAAAGTAATACCCTACATAGAGTATGTATTGCAAACACATTATGGAACTGCTCTGCTTGCTGGTCAGTCTGTCCGTCCTTTAGTCGATGGTCAAATTTCAAGACGAGTTGAAGAATCGACTTGCATTTTCACTAATAAATTGCACATGCACTAAGGACGGAAAAGTTCGAGATGAGCCATATGAGTGAATTCTGAGCTAGATTTTTGATCGTGTTCCCAAGGACTCCTATTTTGCCTGGTTTGATTTTACAGGTTATAAACAAAGTAGATATTTTGTGAATAAATGGATGGATCGGAATATTGTTTTCACTACGGGACAGCCCATGCATCAAGCTGTTACACCCGTGTATACACATAAGCGTCAATTATATGTGCTCAGTAAGCATAGAACGTGCGTAACGAACCTATACATCATCATTCTACGATTATATACTCATCGCCCTCCTTACCTCCCGCCGCCCTGTAAAAGTATATAAACTTCAGATTTTTTGCAAAATTTTGCTTAATCATGAATAATTGATGTGATGTTCTACATCTACACTAGCTCCCCGATCGATTGACATAGCATCCACTTGCATGTTTGAGCAGTGAGGTTATTCTACGAATGCTTCAACTAAATAACAAATCTGTTCAATAATTTATTCAATTTCAGAAGCATAAAATCGATAGTAAATTTTAAAAATAACTTTTGTATAGTATTCAGTACTTTTTCTGTTCAAACTTTTTTTATAGTATTCATTCACTAGCAGTTTCAAATTTTTATTTCTTAAAAATTTTTTTGTGAATTAACGGTTCAAAATTTTATTCCCAATAAGATAATTTTTAAAGAAATAATATGCTTTTAATCAGATAACTTTGTTCCAAATTTGCATATTTTTATGCAGAATACATATTAAGATACTACACACGTAGACGCCAATTTGCAAATTGAATTTGTGCTGCGCATACAAAAGTCTACTTGCTATGTCAAAGTTTGCAGTTACAATAAAAGGTGAATTAGTTATATCAACGTCCTCTGAGCATGTATAATGCGCTTTGAGCTTGTAAAATACAGTTACGCACTTACAGTGGGCCTCGGCTATAAAGTAGNAAGGTGAATTAGTTATATCAACGTCCTCTGAGCATGTATAATGCGCTTTGAGCTTGTAAAATACAGTTACGCACATACAGTGGGCCTCGGCTATAAAGTAGGTACGAAACAAAAATTCTGTTCATTAAAGCCTATGTTCATAACAGCCAAATAATGAACAAATATTAAATTTAAATTTATGTTTATAACATCCGATGTTTTTTTTTACTTTTCTTTCTTTGGTTTTTCATTTTATTTTACTTTTTTTTAATGCGAAAATTCACATATAATAAAAATAAATAAAACTGATAGGGAGTGAAGGCACAATAATGATCACAAAAAATTTCTTCCAACTGTTTCCCTTTAGGTAACGTTCCCAATGTNAGTTACGAAACAAAAATTCTGTTCATTAAAGCCTATGTTCATAACAGCCAAATAATGAACAAATATTAAATTTAGATTTATGTTTATAACATCCGATGTTTTTTTTTACTTTTCTTTCTTTGGTTTTTCATTTTATTTTACTTTTTTTAATGCGAAAATTCACATATAACAAAAATAAATAAAACTGATAGGGAGTGAAGGCACAATAATGATCAAACAAAATTTCTTCCAACTGTTTCCCGTTAGGTAACGTTCCCAATATAAAAGTTGGGTGCTTTCGTGAGCCTGAACTAATGCGCTGAATCAAAAAANTTAGGTAACGTTCCCAATGTAAAAGTTGGGTGCTTTCGTGAGCCTGAACTAATGCGCTGAATCAAAAAAGAGGTAGAGCGAGGTTCACCAGTAGCTATTTGAATTAGATTGCAGACTTTTTTTATCAGGTTCAATCCTTTGGGTCCCAAAACTCCACTTGTCTGGACTGCAATTGGGACGGAAAGGAATTTGTTCTCCGGTATAAAACTATAATTCTTAATCTTGTTTGTTTCGGCAATGATGGTAGCGGCTCCGCGGTTGTTTAGTGGATGAGATGTATTAATGAGCAAAACTGTCGACACAAGTGAAATCCAATACCAATGATTTATTTTTGGACCAAGGGACGAGTGTCATTCCGTCAGGATGTTTACCATCTTGTCTTGAAAGGCATGGGGGCTCTCTGATGCTTCAGATGCCGGCTGTTCGGAGAAACCTAACAATGATTTTGTTTATCCCATCATATGTAGAGAATTTTCCGGATGCTTTCTTGCAAGATAGTCTATGTCGTCCTGATTGTTTCACTTCTTAATCACAAGAACAAAAATGAGAAAAACAAATTAGAGTGCCAAGTCGGATTGTACNTTAATCACAAGAACAAAAATGAGAAAAACAAATTAGAGTGCCAAGTCGGACTGTGCAAGAGACTGAAAACTTCATCTGAAAGAAGTGTTCCAAGTTGGAGGGAAGGTAAAGCTTCTAACCAGGCGAAGGTTTCTTGATTGGTTGAGGATAAGATCCTAACTTGGACTTCATCTGAAGAGTTTGATGAAAGGATAGAGAGAAAGCTCTTACTGTTTTGAGGTTCTTCCCAAGACTTCTGGAACTTTCGGAGTGATTTTTCAGGGATGTTTCCGGAGTTTTTTNTTCATCTGAAGAGTTTGATGAAAGGATAGAGAGAAAGCTCTTACTGTTTTGAGGTTCTTCCCAAGACTTCTGGACTTTCAGAGTGATTTTTCAGGGATGTTTCCGGAGTTTCTTAGAATCCAGACATCTTCTGTGGAGTTTACGGAAGGGTCGACTTGAACATTGTGAGGGAGCAAGACTGATACTAGGGGTTCTATACTGTTGAATGACGCTAGGAAACACGAAATCGCCAAATTAATAGCGTGTTTGATTCCAAGTCCAACTTGTCTTATGGAGAGTGATGAATGTAGCCAGACTTGGTCTGAAAGGTTGGAGTTAATGATGTTTTCAAAAATTGACTTCAGCGTTTTGTCGTATGATATTAAACTATCTTCTGCTTTCCATGTTGGAGAGTTTCGGAGAAAAAATATTGATTGTGGGATTGTAAAAGATTTTTGTAGTAGAAAGGATGTAGAATGTTTGGAAATGTTCAAAAGGCGTTCAGCAACGTTTTTGAGTGTTTCAATTTTTTGTTGAAGACAATTCGGAATAGCTTCACTGGAAATTGGTGTTCCGAGAAGAGCAGCATTGGAACCTTGAATTATTTGGATTCCTGAAACTACTAATTCAAGATTAGAATAGATGTTGTTGAGTTTTTCGGCTTCGCAGTATCTAAGCATAGATGTTTCACATTTAGATTAATTTGGAAAAAGTCCTATATCTTTTGCTGAGTTGAAAATTTTTTCACCTATTCGAGGACTTTGATTGGGGTATCTGCTATAGTACAGTTGTCCAGATACCAAACATTCAATTCGGAGAAAATTTCGCTGGTGAAATTTCGATATCCATTATTTTTTAAGGTACTGCTTATTGAACGAATTCCAATTATCTATGTTAGATTTGACTTATGAATTGAGAATAATGACTTTAGCATCGGTATCGGGGCTTGTAGAGTTGCGTATGGGAAATAGATTAGCTTTGCCCACCATTCTCCTGAATTATTGATGTTCACTTAGTTAATACATTAAGTGATAGCAGTTCGAAGGGCGAAGCGAGCTCCTGTTGGAACCCTGCGAAGAGTTGGGATGCCTCTTTTCAATGATGCCAATTTTGAATCAAGATTAATAGTACTTCGTATTTTTTCTTTCCATTTAACCTTTTTGAGATGAGGTTCATTCAGACCGCTTGGGCCTCGCTTCGAATGTGCTAGGAGGAAGCAGATCTTTATCCAATTATTAAATGTCGCTTGGGTTATTGCTATGAGATTTGAGGATATTCTATGGGATTCGAATCTATTCTATAAAATTTTCTTCGAGATTGAATTATCAAGGTTAGGTTCGAGAGTTGAATTTAACAAGATCAAGGCTTGTTCCCCAAAAAAGATTGAGGGTTTGGAAAAATTTGTGAAGGGAATGAGAGAGATGTGAGAAAGTCTAAAGAGTGTAAAGCTTCGTTGTGTTCGGTTTTGTCGTGTTGAACTTGGATAGTGGGTTGGGAATTGATTGACTCTTCGATGTTTTTTAGAGCCAATATTATGCTTTTCAAATATTGTAGCTGCCTTTTTTTGATTTCGTGATAGGGTTCTATTTGACGTTCTAGCGGGGATGGCATGTGTTCTGATGGTGGATTATCCAAGAAGATTGTTTTATTTTGATTATTCAGAGTCGATATGCTTTCAGGTGTCCTAAATATAAACGGGAGCTGTGATATTATCTTTGATATTTTTATGCAAAATTTTGCTTTTGTAGTAACTCGGATCTTATCATATACTGAAAATAAAAATTGGACTTAGCTTGTCATTAATAATAAGAGGATGTTATTCAAAGAGCCGGATGAGTGAGTGTTGTTACAGCTATGGATTGGTCCCGTATCAAAATTGAGTTACATATGAANGTCGCTTGGGTTATTGCTATGAGATTTGAGGATATTCTATGGGATTCGAATCTATTCTATAAAATTTTCTTCGGGATTGAATTATCAAGGTTAGGTTCGAGAGTTGAATTTAACAAGATCAAGGCTTGTTCCCGAAAAAAGATTGAGGGTTTGGAAAAATTTGTGAAGGGAATGAGAGAGATGTGAGAAAGTCTAAAGAGTGTAAAGCTTCGTTGTGTTCGGTTTTGTAGTGTTGAACTTGGATAGTGGGTTGGGAATTGATTGACTCTTCGATGTTTTTAGAGCCAATATTATGCTTTTCGAATATTGTAGCTGCCTTTTTTTGATTTCGTGATAGGGTTCTATTTGACGTTCTAGCGGGGATTGCTTGTGTTCTGATGGTGGATTATCCAAGAAGATTGTTTTATTTTGATTATTCAGAGTCGAAGGAATGTATGCTTTCAGGTGTCCTAAATATAAACGGGAGCTGTGATAGTATCTTTGATATTTTTATGCAAAATTTTGCTTTTGTAGTAATTCGGATCTTATCATATACTGAAAATAAAAATTGGACTTAGCTTGTCATTAATAATAAGAGGATGTCATTCAAAGAGCCGGATGAGTGAGTGTTGTTACAGCTATGGATTGGTCCCGTATCAAAATTGAGTTACATATGAANATTCAAAGAGCCGGATGAGTGAGTGTTGTTACAGCTATGGATTGGTCCCGTATCAAAATTGAGTTACATATGAATCGGTAGGAGTAGAAGATTGATAGTCCTAGATGTATTGAAAACTGGTGATAGTATCTCAAAAGTGCTCAGACTGGAAATGGTGTGGTAGACACAGTATATACTTAGTAATAATGAAAACTTAGCTTTAAAAGTATGATTGTTGCCAGGTGGACGGAAAGTTTAAAGTGGTTGTTGTGTTAGAAACAAACTGATTTCCGGTTGAAATTTTCCAATGGAGGAATAAAATGTACTGGGACTAAAAGTCAACTCTAAAGAGATGTCAACCCAAAAGAGGAGGATTCGATGAGATTTTGACGACTGATAACTTCGCCCAGGGTACTCCAATTTCAAAATGCATGATATCAAAAGGCACCAAGTGGTTCAAAANGAGATGTCAACCCAAAAGAGGAGGATTCGATGAGATTTTGACGACTGATAACTTCGCCCAGGGTACTCCAATTTCAAAATGCATGATATCAAAAGGCACCAAGTGGTTCAAAAAATTCAAAATATCGAGAGCAAAAATATTTATATTTTCATTAGGCAACTTTTTATTTTACTTTTCCTGGTTGAATTATTTTATTTTTCTATATTCTGCTACCTTACCACTCAAATAAACCAAGAACAGCAAGATATGGTTCATTATACCCGAGTGTTCATTATAATCGAGTTCATAATGACCGAGATATTTAACATTAATGTGCTTATTTCTAGGTAACGGCCAATGGTTTACGTACATTATAGCCGTTGTCCCATTACCCCCGGGTCATAATAGGTGTCGTATGGTGTGTATTGTATGCTACGTAGGTAAAACTCCACTGCGCTAACATACTCTGTACAAAGAATTGTAAAAAAAGTGAAAAAGAACGCCAAATTCTTGCTTTCGCTGACGTTTTTGAGGTTTTTTTTCTTATGCTTAGAAATGGGTGAAAGGAAACAAGAATTTGGAAACTTCAAAGCGTCCATTCTACATTTATTTATTATTCAACTCTTTACTTTGTATACAGAGTGAGTGAATAAGGGCTACCTAGAAATCCTCACTCCACCGGACCTTTCTCTGTGTCACCCACCATAAATCGGTGTCAGAATTTTGTTTATTTTATAACATCACATGTTGTTACATTTAAACCAAAGAATCATTTAGTCGAAAGTTTTAGAAAACACAAAATATCAAAGAATTATTGTTTTTATTTTGTTGTCCTTGTTTTAACTAAATGGGAGAACCGCCTATCCTTCGACTGATTTTGATCAAATATTGCTATCGGTACCAAGATCTTTTGGTGTTATTTGTAAAGCATCGTTTTCAACTCACCTCGCCCAGTAAACATAGAGCAGCTCAAGAATAGGATTGAAACCTTTGTTGCCACCATAAATGAAAACCCACAAATGCTACAAAATGTCCGACGTGGTTTTTATGAACGAATTAATCATTGTCTAGACATGGACGGTGGTCACTTTAAACAAATGATCTATTAAGTAGTTGCTGCTAGATTTAGTTAAGAAATAAATAAATTTCTGATGCCGATTTATGGTGGGTGACACATAAAGGTCCGGTGGAGTGAGGATCTCTAGGTAGCCCTTATTCACTCACTCTGTATAATCTTACACTGGTATGCACAATACGCACGTACATTGCGAATTTAATGTAAACTTTCCATGCAAACTTTCACTACAACAGTATAATACTTACTGCACATGTAAACGAATACCATGCAAGCACACACGGTGTTTTTAATTTAATCATTTAATTTAAACCACGGTTTATTTAATGGTCGGAACTAAGAAGGTNTTAAACCACGGTTTATTTAATGGTCGGAACTAAGAAGGTAAGGTGGTGGTTTCTATTATCTCCATAACTGCCTTCTTATAAAAACCAAAAGTTGATTAAAACCACCTGGTATTTAAAAAGAACACTTGATTTAAACAAAATAATAAAAACTAAATTAACCCCGAATTATAATAGTTTCTTTTTTTTTAATATAACTTTGAAGAAACTTGAGTCAAATTTTAATTTTATTGAAGAAATACAAATTGGCGCATGTCGGTGAGTATGAGCAAACATATTTTATTACAAATAAAGCCCATAAAATATTTTCAATTAACGCTTTCCTGATTCTTGACTTACTTGGTGGTCTTTAACTCATATCTTACTCAGGCTCATTTGCATTGAATCATAGCTTACTGCGTTTTCCAGTTACTAGTGATTCAGTTTTTTTAATTGGTTAAGTAATTTTTACAATAGAACACCCATTTATTTTTTGGCCCAGTGTTTGCCTAAGAGTTGATGGAGTTGGTCGTATGCTTTTTATTATATTAAATAAAAATTGATATATTTCTTGGTTATACCAAAATGAAAGTTAGAAAAGAAGAAAGAATTTTTTTAATAAAAACCATGATTTAAACCAAATAAACCCGGTTTAAACCAATAAACCAGGTTTTTTTTGTGTTTTATCGAAAAAACCAGGAACCCTGCAAGCACAACGCGATCGTATAATGCTCACGAAATAATACACGTCTACAATGTTCACTGCGCATATAGACGGCCATTGAGCATATAGACGCCGAGTGCTCACGCAAATATCCAGTGCATATGTACAAGTCGCACGTACAATGACTGTAGCTCACATGAAAGAGCTTGATGGGTCGCGTATCGGGAAGTGAAAACTGCATTTCTTTCTATCGATTATTTGTGAGCATAATTCACTTATAATTTAACATTTAAACTCCTATAAGGAGAATTCGTGATTTCAAGTAACTCGACTACCCTGTTCACACGTGGCAGACATGGCTCATCTTCGTACTAATCTGGGACGGGATGCAGAAAGGTCTTCACTAAGATTTTGGATTATGTGAAATTACTAAGTGTCGCTAATCCAAAATCTTATCTCGATTCAAAATCGGCCACTTTGACATACTTAAGTTCAAGTGGATCCTCATCAGTTGTTTCACTGTTGCCAGTCTTAGAATGTGTTACGGGCATAGAAACCACGTGACTTGCGTGCCCGGTTACTTAAATAAATCAATTTTTTGTNTTTGTGCTCGGTACAGACGGACGAATGGATTGACATAATATGAAATAATTCCCATAATATGTTTGCAACATATGATAAATTACTAAGAATTACTCGATAAAAGTTCAAATTTATTTCAAATTTTACCCAATTGAAATTCAGTGACTATACTTTGTTTTGATATGCTCAAATGATACTTATGTAAAGAGTCGAATGAATTACATTGAGAGCAAATTAAGCCGTATTCAAGAAAACTTTCGCACAGTAAAGTGTGATTAGCTGTTAGAAGTGATTATAGTAAATTTGACCGTTGAATGTTCCGTAGGCTGCATTACCCCATAATTCTAGATTGTCCAACGCACCTTCAACAAGTACCCATGATGTTGGACTATTGAAAATATTCTCAGTAGCACAATAGACTTTGGTAGATTTGATGCCACAAATTCTCCCGTAATCGTAGTCGTAGCTGATGTTATCTAGCGTTCCTGAGAGGAGTGTCCAGTAAGGTGAAGGTCCGTTACTTTTCCCATAGTATATGGTCTTAGCACTGGTGACACCAAAGATCCTCCCTGCGCGTACAACCAGATGCGACAAACCTCCTGGTAGATGTCTCCAATCATAAGNACCAAAGATCCTCCCTGCGCGTACAACCAGATGCGACAAACCTCCTGGTAGATGTCTCCAATCATAAGTTGGGTCAAAATTCATGGTGGTTGGGGTGCGACTGGAATCACATTGTTGCGGAAAGTACAATGTATATGGGTTGTAATTGGTGCAGTAGATACTGTCTGTCACAGTTGTTCCACAAAGTTGTGCATGGTCGATAGATATCTGCTTAAGAGCACCTGGAACGTCAACCCAAATAGTGTCGCTTCCCTTGTAGTAGGCACGCTTAATCTTCATGTCGTCGGTTACCAGAACCATCTCTCTTCCGTACAATGCAACTTGCTTCGCGTTGTCTGGGCCTGGGACACTGATCCACGTTGGTTCTGTTGTGTTGATACCAGTTGTTGCGCAAAAAATCTGTTTACCTATTAACATTACAAAGGAATAATACATGTATATTTATTATTATTAAAGCATTAGAATTAAAAATAATAAAAAGTAGTTGTATAGATGTTTTAGACCTTGTATCTTGGAATACACTTTTAGTCGTATATAATAAAGTCGTACCGATCCCTTCAGAAGTAGTTAGAGCTTTTTGAATTTTTTTTCACTCCCTGTTTCACAAACCTCACCTATAAATATATTCAACCAACATACTAAAACTTTCTCATAGTGTATACCCACCACAATGCAGAGTCGGGCACGACTACAACGAAATTGGTCAAGGTTCCCATGGTATGCGAAAAGTAGATTTATTATGAGAAGCAGACCAATACAAAAGAATTGAAAATTGGAACATTTTGTTGAATAAAAATTCATACAGGCAGAAAATTTTGTTGAATAAAAATTCATACAGGCAGAAAATTTTGTTGGATAAATTTTCATACAAGCAAAAAATTTTGTTGGATAAATTTTTACAGAGGCAAAAAATTTTGTTGCATAAATTTCCATACAGGAAGAAAATTTTGGTTAATAAATTCCCATACAGGCAGAAAATTTTGTTAGATAAATTCACATACAGGCAGAAAATTTGTTGGATTAATATCTCAGTTTTATGTAATCTGCAAGAAACATGGGCATTATAGGAGCAGTCTATGTCCACACTCTGCCTGCATGGAAATTTATCCAACAAAATTTTCCGCCTATATGGACGTTTATCCAACATAATTTTCTACCTATGTAAATTTTTCCAACAAAATTTTCTGCCTGTGGAAATTTATCAAAAAAAATTTTCTGGCTGTATAAAAATTTATCCAAAAAAATATTCTGCCTGTGTGGGAATTTATCCAAATTTTCTGCCTGTGAAAATTTATCCAACAAAATTTTTTGCTTGTGGAAATTTATCCAACAAAATTTTCTGCCTGTACGAATTTTNTTATCCAACATAATTTTCTACCTATGTAAATTTTTCCAACAAAATTTTCTGCCTGTGGAAATTTATCAAAAAACAATTTCTGGCTGTATAAAAATTTATCCAAAAAAATATTCTGCCTGTGTGGGAATTTATCCAACAAAATTTTCTGCCTGTGTGAAAATTTATCCAACAAAATTTTTTGCTTGTGGAAATTTATCCAACAAAATTTTCTGCCTGTACGAATTTTTATTCAACAAAATTTTCTACCTGTATGAATATTTATCCAACAAAATTTTCTGCCTCTATGAAAATTTATCCAAAAATTTTTTCCAATTTTCAATTCTTTTGTATTGGTCTGCTTCTCATAATAAATCTACTTTTCGCATACCATGGGAATCTTGAGCAATTTCGTAGTAGTCGTGCCCGACTATGCATTGTGGTGGGTGTACACTATGAGAAAGTTTTAATATGTGGGTTGAATATATTTATAGGTGAGGTTTGTGAAACAGGGAATGAAAAAAAATTCAAAAAGCTCTAATTAATTCTGAATGGATCGGTACAATAAAAAGTACAATTGCGTAACAAAATACTCTGTGAACCCTATCAGTATTTTATGGATTTCGAAAACGTCATATGTACAATTATCATGAGAAATATTACTGTTAACTGAAAATTTTAAACTACTCAGTTAATTGTTTGCTTGCAGTCTAACCTGACGGATAATGCTAATAAAATGCTTGAAACTGTCAGCCGTAGTAAGAAATCGTCTGGAGTTGAAGTATTGTAAAAATTTTTTTCTACGAAAAGTAACACATAAACGCTAATAACTCGTCTGATTGCAATATTTTTTATTCAAATTAACTCACATGAGTTGACCCCACAAATGATGCCCTCAGAAACAGCTATTTGCTTCAAAGATCCACTTTGGCGGATCCAAGCGTCAACGGTAACTCTGCAACTAAAATTTACAACACAAAGGATGACAAAGAGCTTCATGTTGATTAAGACTTAAAAATAAGAAATCAAAGTTTTTAAATTGTTGACTGTCTTTTTGGAGGGTTTACTCCTTCTCAAACCAAATATCCAAATGTTTTCAATTTTGTGTATAATGTAAGCCTTTATAAGCTTAAATCCGAATGAATAAACATGTGAAAGTATTCCTTACTTATATGTCAATAGTTTGCCATTGTAGATACTCTCCTGCTGGAGTATGATACAAATTAAGTGTATCCTTTTTTTTGTGAGAATGTCTTGGTTTCAAAATGTGCCGACGGTAGAAGAACTAAAGGAGTTGGAGAATCTTTGCTTAGGTAGTCCAGTCCTATATAGATTTTGGTTCGAAATACTTATTCTTCTTGCCATGTTATTCTTGCCAAGTAGGCCACTATACTTAAAATTGAAGAAGCTTGTTACATTACTTTATAGATACCAATGTTACCCTTTGTAATTCAATATTCGTAGAAATGCTCCAAATTTATCATCAACATCTTGACAGATAATCGATTTACTACTATTTAGAAATCGATAAAATAGCAGCAATAAATATTTTCTTACACATTCGCTAGTACTGGGTCATCTCAGAAGAAAACAAAAAATGCCAGTACTATACAGTGACAGGCAATAACAACTGACAGGGGATACCCCACACTCATACCAAGCACCCTCTCAAACTTACACAAATGGGCAAATAATTTATTAATTTCCTTTGAAATTTAAAGTTAATTTTAAAGATAGGTCTGTACACTAAATTAGTTTATCATATGCTCGAAATGACCCCCCAACCATTTCAATGCAATGGCCAAGCCAGTCACAAAACGCCCTTCAAACGTTTTGTAGCATCTGCGGATTGTTATTTAAAGTATTTACACTTCTTATTTGATGGTTCACAGTAAACGGATGAGGGCATGGTAGCGGACCATTGTTTGTTGGTAAGAGTCGTCCGGATGTCGGTAGTGGTACTTCATTACAATCAGTGGCAGATTTGGTGGTATTCGCATGACGGATAAACAATGAACGAATGTCCAGCAAAACGAAACACCAAATTGTTAATATTGCGAATAGTTTTAATTCAATTATGTTTTACAACACCGATTATTCCGATGTCACTCATCACCCTTCCGCCAACCATTAATGGGCTTAAGTTATTCACAAACCCTTTTTACACAACAAATCAATCAACATGAAATGTTAATTGATATTAAATTATCTATGAAGTGGGATATTCCCTGCCCATTTATGGTTGAGGATAGGAGTAGGAGTGTGGGGTATCCCCTGTCAGTTGTTATTGCATGTCCCTGTATGTATAGAACTGATGAATATCATTGTTGAGTTTAGGTCATTGCTACGAAAATAATATGAATATGACACCCGGATTTAATCATTAATATTTGCCGAACTCATGATTAACGTCTATTACTTGAAAGGTAAAATATTCGTAAACGCAAGGACATCATCACAGAATACTTCTTATTTATATTGCGTGCGATATTTTACGGATTTTTGCTTTAGGTTCAATGTAAAAAATGATGATCAAAAATGATGAGAAGATTGGACTAAATATTCGATGATGCCTAGGTTAAAATCAGAATACGGTGCGATTTCCTTGTCGGAAACTCACATGTGGTCGCTAATTCAAACGAGATCTCTGAAGCCTAGATAAATCACATTTCCCTGTCACATTAAACAGACAATCAGATCGATGGGATGACCAGTGGCGGGTTATCATACACTACCCACTACAAGAGGACGGTGCATCATACGCCGGAGTCATAGAAAATACACACGAAATTTGTTCAACGGCTGTGGCTCATGGATTTGTAAAGTGCACACAATTTGGGGTGGACACATTGCCAAAATGCGAATTTCTCCAAATTGTAATAGAGCATGCTCCTGTACGCTCAATTTAAATTGATCTNGACACATTGCCAAAATGCGAATTTCTCCAAATTGTAATAGAGCATGCTCCTGTACGCTCAATTTAAATTGATCGCATCACTTAAAGAACCCTTGTATTTATCGTTGTATTTACAGTGGACCTCGGCTATTCCAAACATTTAGGGACCAGGAAATTCGGTTCATAACACCCGATGTTTATTATAGCCGAATAATTAACAAATATAAAATTTAAAGTTATATTCATAACATCCGATGTTTTTCAGTTTTCTTAGTTCAATTATTTTTTTTTCTAGAGTCTGCTACCTCACAATCTAAATAAATCAAGATTTTAGTTGAACAGGAAAAAAGCTTAAATAAAACTGTGTTGAATGCCTTCAGAAGTCTGCAATGCTAGTATTTAGTTTCGATTTAGAGATGCTGTAATAATGGATAAAAAATAATAGATAATTAAAATTTGACAATTGTCTTATTTTTTTCAATANTTTAGAGATGCTGTAATAATGGATAAAAAATAATAGATAATTAAAATTTGACAATTGTCTTATTTTTTTCAATATGTCACTTAATAATAGGAAAACGTTGGTGCAGTGATTCAAAACTTCAATTTTTCATTCATTAACAACGTATTTTATTATATTTGCATGACTATTTCAACAAATTAGGGTCTGGTCCATCTCTCACAATAGTGAAATGAAGGGGTAGATCGCAAGATATGGTCCATTATACCCGAGTGTTCATTTTAACCGAGTTCATTATGACAGAGGTTTTCAACATTAATTTGCCTATCTCTAGGCAGGGACAACCAGTTCAGGTTCATAATAACCGTGGTCACATTACATCCGCAGTCGTAATAGGCGAGGTCCACTGTAGTATGGAGTAACATTGTTTGTTTGATAGTAAAGTTTGTTAGTTAATTAGGTATTCACAAAGTAATAAATTCAGTTGAAATTGTTATTGCCGAGAAAATTTGAAGGAAAGTTGTTGTACTATGTTTTTCCTATCAATATTTGCAACGTCGAATTTTCACCAAAGGGTATGAATGGCGTGTTCTTTTGATTCCTTGTCCGACAATTTCTCTTGGCGCAGAACCTTTTCGGTCCCACAGACGAGATAACTCGTACTTAAGCTACACTCCTGAGATCCCAATACTGAAAATAAGGAAGACACCTCATACCCCAGCCCAAAATTTAGAGAGTGTCACATATGTCGTCGCTAATGTTCAAAATCAAAAACCTCTCATCTCCTGACACTTATCTACCTAACATATAGTCTCCGACTAAAACCATCTCTTTACACCAAGTTATTGAGGTCCGTATTTGGACAATTGGGAACTTTTTTATTCCAAAATTTAGCTTGAGCTGTTTTTCTGTTTAGTGTCGCATCTTTGCACATTTGGATAATTTTAACTCAAGCATAAGTTATTCAATTTTTGAATTCTATTTAGTATGATGCAGTCCAAAACAGGGGACAACACATAGAGCTACACCACATTTGTTGCAAAAATATCTGGACTCGGTTCTGATTGAATGTTTTTTTGTTTGAGCCATCGATTGAGTAAGACCAAAGAACAGATAAAGTTCATCTGTGGAAACATCCGTCCAACATGATAAAGCTTGAGCCGTCCGAATTGTCCGAATGTCTTGAATTGTCCGAATACTCCTCATTCATTATCTAAGCATAAATTCTAAAACTATATAAGCAATGTACAGTTAAAAAATCACAAATATTGTGTAAAAAATTACCAATCTCAATTTAGTTGACACAAAACTAAGTTTACAGATAATCTACTAACTTTGGGCCTAAAACGTACGAACAAACAGTGTGAAAGGAAAGCTTAGTCATAAGGATTACAGTGACTCATTGCTTCGTCAAAAAGTTTGACGGAGTCGTGATTGTGAGTCATCACTTCTTCTTACATGAACCATGTCTCCCGCTTCCTGGCAAGTTAACTATATATTTTGCCTTCAGGCTAGACTAGACAAATAGGTGCTGCTGAGGTGCTATTAATGAAAATTTCTTTTGTTCAGGAATTCAAGTTGACAATTTTTGAAAATTAATTTTCAATTAATTTCATAGCTTTTATTGTTAATTTTGGTGATACCACACCTTTCCACCATCGTCAATTCGAACTTTATTCTTGGAAATCTGGATCATATGGAACAGAGTTTTGGATAGCCAGAACCTGTGAGTTTCTTTTGTAGAGATCAGGGTCCTGTTTTATAAAAGTTTGACAACTCGACAAGTCGACAATTTACAATTTACAACTGACAATTTCATGAAAAAGCGTTTTATAAAACTGACAATTACAATTTACCATTACCAGTAAAATCGTGGTTTTTACCAATGATATTTGACAATTTACTATTGGTTTTGACAATTTTGAATTTATTGTTTTGTAAAAAAAACTAATATTGTGACAAGTTGGCGATATGTCAGTGACAATTTGACTTAGGGGTAAAGGTTCTGTCAAGTTGACTACAAGTCTATTAAAATATTATTTAATGTGATAATTATTTAAACTTAACCAACATCATGGCTGCTCTCAATCTTAGTGACACAAATAGTAGTGATAGTGACGATATTGATATGAAAATAACTCGTCTAGAGGGAATTTAAGCCAAGAATAAATTTCACGGGGTCCACTGACTTTGGAATTGTAAAATCAAAAGTGACAATTTGTCAAATCAAAAGTGACAATTTGTCAAACTCTTAAATTTATTGGTATTCTTTATAAAACAGTATTTCCAATGAGTTGTAATTGTAAAAAGTAAATTGTCAAATTGTCATTTGTCAACTTGTCAAGTTTTATAAAACAGGGCCCTGGAATCATAGTTGGATTGGTGACTTGTCATGGTAACACGACTGTCTTTGATGATTCCTGTGTTGAATTGTTTCAACGAGGATAACTTGAATAGAAAGTTTTGTCCCGTTTTCCTTTCCTTCGAGTACTTCACTTTTTTAAGTCTATGGCTTTGACAGTTGTCCTCTACTGGTGAAATTGATGTTAGACGTGTCGGTTTGATGTCCAATTGGCGTAAGTGTTGTTTTGGTAAATTGGTTGTAATGAACAGTATAAATCAATGATTCACAGCGCTGCTGAAAATGGTTTATGTAATCTGTATCCGCTCGCCCGAGTTCTCAAACTAGATGTGAGTTATATCTACCATTGTATCTAATCGACTGTATCAAATTATAGCCGTTTATTATACAGCATGTTTACAAAAAACGGATACTAATTTTCTCCGCCTTTCACCAAAAATGGCATAGGGCAGCAGACACACACATGTTGTGTAAGTTGGCATACACTATTTTTTCAAATTATTGTCTAGACGTGAACTATAATTTCATAATAATTTCCAAATAATGTTAGCGTTTCATAACTCAGGGTAGTAGGTACTGCCAAGAAATCAATTAATTATGACGGAACATCTAACAAATTACATTCAATAATAAAAAATTTGGCAATAATAATAACAATAATAATAATTCTTGTCTAATGTTGACTGACCAATTTTCTTTGTTTAATTGTCACTTGTGTGACGTTACATCTATGCATGCCTGTAAGCGGCATCCAACGGAACGACAAACCTTTTGGCAATAGTCAACATCAATTTCTTCAAATGATTCACAAACATTATCCCTGGTAAGCCAATGTCTAGGATAAGATCAGAAGATCTGATATATTTCGTTAATCTAAAGGTCCACTTGCGCCACAAGGCACCGCCCGCCAACCCATTTCATACATGGGCACTATTTCTTATTCTCACTTTGTTTTTGCTATTTTTTTAAATGCTTTGATAGACCAAAAATAGAGTCAGATTATGGACTCAATGAGTCAATGACTCTATCCTCCGGCAAAATTGAGTCATGTGATAGACTAGTCTTGCAACGATAATTGCCAGTGAGCAATTGTCCTTGAAACCTGGGACTAAAAATAAATTTAGGTTCATTATTTCTGAAAAATAAGCATTTATATCATGTTGGGTTTTGTTCTAAACATGATTTCATGCATTNAAGCCAATGTCTAGGATAAGATCAGAAGATCTGATATATTTCGTTAATCTAAAGGTCCACTTGCGCCACAAGGAACCGCCCGCCAACCCATTTCATACATGGGCACTATTTCTTATTCTCACTTTGTTTTTGCTATTTTTTTAAATGCTTTGATAGACCAAAAATAGAGTCAGATTATGGACTCAATGAGTCAATGACTCTATCCTCCGGCAAAATTGAGTCATGTGATAGACTAGTCTTGCAACGATAATTGCCAGTGAGCAATTGTCCTTGAAACCTGGGACTAAAAATAAATTTAGGTTCGACATTTTCCAGACACTTGAAATTTTAACACATCCCATTGCTAAAGGGGATTTTTATTAAATTTTGAAGATTATTTCTGAAAAATAAGCATTTATATCATGTTGGGTTTTGTTCTAAACATGATTTCATGCATGCAATGCTGCTCCCAAAAGTAGTAGGAGTAGATCAATATCCAACATGATCTAAATGTTTATTTTTCAGAAATTATACTTTTCAAAATTTAATAAAAATTCAAAAAATATATTTTTTTATACCGAAAATATGGCTCCTGGAGAATGCGATTACGTACACTCATACAAAATTTAATCGACTTATATGGCAGATAAACGAAAAAGTTGACAAGGGTGTTTGAAACCCTTTTTTTCAATTTCAACACTAGCCCCTTGCCCCCCCCCCCCCTCATTCTGGAGTTTTTTTAACTATATTTTCTTACTCCACACATCCCCTTCGACAATGGGGTGTGTTAAAATTTCAAGTGTCTGGAAAATGTCGAACCTGAATTTATTTTCAGTCCCAGGTTTGAAGAACAATTGCTCACTGGCAATTATCGTTGCAAGACTAGTTTATCACATGACTCAATTTTGCCGGAGGATAGAGTCATTGACTCATTGAGTCCATAATCTGCCTCTATTTTTGGTCTATCAAAGCATTTTAAAAAATAGCAAAAACAAAGTGAAAATTAGAAATAGTGCCCATTTANTGGTCTATCAAAGCATTTTAAAAAATAGCAAAAACAAAGTGAAAATTAGAAATAGTGCCCATTTATGAAATGGCTTCACGGGCGGTGCCTTGTGGCGCAAGTGGACATTTAAGTTAACGAAATATATCACATCTTCTGATCTTATCTCAAACATTAGCTTACCATGGACAATAAATGTATCTGACCTTTGACACAGTTGTTGCCTGGATTGAAGCACCATTGGGTTGGATATTTATTACTTTGAATAATTAGTTATAGTTAATTAGTTTGTATTTGTGTCTGGATGAGTCTATTTTTGTTGAATAATTCCTCATCTAACTTCACTCCCTCCACTTTTTGTTGTTACCGCTGTTCATCAAATGTCTCAACTTGACTTAAGAGAAAACAACTTTCATTAGTATCCGTTTTTTGTAAACATGCTGTATCTAATCGATAAAAAAGGCGAGTTCGCCGAGAATGTGAAGACAATAAGGGAATGTGACTTTCTAATAAATTAGAAAGAGTAAGTTAGAAATAATTGATTAAATAAAATGAAAATCAAAAAAAAAAATTACTTCCTACTCATACTCCCAACCTTTTTTTTCTTGCTCTTCTTAGTAATCGAACCTAGGAACCTAGATAGCAGTAACCAATTCAAACTCCCACACCATATACATCGCACTAGAACTTAACTCATCTGATGGAATTAGACAATAAACTCAACCCTATTCAACTATCTTAGCATTGCCACTTCGGATTAAACTTTATTCTAAGTATTTAGCCAAAAAGTAATGATTTGCAAACCTAACCAATTCTGTTATTATTAATTAAAAATCAGAACATATTTCATGATACGCTTGTTAAGAATCGGAATATATGCCCTCGCGAAACCCAAGTTTAAGTACTTACGCTTGCTCTTAAAATGTGAAAATAATCTCTTAAAAGTAATAGCATACTCCTATAAATTCAATATCAGTTGTTTCTAATCATTCTGTACAAACAAAAAGCTTTACGACGCTTTGCAAAAACAAACAATTTTGACTTTTTAGGATAATAAAACTTTAGGATAATTTTGACTATTTATATTCTTATGCGTTTGATAGTGCAGCAACGCATATAAATTTAATTCTGCTTTGACGTGAAAAATAGTTTAATGTTTTTTAAATGAACTTTGTGATATTTTTTGTTTCTGCCAATCGAAATATGAAAATCCATAAAAAATGGCATTTATATCTAAAAAGATTTTGTTTTGGATTTTTATGTAAAAATTTTATGTCCATGACCAATCTTAATCATAAACATGACCAACAAATAAAATACAAAAAATATTTTCAAATGATGCAAAAAAAAAATTGAAAAAGTGTAAATTAATGAAAAATTTTTAAGCTCACAGTTGCTTAGAAACAAAAATTTTGCAAGAAAATTAAACTTCAATTGACAAAGTAAAAATAGACTCATATGTTATTTTACGGCACTATTTTAGCAATGCCGCAGAAAAAAACTAATAAAAGTTTATGAGTACCACTCGAAACAATTACCGTAATCAATATACTACTTATTCTTTCTTAAGTTTTGCTAACGAACAAAGCATAAAAATGTCTAGTCTTATTTATAGTTCGATTGACGGAATTCCATACCGATTAAAGAACAAACTTTTAAGCATGTTCAGGTTTTACAAAGAATAGTCTTATAAGAAATTTTTGAAATATTACGAAACTNGGAAGAACAAACTTTTAAGCATGTTCAGGTTTTACAAAGAATAGTCTTATAAGAAATTTTTGAAATATTACGAAACTGCATAATTTTTGCGCACATATTGAATTTGTCTTTCTGATCCTAAACTGTTTTGTTAAACGGTTGCATTAAAATTCTTTACATATTGAATTTGTCTTTCTGATCCTAAACTGTTTTGTTAAACGGTTGCATTAAAATTCTTTTCAAGTTCAAAAATGACCATCTGTGAGAGTTGTGCAGAGTCTCAAAAAGGTACGCAAGTTAGTAGCAAACAGATTTTTATAGATTTTGAGAAAGATTTCTTTTTAACTTTATTTTTCAAACAATTCTACAAATTCCACAAAAACAAATAGCTACTTTCAAGATTCGAAGAAGTTATAATTTATGACATGATTTTCGGCGTATAACTGATTAAATAATATGCAATTTTATTCTGTTAGATGAATCCAATTTTTAGGCAACTATTTTTTAATCTTTAAAATCGTGTTTTTTTACCTTTTAGTAAGAGTTTTCTTAGCTTTTTAGCATGATTATTGCCGGTTTTTATTCGAAATGTGTTGGTGGCCTCAACATGTTTCTCAATTTTTGTAAATTTTTAGTAATATTTTTGTCAGTTTTTACCAAAATTAAAAAAAATTACTTATTTATATAAAACTTAAACAAAATGCATTTAATGTGAAGTTTGCAAATTAGTGAATTTTTTTTAATTGTAAAAGGTCAAAAAAGTTAAAGAGATAAAAAGTGCATTTGATTGTAGTTGATCATAACTACATTTGAATAACCAGATTTTTAGCATAATCCTCTATGTAGCATTTGGATTACATTTAATAATTTTGGACTCCAATGCGACATCTTCGATACGACTCAAACATTCCTATTTAGCAAAATTTGTTCGGTTTTACTTTAACATGCAATAAAAAGTGACTAGCAAATAAGACAACAGTTTTATAAATAAAAAGTAAATAAGGCAACAGTTTTTGTATATGGAAAAAATTACACATATTTTAGACTGAAAATCGATTAAAATTACCATCTTTAGGATTTAATAATTTTTGGCTTAAGTTTTCCACAAATTGACAAAGATTATTTAGCATTGAATTCAAGCAACGTAACTTAAAAATTCATTGTCTACTGATCTAAGTCTCAAAAAATCACAAATATTATCAAATTGCCAAACACCGAGGAGTTTGAATAATAATTTTTCCTTTCTAACCAATTGTAACTAATGTGCTGTAACAAAATGCTACCAAATTAATAGAACATATTTATAGCTAATGAGTTATCTCTTCTCTATTCTTGTGAATACGTGTAGGATAAAATGATATGAATCTATACCTACACAAATTTGATATAACTCATTAGGAACACAAAATTAGATCCTAATGGCTGGATACAGTTTATATCTCATTAGAAACAACTTTATAGAAGTAAGCTCTATTAGATAGGATTTATATCTAATTTAAAAACTCGGGCGTTCAGTTCGTTGTATGAAATTCCTCTTCCGAATACTACAATTTCATTACAAAGCCCGAAGTTACAATCATCTGCATCTGTTATTCTTTCATTTGACTCATAGTCTATTGACATACTTTGCACGCTGAGTTCTCAATGACACTAAAATTTAGTACTGCGGAAACAAAATATTTCCACAGTGAAGACAAATATTAACAGATTTTCTATACTATTGTCATCCGGAAGCCAGTATGAAATATAGGTAGAAATAATAGTATGTCAGCAAGAAATATAGGTAGGAATATTCAATTCTGATTTATTCGCATACGTATCAAAAAAATTTCTGTTTCACTCAGTTAACACATGCAAATGTTGCTGCAAACATAATGGACATTGAATTTCACATAAAAATTTATACAGTAAGTTTTCTGTCTCTGATATTGCGATACTACTGAACAGGCTGTAGTATTTCGTTAAGAAACTTGACATTTAGTGAAAGTCACAAAAAGCATAATTAAGTCATTTAAAAGCCATGAAAAGCATACTACGGAAACTCATTTCTTGTAAAATGTAGCATAATTTTGGACTGCTCTATTAATTAGTTACTTAAAACTCAATTCCACGTGAGAACTATCAAACCGGAAACATATCACAATTTTTTAAATCAAAATCTATTTTCAATAGTCGATTCATACAATGACTTCTTTACAGCATATACAGGGTGGGTTATCTTTAGTGTCCCTATAACCGAGGAAGAGATAAGGGCTTTACTCATACTTTCACTTTCATATCTTGTAGTCAGGGAAGTAAGTCTCTGAGATTGACACTCTTCTCTATAAAATCCCATTCCCAAATAAAAAACGGTCGCAAGGCGTGTGTCCGGTTATGACTATTGTTTCAACAATGCACTTCACATGTTATCCAAACTAGAAGGGGTTCCTTAAGATTCTTTGCAAAACTAACTGTGAAGGGCAATCAATGGCTCGAAAATCTTAATCCAAATTCAAATTATTTAATGATTTTCGCGCCATAGAATACTTCCCTGAAGTTAGTCACTGAATATAATCTCATGTAACTCCATTGAGTTTGAATAACATGTGAAGTGTATGGCTGATATCAAAGTCATAAGCGGACAGACGGCATGCGACAGTTTTTTTCTAGGAATGAGATTGGAAAGAGAAGAGTGATGGTCTGGCATAGCCAAGTTGAAATATTCCGAGGCTATTAAGTAGATAGAAATTATGTTTAAGTTAGTGAGAACAAACCGTATGATTGGCAAAACATGTACCGTCATTGCACAACTCCAATTTTCATATCACGCGGCATGCAAAAATCTAAACGAAACAACATCTAAATGCAGAGCACATGTAAAATTATCACTTATTTCCTAACTCAAAACGTAACATAAGGACTTAGAAATACATATAATTGGATCAAATATCAAAAAAAGTTTCAGTTTCTCAAAGGCAGCGAATTCTAGATTTTATCCACAAAAAGTTTGGAGCTCGTCCGATAATGGGGAAGCCAGTTTTGGAAGGCTATTAAGTAGATAGAAATTATATGTTTAAGTAAGTGAGAACAAACCGTATGATTAGCGAAACATGTACCGTCATTGCACAACTACAATTTTTATATCATGCGGCAAGCAAATACCTGAACGAAAAAACATCTAAATGTAAGGCACATGTAAAATTACCACTTATTTTCTAACTGAAAACGTAACTTAAGGACTTAGAAATACATTTATTTGGATCAAATATCAAGCAAAGTTTCAGTTTCTCAAAGGCAGCGAATTATAGATTTTATCCACAAAAAGCTTGGAGCTCGTCCAATAATGGTGAAGCCAGTTTTGGAAGGCTATTAAGTAGATAGAAATTATATGTTTAAGTAAGTGAGAACAAACCGTATGATTAGCGAAACATGTACCGTCATTGCACAACTACAATTTTTATATCATGCGGCAAGCAAATACCTGAACGAAAAAACATCTGAATGCAGGGCAGATGTAAAATTACCACTTATTCAGCAAACCGTATTCCGAGGTTGAAATATTCACTCCATTTGACTACAACATATGAAACTGGAAGAATAGGTATAGCCCTTATCTCTTCCTCAGCTATAGGGGCACTAAAGATAACCCACCCTGTATTTATATATAGTTCAATAAATTTATTCGGATTGGTGTATGCGACACACTAGACAAAAATCATCATTAATAGACTTTAAGATATTTTAACTAAAAGTCAAGACTCCTTAACTTCTGCTCTGTCGGTACTGGTGTGGAAAGGTTATTCAACATTATTTATAAAAATTGTTTTTTAGTTTAGACATTATAAATTATTCGAGTTGGATTATTTGGGTGGAGGAAATTTGCATTTCGTAATATAGCAAACAATTATTTCAAAAAGCATTCCATATATTTGATACGGATGAAATGATAACCGCGAACAATACGCAGCGGGTACGAAATGGACGTGACTAATATTGCAATTACAAAATTTTCAATACATAATTTTTAGTAGCTGCTTCTTCTACTACCTGAGAATGAAATTTGAAACTAGCAAATACACCAATAACGTGATATATAAACTCTCCGTGTTAAATAAAAAACATTTTTCTGCATGCCTTCAAGATATTACTTTTCATATTGCGAGTAAAATGGTGGAAACCAGATTATTTGTTTCAACTTGTACCTTGTTATTAAAGAAGTAAGCAGAAAAGGAACGACCAACGTGTTTAGGTTAGATTGATATGAATTTTTGCGTGCTGGTATACATTGTACTGCTAAACATTTTCCAATGGGGCACACGAAATTTTATTGAGTAGTTTGACCTCCATTAGTCACCTAATATCACATGCAGTTGTGCATGTGTTTTGATTCGATCGACTTGAATTCTGTACATAATTAGGTATTATACCATCCTAAAAAATGTTTAAATGGAACTTATAAAAAATTATTGTGTGGTTTGACCTCCAGAGGTACCCAAGTACATGTGTTTTGGTTCAATCGACTTAAAATTCGGTATAAAGTATCTAGGAATTAATATCGTGGTCAATGTTTAAATGGAATACATTAAAATCTATTGAGTATTTTGTCCAATCATGATCACTTCAATGTTGAATGTAGTTGTAAAATGTCGACATGTCGAGTCCAATTCTGGCTAGTAAATATTTTAAAATATTTTCTTTAATATTTAGCACTCATCAGTGCAGGGTTGCATTTGAAATAGAACAGATCTATTAATTCCCTTTTATCACATGCAATTTATAGGGATATGCGGAATTGCTTGGATGGTATTTAAAGAAATTACTGAGCAAAATTTGAGACCCCATCGTGAGGACTATGTTTATGGTTCCGATTGATAGATTAAAGTAGCGTGAATATTTAATCAGTAATAAATTATAAAATTCACAGTATATTGATTAGGACAGAAGGAAAAAAAATTATTGCTTTAAACCGGCAACACAACAGTTTTCATTAAATACAAGAATAGTCTTCTCTAATACAAATAGAAGCATTTGAGCTTTTGAATTTCTCGTAGGACCATGGCATCTATAAATATTTTAAAATCTTTAATTTCTGTAATAAATTTGGGGGATATATTAATTGTATTCCTTTCTACTGGGACCCTTTTGCGAGCTGTTTAAAAATGCTTGAGAAGAATAAACAGAAAGATGCAAAATACAAACTTTGGCAGCGTCTTGAAATTTTGTTTGTAATTGGTCGGATTTCTTTTTAGTTACCAGGGTTTCATGTGCTACTTGAGGAACAGCTCATCGATAGAAATATTGTTGTATTGCTTCATGTTTTGCATTCTAGTGATGCCAGCTCCGGTCCATTTTTTGATAACATACAGCCGATTTCAGTATATATATATAATTAACTCAGTTCTGTGTCTGCATTATTCTGGTAAGCTATGACATATTGATTTTAATACTTTCCTCATACCAAACTTAAGTTTTATAGATTAGAATTCCAACAAATTTTGGAATTGGTGGTATTTATTGTTGCCGTGTATTAGAATTGCATTTGATTTTTCAGAGTTAAAATTCTAAATACCAATTTCTGTTTGATATTTCTTGAAATCTGAACAACCAGTCAATTCCACTGAGATGGTGTTGGAATGGAAAAGGCAGTTGTNTGTTTGATATTTCTTGAAATCTGAACAACCAGTCAATTCCACTGAGATGGTGTTGGAATGGAAAAGGCAGTTGTGAACTACAAATGCTAAAATTTAAGAATTGGGCTATAATGCCTTGGTATTACCTCCTTCAGAATTGGCTATTCATAGTTTCTTAATTCACCATTTTTTTTAAATTATGTACTTCAACTTGTCAACAAAATAAGAGGAATTGAATACTCATGAATTATTTCAGCTGAACTATAATTTTAAATCGAATTTTTTTGCTAAGTTTTTTAAGCTTTTGTTTTATAAGTTATTAGTTTTTTCTTTTGAGTTAACAAATAATTGTTCACATGACGTTAATAAATAGTTNTTTGAGTTAACAAATAATTGTTCACATGACGTTAATAAATAGTTATGGGCGGTCTCCAGTGAAACAATGAAAATTTTAATTTCTAAAGTTTGTTTTAAACAATTTTGTTTATTTCTCTGATTTACTCACCTAGGTAACACTGATGACGCTTCACCTAGGGGAACTAAACAAACGGAGAATGTTTATCTAGAGAAGGTTGTCAGATACTTAATCGTTACTGCTGTAATTGTAGTTTTGTTAGCTGCTCCCGAACACCTTGTTGCAATTGAGAACAGTTTGCCAGTGAGCAGATTTCTGAATTTTGGAAATATTGGGATCTCCATAATCATCAACACACTATGGATATTTGCTTGCATTGTGGATTGGGTGCTCGTGCTATCGATGATCATTTCGATTATAATCCACACTTCATCGACAGTATCTTCATTCAATGCTTCACAAAATATATGGTAATTTCGCGTTTCTTGATAATCTCTTGTGCATCATTTCTTTTAGTGATTCATTATGTCGTAGATATTATTGCAACAGAACGTGAAACTGTAACCCAGATAAATTGGAACAAAAATTGATAAATCAATCTGAGAGAAATGTTCTGTAACATATAGTGTTATGCAAGATATTGAATGAATGAATTTTTATTGATGGACACGAGGTCTAGTCAAATGTTGTATTAGCATAGCTTTTGAATAGCATTAGAAGACATATTATACAGATTGGTTAGTTCGAATTGTTGTATAGTTTCAACAGAGAAGGGTGAAGGAAGTGGCATTTATTTCAGGCAGAGATCATTAAGTGCTCTACCCTCAAAAATGTAGAGGAAGTCGAGCCTTCCTCCACAAAGTTTACATTCCGCATCCTCGAGAAATCCGAGCCTAAACCAGATCCCCTTATTGTACATTAAATCAAAACCTAGTTTATATTGTAAGGCGCATGTGACAAGGTGATATGAATATTGATTATTTAGGCATAATAAGGCACCCAAGCTGGTTCGTATTTTAGAGTAGTGTGGTATAGAGGTTGAATTATTGGCTAGTTCCAGGTCGGCGTATCCCATTCTCTGACTCAGAGTTTCAACACTATGTTTCCTGCAAAAATAAAAGGAGTGCAGAGATAAGTTATCCCAAGCATTTGCATACCCTGTGTCTTTGAAAACCTGTGCCATATAGTGTACTCGATTTGACTATTACGTCAAACAGCTTTAGTGTCGTATTGAGAAAGAACACCTTGGATGAATTGAGGGTAGATAAGACTGCTCCCTGTGCGGCTAGCCCTTTGTTGATGGCGTGTTTCGCTGCTAAATTGTAAAGGCCGGACGATGAGAGCAAGATTCCTAAGTATTCAGTGATAATCTCTTGTGCATCATTTCCTTTGGTGATTCATTATGTCGGAGGTATTATTGCAACAGAACTTGAAACTGTGACCCAGATAAATTGGAACAGAAATTGATAAATTAATTTGTAGAGAAATGATCTGTAACATATAATGTTATGCAACATATTGTTTATTTATTCACCTCAAAATACTACAACTAAAGAAGTAGTACTGCTTGACTTATGAATGGATGTTTGTGTTGATGTGAGGTGTCCTCTGCAGGTCACACAAAACTGTAGAAGTTCTAAATTGTTACATGAATAATATGACGATATCTATATGCCTCGTTTTCAGGGATAAATCGAATAGTCCTTGAATACAATTGTGCAACAAAAATTTAGTAGGTTTACACCGTATGTCGTTTTATATACTTATCTGTTGACATGAATTGGTCTACAAAACAAGTTTACNTTTAGTAGGTTTACACCGTATGTCGTTTTATATACTTATCTGTTGACATGAATTGGTCTACAAAACAAGTTTACAAATTTCACCATTGAATGGAAATTTTATAAACTTGTGCAACAGAATGCTATTAGGTTTACGCCACATGTTGTTTTAGATAACTTACCTGTTGATATATATCGGTCTGCAAAACATGTTGACAAATTTTACCTTTGCATGTTAATTTCATAAACTTCTTTTATAACCCATTTAAGCAAAGCGAATTTGCTATTTAAAGTTGATGGCTAATAGAACGAAAACTAACAGATGAAACCAAACATGTTGTTCGAAAGGTTAGAATATCTTAAATATTTACTACATTGTGCAAACTGTTTTTTACAATGAGCAAGGAAACAACATTTTTTTNGGTTAGAATATCTTAAATATTTACTACATTGTGCAAACTGTTTTTTACAATGAGCAAGGAAACAACATTTTTTTGTTTTTCGAAATTTTCTTTGTACTAGAGGAAGAAAAATGGCAGAAATAGAGAAAGCATATGAGTCCGNTTTTTTTGTTTTTCGAAATTTTCTTTGTACTAGAGGAAGAAAAATGGCAGAAATAGAGAAAGCATATGAGTCCGAACAGTGCCAACAAAAGTTCACTGAATACCAAAATTGTAGAAGATTATAATCATGGAGAAGCATAGCGAAGGATTAACAAACAAATATTGGCTTGATTTGATAATGTANTCCCATTCCCAAATAATTCCTAATCCTCCCTAATTTTCCCCCAATCCCCTCAAGTAAGATAATTTAATCTTACAACGCAGCGGGTACGAAATGGACGTGACTATTATTGCAATTAAANACGCAGCGGGTACGAAATGGACGTGACTAATATTGCAATTAAAAAATTTTCAATACATAATTTTTAGTAGCTGCTTCTTCTACTACCTGAGAATGAAATTTGAAACTAGCAAATACACCAATAACGTGATATATAAACTTTCCGTGTTAAATAAAAAACATTTTTCTGCATGCCTTCAAGATATTACTTTTCATATTGCGAGTAAAATGGTGGAAACCAGATTATTTGTTTCAACTTGTACCTTGTTATTAAAGAAGTAAGCAGAAAAGGAACGACCAACGTGTTTAGGTTAGATTGATATGAATTTTTGCGTGCTGGTATACATTGTACTGCTAAACATTTTCCAATGGGGCACACGAAATTTTATTGAGTAGTTTGACCTCCATTAGTCACCTAATATCACATGCAGTTGTGCATGTGTTTTGATTCGATCGACTTGAATTCTGTACATAATTAGGTATTATACCATCCTAAAAAATGTTTAAATGGGACTTATAAACAATTATTGTGTGGTTTGACCTCCAGAGCTACCCAAGTGCATGTGTTTTGGTTCAATCGACTTAAACTTCGGTATAAAGTATCTAGGAATTAATATCGTGGTCAATGTTTAAATGGAATAACATTAAAATCTATTGAGTATTTTGTCCAATCATGATCACTTCAATGTTGAATGTAGTTGTAAAATGTCGACATGTCGAGTCCAATTCTGGCTAGTAAATATTTTAAAATATTTTCTTTAATATTTAGCACTCATCAGTACAGGGTTGCATTTGAAATAGAACAGATCTATTAATTTCCTTTTATCACATGCAATTTATAGGGATATGCGGAATTGCTTGGATGGTATTTAAAGAAATTACTGAGCAAAATTTGAGACCCCATCGTGAGGACTATGTTTATGGTTCCGATTGATAGATTAAAGTAGCGTGAATATTTAATCAGTAATAAATTATAAAATTCACAGTATATTGATTAGGACAGAAGGAAAAAAATTATTGCTTTAAACCAGCAACACAACTGTTTTCATTAAATACAAGAATAGTCTTCTCTAATACAAATAGAAGCATTTGAGCCTTTGAATTTCTCGTAGGACCATGGCATCTATAAATATTTTAAAATCTTTAATTTCTGTAATAAATTTTGGGGGATATATTAATTGTATTCCTTTCTACTGGGACCCTTTTGCGAGCTGTTTAAAAATGCTTGAGAAGAATAAACAGAAAGATGCAAAATACAAACTTTGGCAGCTTCTTGAAATTTTGTTTGTAATTGGTCGGATTTCTTTTATTAGTTACCAGGGTTTCATGTGCTACTTGAGTAACAGCTCATCGATAGAAATATTGTTGTATTGCTTCATCTTTTGCATTATAGTGATGCCAGCTCCGGTCCATTTTTTGATAACATACAGCCGATTTCAGTATGTATATATAATTAACTCAATTCTGTGTCTGCATTATTCTAGTAAGCTATGACACATTGATTTTAATACTTTCCTCATACCAAACTTAAGTTTTATAGATTAGAATTCCAACAAATTTTGGAATTGGTGCCGTGCATTAGAATTGCATTTGATTTTTCAGAGTTAAAATTCTAAATACCAATTTTTGTTTGATATTTCTTGAAATCTGAACAACCAGTCAATTCCACTGAGATGGTGTTGGAATGGAAAAGGCAGTTGTGAACTACAAATGCTAAAATTTAAGAATTGGGCTATAATGCCTTGGTATTACCTCCTTCAGAATTGGCTATTCATAGTTTCTTAATTCACCATTTTTTTTAAATTATGTACTTCAACTTGTCAACAAAATAAGAGGAATTGAATACTCATGAATTATTTCAGCTGAACTATAATTTTAAATCGAATTTTTTTGCTAAGTTTTTTAAGCTTTTGTTTTATAAGTTATTAGTTTTTTCTTTTGAGTTAACAAATAATTGTTCACATGACGTTAATAAATAGTTATGGGCGGTCTCCAGTGAAACAATGAAAATTTTAATTTCTAAAGTTTGTTTTAAACAATTTTGTTTATTTCTTTGATTTACTCACCTAGGTAACACTGATGACGCTTCACCTAGGGGAACTAAACAAACGGAGAATGTTTATCTAGAGAAAGTTGTCAGATACTTAATCGTTACTGCTGTAATTGTAGTTTTGTTAGCTGCTCCCGAACAGCTTATTGCAATTGAGAACAATTTGCCAGTGAGCAGATTTCTGAATTTTGGAAATATTGGGATCTCCATAATCATCAACACACTATGGATATTTGNTTTGCCAGTGAGCAGATTTCTGAATTTTGGAAATATTGGGATCTCCATAATCATCAACACACTATGGATATTTGCTTGCATTGTGGATTGGGTGCTCGTGCTATCGATGATCATTTCGATTATAATCCACACTTCATCGACAGTATCTTCATTCAATGCTTCACAAAATATATGGTAATTTCGCGTTTCTTGATAATCTCTTGTGCATCATTTCTTTTAGTGATTCATTATGTCGTAGATATTATTGCAACAGAACGTGAAACTGTAACCCAGATAAATTGGAACAAAAATTGATAAATCAATCTGAGAGAAATGTTCTGTAACATATAGTGTTATGCAAGATATTGAATGAATGAATTTTTATTGATGGACACGAGGTCTAGTCAAATGTTGTATTAGCATAGCTTTTGAATAGCATTAGAAGACATATTATACAGATTGGTTAGTTCNAGGTCTAGTCAAATGTTGTATTAGCATAGCTTTTGAATAGCATTAGAAGACATATTATACAGATTGGTTAGTTTGAATTGTTGTATAGTTTCAACGGAGAAGGGTGAAGGAAGTGGCATTTATTTCAGGCAGAGATCATTAAGTGCTCTACCCTCAAAAATGTGGAGGAAGTCGAGCCTTCCTCCACAAAGTTTACATTCCTCATCCTCGAGAAATCCGAGCCTATACCAGATCCCCTTATTGTACATTAAATCAAAACCTAGTTTATATTGTAAGGCGCATGTGACAAGGTGACATGAATATTGATTATTTAGGCATAATAGGGCACCCAAGCTGGTTCGTATTTTAGAGTAGTGTGGTATAGAGGTTGAATTATTGGCTAGTTCCAGGTCGGCGTATCCCATTCTCTGTCTCAGAGTTTCAATACTATGTTTCCTGTAAAAATAAAAGGAGTGCAGAGATAAGTTATCCCAAGCATTTGCGTACCCTGTGTCTTTGAAAACCTGTGCCATATAGTGTACTCGATTTGACTATTACGTCAAACAGCTTTAGTGTCGTATTGAAAAAGAACACCTTGGATGAATTGAGGGTAGATAAGACTGCTCCCTGTGCGGCTAGCCCTTTGTTGATGGCGTGTTTCGCTGCTAAATTGTAAAGGCCGGACGATGAGAGCAAGATTCCTAAGTATTCAGTGATAATCTCTTGTGCATCATTTCCTTTGGTGATTCATTATGTCGGAGGTATTATTGCAACATAACTTGAAACTGTGACCCAGATAAATTGGAACAGAAATTGATAAATTAATTTGTAGAGAAATGATCTGCAACATATAATGTTATGCAACATATTGTTTATTTATTCACCTCAAAATACTACAACTAAAGAAGTAGTACTGCTTGACTTATGAATGGATGTGTGTGTTGATGTGAGGTGTCCTCTGAAGGTCACACAAAACTGTAGCAGTTCTAAATTGTTAAATGAATAATATGACGATATCTATATGCCTCGTTTTCAGGGATAAATCGAATAGTCCTTGAATACAATTGTGCAACAAAGGTTTAGTAGGTTTACACCGTATGTCGTTTTATATACTTATCTGTTGACATGAATTGGTCTACAAAACAAGTTTACAAATTTCACCATTGAATGGAAATTTTATATACTTGTGCAACAGAATGCTATTAGGTTTACGCCACATGTTGTTTTAGATAACTTACCTGTTGATATATATCGGTCTGCAAAACATGTTGACAAATTTTACCTTTGCATGTTAATTTCATAAACTTCTTTTATAACCCATTTAAGCAAAGCGAATTTGCTATTTAAAGTTGATGGCTAATAGAACGAAAACTAACAGATGAAACCAAACATGTTGTTCGAAAGGTTAGAATATCTTAAATATTTACTACATTGTGCAAACTGTTTTTTACAATGAGCAAGGAAACAACATTTTTTTGTTTTTCGAAATTTTCTTTGTACTAGAGGAAGAAAAATGGCAGAAATAGAGAAAGCATATGAGTCCGAACAGTGCCAACAAAAGTTCACTGAATACCAAAATTGTAGAAGATTATAATCATGGAGAAGCATAGCGAAGGATTAACAAACAAATATTGGCTTGATTTGATAATGTACCAATTTCACCTACTACGCGGAAAAAAGATTGTGTTTTTGGCGGGCAAAGTGATAATTATGTTGAATCGTTGTGATATTAATGAAAGCAAATAGAGGTTACAATGACAGACAATCTGGGATTAAGTCTTAATGAAGACGAAATATAGGAATGAAGAAGAATTTTGGTAATCATTTATCGCTGCACACTAAACAAGAAGATACAAATGCACTGTGATAGATTCCTGAGTTGGTGCATAAAACTGCCGCTAAAAACAAATACCAATCAGAGACTGGAATGATCCAGATCAGCATTATGTTATAAAAATAGATTCAAATTCCGATGAAAACAGAGTTAACATAATTGAGTTGAGTTACTTCGCCAAAGTCACTCACCATATAACACTAGACTGGCTCTCTCAAATACAAAGTTTAAAAATTTACCACATTAAACGGTATACCTTTAGTGATCCACATTAGCTTTTGGAAGTTGGATTTATGAGAATTAAAGTTTGGGTAAATGTAGGAAAGCAATAAGTGGGAGGTTTAGTAAGAAGGTATAGCTTGACTAAATTTTTAACTCTCATTCAACATGTCAAGATTGGATAAATTGGTTAAAAGATTTNCTCATTCAACATGTCAAGATTGGATAAATTGGTTAAAAGATTTTTTACCATGTAAACAGTTTTCACTTTCTTAATCTTAAATCCAGTTGGCATGTCAGGTAAACTGCTGGAAAACAATAGAATTTAACACAATAAAATTGCATAAAATATTGATCGAATGCAATAAGATCTAACGGTAGAATGAATCATATATCGAAATGATCGAAATTCATATTTCGACGTATATTTCTCTTTACAATTTTATCGATCATTTTGTTGTCGACCATAAGTTTTCAGCACAGTTCAGCAAAATAAGTGAGCCTGCGCCACGGCTAAGGAGTTTTTTATTTTCAAAATGAGCTGAGCCTGAGTATTATTACTGGACGTCAAAAGTTAGGTCCTTGTGTAGATTGATAGGGAAGTAATTTGGTGTTGTCACGGCAGGAACCGGAGTTGACTCAAATTACTTCCAAATCAATTTGCGAATGTTGAATACAATTAGTATTTAATATTTTGCGAAAAAGTAAATTGTTACATTTTAGGAGAAAGGAATCACTCAGGTCAACATAATTTTGAGTAGAACAAGTGACTTGATCTACTCAAACTTCTTGGTTTACCGAAGTGATTCCTTTCAGTTTGATCTTCAAAATTTTAGTTAAATTAATTGTATAAAATATTAACCGAATAGATTCTTACCTCTAACAATTAATTCCACTCCACAAAACAATTGATCAATTATCACTAAAACTTTCAAATTGATTAGTATATTTTAAAAGTTAAGGATTATAAATATTTTTTTTTGTAATAAAGAGATTGAAAAAAATACCTCCAAATCCCACAACCCCACATCTTCCACTCACAACCCNAATAAAGAGATTGAAAAAAATACCTCCAAATCCCACAACCCCACATCTTCCACTCACAACCCATACACATATTTCTTATACTTCTTGTATGACGTGAACTCCTTCCATACCACTTTTCTCACCGACTACACAACCAAGAGGTAACCTAGCTTACCTTAAAGTATAGTACTCAGGTGGGGAAAAAAGTGAGAAGAATCGACTTTTTTTAAATTAGAGCTTGGAAAAAAAATTTGGTACTCAGGTCGAGGCAAAATCAGAGCAGAAACGTAAAAAAATTCTTCAAGGGAAGAAAAAGAACATTTTCTGCTCAGGAAGAACGACCCCCTTTTTCTGCCGAGCAAAAAGTGAGAAAAATAATCTCAAATCAAATTTTGGGGAATTAGAAACATTTTTTAATAGTTTTTCACAAGTTTCAAAAACGAGAATAACTTCTAGTTAAAATCTTTATTATTAATCTTTCAAAATTCAAAATTCAAAAATCAAAAAAACACTAAATCATCATCCTCTTCCGAATCAGAACTGTTAATTTTCAAAAACTTTTTAAATTAACAATGGACAGTGACAATTTATTAATCCGAACTCTTTCTTTGAAATCAATTTATTTAAAAATTAGTCACATGAAACTTTTTTTGCTCAGCCTTGACGTGAGTACCCTCTATTTTACGCTTGGCTTAAAGTGGGCAAAAATGATATTTTCAGCTCAACTTTTTTCCTACGTTTCNTCACGCTTGGCTTAAAGTGGACAAAAATGACATTTTCAGCTCAACTTTTTTCCTACGTTTTTTCTCATCCTAGGCTGAAAATTTGTCACACTTTTTGCTCGGGTTTAATCCCCACCTGAGTACTAAGCTTAAGGTGTAGGTAAGCAGTATTTTCTCAACCCCTTTACTGAATAAGGAATAATTTTTGGGTTTTGCTTGGGTATGCTCGGTATGTTTGGACCCGGGGTGAATATAGATACCTCTAGGNCCTTTACTGAATAAGGAATAATTTTTGGGTTTTGCTTGGGTATGCTCGGTATGTTTGGACCCGGGGTGAATATGGATACCTCTAGGGAAGTTAATGAATTGTTTCCATGGCGGTTACAAGAACTAAATTTAGAAAAATTATTTACTTAGGTTCAGTTCATTACCACTTTTTCTAATTTAATTTAAAGCAATAGTTTCTCAAATAATGTAGTTCTCCATAGGCAAAACAAGCGAATAGGCCCGAGTAAATCAAGTAATACGCCTNTTCTAGGTAAGTTAATGAATTGATTCCCTGGCGGTTACAAGAACTAAATTTAGAAAAATTATTTACTTAGGTTCAGTTCATTACCACTTTTTCTAGTTTAATTTAAAGAAATAGTTTCTCAAATAATGTAGTTCTCCATAGGCAAAACAAGCGAATAGGCCCGAGTAAATCAAGTAATTCGCCTTCAATAATCATAGTTTGGATGAGTCGTCAAAATAAATAGACGATTGCTTTTTGATAAATTCAAATTTCCANCTTCAATCATCATAGTTTGGATGAGTCGTCAAAATAAATAGACGATTGCTTTTTGATAAATTCAAATTTCCACATGGTCTGTCATAATTAAATTTAATGCTCTGTGCCTGTGTTTTTTTTTGCAAAACAGCCGGGCTCATGTGGCGTAGAAAATTTTAGAGACCTGAAAGCCTTGGCTCAGATTTTCAAAGTGCTGAGCCTGAGCCTCCGTGAAGGCTAAATGAACATCAAGGAACCTGAGCACAAAAGAGCCGCAGTTCAGCTCAGGGCCGCGCTAATGAATCTGAGTCTTGTGCCACACTATCGTCATATTGCTTTCTTTCTGTCTATTTTTGGAGCATATCACATTGAATTCAACTGGGATTCAAACTTTTCTGTAAAAAGGGATTGCACAGCTTTGCCTTTGTGTTTATTATTCAAGGTATTAAAAATTTGTTCCTTCACCAGAAGTAATAACACACCCAAATTCGCTAGCCCTTAGTCAATGTGCAATCCTGCTTCTTCTCACGGTTTTGTGCAATTCGTTCTTCCTGCTACTATTTCTCACCTTATCATCTACATAATTAGAATGCACGAGATANACGGTTTTGTGCAATTCGTTCTTCCTGCTACTATTTCTCACCTTATCATCTACATAATTAGAATGCACGAGATACTCTTCCAAACCTTACCAAAGTTGCCTATCTTTCCAAATATTGACTGCATCTTTTCACAACCTTTCTGTTTCTTCCAACTTTCTCGAGAGATAACGAAAGAAGCCAGTCGTCTAACTTTATTACGATATAAGGCAGAATCAAGAGCCGATGCTTATGTTGCTGCCTGGAGGTAAGGGATTCGTTTATTTTAAGAACAATTATGCAACACCTGGACTTTCTGAGCTAACGGAAGAAGAAATCACATATTGTGGTTCCAGCAATTGACCAAATATCTTAGTTTCAATTTACACACTACCATACCATGCAGAATATGTGAACGCTTTTTGTTTTTTCACATGTAGACTGCATAGCAACAAGAAAAAAAGCGTTCACATATTCTGCACGGTGACGTGGTTTCAACTCAGAAAAGTTAAGACTAGCTAAATAGTAATATTAAGTATTCTCACTACAAATTGCCTTATTCACCAGGTTGACAGTTTACTCACCGGACGAGACAAGAAAATCCAAAACTCATGTACTACAAAGAGCTAGGGAAGTTCATCATGCAGCAGTTGTGACAGTTATGAGACCAGTACTACCCGTGATGCTTGTTGTTGCAGAGTTTCTGATGATCACTTCAATATTTTCAGTGATAAAATTGCGCTCTAAGTTTCATCCTTTCTTAACAGGAATAATTTTCTTGATTGGTCTGAATACGTCTATTCTTCTGAAACTGGCTATCGACTTAGCTGTTAAGGTAACAGAAGCGTCAGTTGATTACATAAATATTGCAAGGCGAGTGAAGCTCAATCATNCGGTTTTGTGCAATTCGTTCTTCCTGCTACTATTTCTCACCTTATCATCTACATAATTAGAATGCACGAGATATTTTTCCAAACCTTACCAAAGTTGCCTATCTTTCCAAATATTGACTGCATCTTTTCACAACCTTTCTTTTCTTCCAACTTTCTCGAGAGATAACGAAGGAAGCCAGTCGTCTAACTTTATTACAATATAAGGCGGAATCAAGAACCGATGCTTATGTTGCTGCCTGGAGGTAAGGGATTCGTTTATTTTAAGAACAATTATGCAACATCTGGACTTTCTGAGCTAACGGAAGAAGAAATCACATATTGTGATNTCGTTTATTTTAAGAACAATTATGCAACATCTGGACTTTCTGAGCTAACGGAAGAAGAAATCACATATTGTGATTCCAGCAATTGACCAAATATCTTAGTTTCAATTTACACACTACCATACCATGCAGAATATGTGAACGCTTTTTATTTTTTCACATATAGACTGCATAGCAACAAGAAAAAAAGCGTTCACATATTCTGCACGGTGAGGTGGTTTCAACTCAGAAAAGTTAAGAATAGCTAAATAGTAATATTAAGTATTCTCACTACAAATTGCCTTATTCACCAGGTTGACAGTTTACTCACCGGACGAGACAAGAAAATTCAAAACTCATGTACTACAAAGAGCTAGGGAAGTTCATCATGCAGCAGTTGTGACAGTTATGAGACCAGTACTACCCGTGATGCTTGTTGTTGCAGAGTTTCTGATGATCTCTTCAATATTTTCAGTGATAAAATTGCGCTCCAAGTTTCATCCTTTCTTAACAGGAATACTTTTCTTGATTGGTCTGAATACGTCTATTCTTCTGAAACTGGCTCTCGACTTAGCTGTTAAGGTAACAGAAGCGTCAGTTGATTACATAAATATTGCAAGGCGAGTGAAGCTCAATCATCTATCTCTCCAAGACAAGAAAATGTTTAATTCCTTTCGCGCTTTCAATTGGAAAATAGGGAATTCTGTTACACTCTCTCGGGGTACATTTCCAAACATTATGAATGAAATAGTTATATCGACCATAATAAATCTTCTCGTTATCGTATAAAGCACTCGTTAAGGATAAATTATAATACCCGATATTTTGAGCTTTGTGGAATTCATAATGTACTAATTTGTTTTATCATTAAATATTGTTACAGAAATATAAATCAGTCTGTTGTTATTGATTCAGTTAAAATTTAGAAACGTTTCCTATGGTACATTAAGCTTAAATGTAACGCTATTTATGACAAAATTCAACTGTCCAAAGTTAACCCTCCCCCGCCCCCACCCATAAAATAAAAATGAATTGCTTTTGTAAAAAAAAATCTTACAAAATAAACTCCGTAAATTACTAGGTTTTGTAAGTGGTTAGTGCACCCATTTGTACAGATGATGACAAAAAACTGGTTGAATTTGAATAAAATCAATTGAAAATGATGCTTATTTTCACGATAGAATCCGCTCTATCGTGAAAACAATCGTAACTAGTTTTAGGTAACTGGTTATCACTCAAAGGAAATTTCTCACAGGTTTAGTGGATTGACCCGGTGGCTTGCTATATATCGTTACGATATATAGCAAGTACGAATGTTATGATAGAGTAAATAAATATAAAATCTTGAGTTAGGCTAGAAATTTGGATTCAAAAAAATTGTATGGTGTTATGCTGCCTCATTCTAACTTAACCGTGTAGTTTGTGGTAACTAGTTATCACTCAAAGCAAATCTCACACGGACTTAGTGGCTTGGCCCGGTGGCTTGCTGAATATCTCTATTAGAGTAAATAAATATAAAATCTTGAGATAGGCTACCACTTTTAGATAATGAAGCTTGGTAAATTTCTTACTAAACAAATGAGAAAAGTTAAAAAAAAAGTGGGTGGTTCGAGTTACTATTATTTAAAAAAATATTGATTGCGCTTAACCTCATGAACAATCCGTAAATCCGACAATTCCGAAATTTGTTTGCAGGCCACATCCACGCTCAATTTGGTCGTAAATACCATGTTCACTTATAACATTACACTCAACGCGTTCGAGTTCGTCATCTGGTACTCTTCAATGGGGACCTACTTACACTAAGATTTCATATTGGTGGTTGAGACTGATTTGTACAACGAAATATGATGTGTGCAAACTATGGTTTTCTAACAACCAAACCTAATTCCTATACAAATGAATCATCCCTACATCAAACCCGTTTGCGTTTCAATTTATTGTTTTAGGTTACCTGATAAACCTGCCACTTCATAGTACTTTTGTCGAATTATGGATGCCTATGCCTGACTTGAAAAATGGATGAATAGGGATTACAATTGGCGGGGAAATTGCCCCGACAACGGGGACGGGGAAATACCCGTTTTCCTCGTCGGTCCCCCGATTTTGTTTTTTTCCATTTTACCATTCACAACAAACTAACAAACTTTTGTGAAAAATAATAATAATTATGAAGAAAATTTTTTAAACAAATAACAAAAAGAAAAAACACAACTTAATTCTATTATGTTGATGTTATTTTCCCCGATCGGGGATCCCCGGCGTTTCCAGGGAATTTATTTCCCCGAAATCCCCGATTCCCTGATCGGGGACGGTCTTCAATTGCAATCCCTATGGATGAATCGCGACCTTAACTTAACCACTCCGATTGACACCTTTGGGATAATTTTCTAGATCGTGGATTGAACCATACCACTGAAGTCCGCGAATACCAGTTGGAAACAAGCTGTGAAATATAGAACCTCAAAGCTACCAGTACCTGTAAAGCTGGAGGTAATTGACAGCCTCGTTTTAACGGGTAAACTAATCCATTTTTCACACTGTCTATCACAAATCCGGCGGTAACTTTGTGTATATAGAAGCGTCTTTAAAATTCAAGAGAACTCTCACTGCCTTCCTAAAGACCTACAGGTATTCTTCGGAACGCGCGCAAGATTTTGCAATACGTCTGAGGAGTCGATTCGACGGAGTCTCACTAGCCATTACATAAAAAATTAGTAACAAATCTTACTCATTGCGTATGGTCAAAGCTTTGACTACATAGTGAACGAAGTCACCACGCTGCCGTAGTTTTTCCATTAGGAATATGAAAGTTACTAAAGTCATACTTACTACGAACAATTGGTCAGAGTAACTGTAAACTTACTACAACCAATTAGTCACTTTCATTGTCGATATCAAATTGAGTTAAGTAAGTCTAATTTTGAATTTGAACAACTTCGCGGTAAGTGGACATTACATAGACTTCTGACGAAGGTTGAAAGCTTACTTTCACAGTGTAACTAAAAAATTCGGGAAGAGATTAGTTTGACAATGTACTAGATTGCATTTAAATTAAATACAATAAGTTCAACAAACGAAAGCGTGGTATGCTTTAAATGAAGTAAAGACAACTTCTAATTTTAATCCAACTCAAGCTCATATAATAATAAAATAAAGCGAAAAAATTAAAGAGACACTTTTTTTAGTGAAAAATTTTGACTAGTAAGCAAAGTTAAGACAGATTCATATTTTTCGTTCCAGTGTAATGTTACCTTAATAGATTTAGAAGGATCGATAGAAAATACCGTTGCCGTTAACAGTGCCATATAGGGCATTACCCCACATCGATAAATTATCCAAGTTTCCATCGAGTAATTCCCAAGATGTTGGATTGGTGAAAATGTTCTTAGTTGCGCAGTAAATTGATTTCACAGAGTTGACGCCGCAGGTCCTCGCATAGTCGCAGTCATAACTAATATCAACAAGGGCTCCTGATATATCAACTCAATTTCGCGAAACACCCTAAACTTGATTGTTTGTATTCACACCAAAGAGGCGTCTCGCTCGCACATCCACTTTCATCAAACCACCATCAAGTTTTTTTCAGCCATATGTTGAGTGAAACTGAGTGTTGGATGGAATCTGGCTAGGGTTACATTGTTTTGGGAAGAATATAGAATATCGGTTGTAGTTGGAGCAGTAGATTTGGCTTGCTGAATTTGTTCCACATATTTGTGCGCCGTCAATGGATATCTGTTGAAGACTACCGGATATTTTGACCCAAGTAGTATAGATCTCATTGTAGTAGGCACGCATAATCTTCACATCATCCTTAACTAAAACCATCTCTCGTCCGTAGAGCGCAACTTGCTTTGCATTAGATGGACCAGGAATGAGTACCCAACCTGGCTTTGCTGTGGTGATCCCATTTGTTGCGCAGCAAATCTGTTTACCTTACAACAGTAATAAACTGTAGGTGAATAGAAGTACCCATATTACCAAGAAGTTATAAAACAAATTTCCACAACTAAAATCAAATTTTTTACTTTTGTAATTGTTTATTGAGTTCATTAGTACAAAGACGTTATAGTTCACCACACAAAAATGTAATATTAGATGAAATGAAATACACTCGAATTATACTTAAAAAAGCCGCTATTATAATTGACAAGCATAACTAGCATGTTTTTTTTAAAACGAAACCGTTTTCTGAAATCGACGAGCTAAGTGACGTTTTGAGAAAAAATTACCTTAAATTTTAAATTTTTAAATGAAAATTCATCTGTCTTCTGTGTATATGCAAGGAACTTACCTGTGTTCATCCCACAGATGATCCCTTCTGAAACAGCGATTTGCTTCAAAGCTCCATCCATTTTAATCCAGCCTTGTGTCTGAGCTGCTGAGCTCAGTACGCCAATGCAGAAGAGAACGAGAAACTTCATATTTCCTTCTGTTGAGGAAATATTTTGGTTTGAAGTTTTGATACGTCTATAGCACTTTAAACTAATCTTCGACTGTGCGTTTCAGCTGAAGATTCAGCTTATTTAAGTGAAAATTTGAAAATTTTGGTATTTGAAAATGTAATTGCTTTACACATTATTATGTATTGCAAACACTACGGAATTTTCTATGTCCGTCCGTTAGTCAGTGCTTTAACACAAAAACGACTTGGCGGATGGAGGTAGGGTATGTATTCCACTAATAGGTAGCCCATCCACTATGGACGGACAATTTCAAAGGTAAATTTTACGTAATTCGGTCAAAGATTCCGTGTAACCCCAATTTTGCTTTATAGGAGTATACATGTTAAATATTAAGTCGAATATTTCGAGAAGTAATGGATGGATAGAAGTAGGATTTTCACTACTGGATAACCATAATCACCATCTTGTACCTGTGCAGTCCACATTATACATGCGCAGTGAACTTCGTTATGAGTGATAAGATTAGTACCTGCGCAATGTATATCGACACGCTGATTAGATAATGATATGCGAAGTGCGCGTTGTAGGTTGGAATTAAACGTGCTCGAAAAAAGTTTTCATGTACAATAAGTAATTGTAAGTACGCAGTGAGCATCTACAGAACATTTGAAGCTTATTCCCGAAGTGCGCATTGTAAGTGCTCATTGTACATGCGTATTGTATGTGCACATTATACGTGTGCAGAAAACATTTATTTGCGCAGTAAGTATTGTATGTACCCAACTAGTGTTAAATACTTCAACAATTAAAGTAAACAATTACATTGCGTGTTTTATGGCCGCATTATTCGTTCGCATTGTAGGTACATATTGTACTCGCATATTGGACGTCTGCATGCGCAGCAAGTATTGAACGTGCGCAATACACACTTTTAGGCGCAGTGATCATTATACATGCATATTATATGTGCGTCTAATAAGCTCGTAATGGACGTTAACATGCTCAATCAACGTTTGGAAGCTCGGTGGGCATGTGCTTGCCTACTGTACGTTTCACATGTGCAGTACACATTGTACGCTCACGTATTGTATTGCATTACAAATTTCAACAAACTCTTTAAATGGATACTAATAATAAACTACAGGGGAAGTTTCTTCAAATAGTGTAAATTAATTCTAGCCACTCAAACTGTGATAGTGGTGAGATACAATCCGGAAAGGTTTAGCGTAGCTAATCATGCTTAACCGATGTGCCTTACAAAATAAGTGGTTGACGATTGACGCTCATATCATTCAATAAGTTAATTAAAAATTCTATATACTTTTAATCCTTCGGACTATTCCATATGAAAAAATTGTAGTTTTACTTAAGCTAAAGAATTAACTTTTAGATAAGTAAGCAAAAAGAATGATGGGTAGATTTGGCTACGTCCCATACAGGCTGTTCCAACAAAAAGATAACTGACTTTCTTTAACTCCACTCAATTTGAGTGGAAAATACTTTCTCCAGTTATCTTTTTTTGGAACACCCTGTATGTCCAATAAACACTAATTAATTGATTGATTGAATTAAATTAAAAATTTTTTGGGCACATCAAACTTCTGGCTCTCACCAATCACCACATTTATTGCTAATAGTGGTGTTGCCTTATTAAGCATTTACTGACTACTAAGCGATAATATTTTTGAGCCATCCCGTTCCTTCCAGCGAGTGAAGGCTAAATGGTCCTTTTTTATTTTAGTTTTTACATTTTCTTTTTCAGTAGACAAAACTAAAATTGAGACCGACTCCACTGATGGTGTTAGAATATTTTGTGCTAGTAGAACTAGCTAAGAAATTTAAGGTACCTAAGATATCGAGACGACCTGATTATATCCTTAATCGAGAGGAGGATGCGTAAATCAAAGATTATAATAGACTGAATTCTGTAATAATTGTGTTCTACAAGATACTTCAAAAGTAGAATATCCTAAAAAAATGTTTTGAGATACTTTCTTTTACGGCAGCGCACTCAGTTCGGCTTATTGGATTTTTAAATAAATTTTATGTTGAGTTTTAGAACATAGACATTTATTCATCGATGCAAGTTTCCATAAATTTTTATCTATAGATTAGATTGTTCAACAAAAGGAAATATTTCCTTATGTGGAACAACAGACGCGTAAAAAACTGAAACCGAATCGGAAGTTTTATTTCAACATATCAATGCCGGATAGAACGTTCATCTGAGTATTGTTAAACGTGCAAAGTAAAGGTTAGTGAAGAAGTTCGCATTGAAGATTACCAAAAACATTTGCAAGATTTGGTCAGACAAATTGAATTCAGTGACGACGTTGTTGACTACTTCTCGAATATTAGGAAACTTGGTATAGATATTTAATAATTATTGCTAAACTCTGGGAATACCAGTCTATTGAAATTTTTCCTTTATCACGCGAGTTTCAAATTCCATATCAGCGATTATATGTCAAAAGAAAATATATATATTCGCCCCTTTTTCGCCCCTCTACGAAAAAGGGGCGAAAAAGGTTGCCACATGGCTTTGATATAGTCTACATAGTCATTTTATCATTGCCAAGGTCTAGTCCGAGATTTGGCAACATGGGCTTGGTGTTCGATTTGATACTCGCATGACAACGAAACAAGTCACGTAAGTTTAAATTTGATATGGCAACGGAAATAAAACCTTGAATTTCCCATTTAAATGATTCCCTGTGATCGAAGTAAAATATCTCTAAACCTACAGGGAGTGAATAATGCACGGGCCTTCAGCCATGTATTTACTATAGAACTGTATTAGCCGATTTTTGAATTTTTTTTTATTTTACAGTAAAACCGGCTCTCAAAGTTATGTATCACTGCTGATATACGTATGGCATTCCCAATGTTTTCGTACGAATTAAAGATAACTTATGTGGACAGATGGGAGCATATATAAGGGAATCAGTTGGAGCAATGGAAACCATTCTATGACTATATACTCTGATGCATCGCTTGCATGGTAACGATTGTAAATAAATCCTATCACCATAAAGGATTGCCACACCATGTTTCCTGACGATACACATCTTTTAATTATTGATTCACCGAACAATGTCAGCACACTGTCACAAAAAAATACTGAAGACATTGGAAACGTGAATTATTGGATTCTACTAATTTTAGATTTTACAAAACCAAAATTATGCTAATTGGAACCCAAATTATTGTCAAATCAATCGGACCTGTATTTATTGAAGTAAAGGTGTTAAGTTATTCTCAAGTATTTCTATGAAATTATTGCGCTTTTATTTAAACCAAACTCTCTCATGGATTATTCGTACATCGAAAATAGCAAAAAAATCATATGCCTAACTAAGGATTCATTACCCTGTGCAACAATTAATTAATGAAAAAAACCGTAAGCTATTATTAACAATGTTCGTTTTCTCTCTTATTCGATATCTAGTGCTGAATGAGCGAAGTATAAAAAAATGACTTCTTAAGTCACACTGTGGGAGGAAGGTAACCGAAAGTTGGCTAAAATTATCAATCACTAATAAATCACTTAAGTAAAACGTTAATATTTAATTAATGTCTGCTTGTCTATTGAAGTTTGATTTGCAACTCCGGGAACTCCCTATTGATTTAACTTTATTTTGAGCTCGTAGACATTCGCACTTCACACTAAAATTTAATAGATAAATCGCTTGCGTAAAATAAGTTTGAAGCTAAGTCGCTTCAAATGTCACCGGAATAACTAGATTTTTAACCGAAATTGTGTAAGGCACGAAAGCTAAAATTTCTATAATCTATCGTTTATTCTGTATTGATAACTTTATTCCATGCGTCTATAAGCCTAAATAGCCTATATCCAATAATGTAGCATGAATAGATGAGACGAAGTGAGAATTGGCAACATGGTTCAGGTTTTTGTATGATTTTCGACAAATTTACACTTACTCAATTAAGTTTTTTTGGCTGTCGCTGTCAAAAAAAAAATTACGTTTTGATTCCATCTTACTATACATGAGCTGTAGTTTCACGACATTAAAAAAAGTAAATTTCTTTTTGACAGCGAAATGTAAATAAATGCGACCAAACTTTTCATTTTCCCCATAAGCTCTAATAGAAAATTGTATTTTAACACAAAAGTACACTTTTCAAAAAATATTTTTTAAGAAATTTTGAATTATTACAAAATTCGAAGTTGAGGCAATTAGTAAGCCTTGGTTCTCGTAACTAAACATCGAAATTTCGAAATAAAAAACTATAGTGCGCCGGATTTTAACACACTTCAGGAAGACTACCCTAATACCGTACTTACATCTTCAAAATTCGTGAAAAGTAAAACTACTTTCCATTTTCAAAACTGCAAATATTTTTTGATGCAACATAATCTTACATTTATTGAAATGTAACCTACCATTTTTACTTTTCAAAAACCTCACCTTTCACCTTGCCAACCAACTTTGATGCAACTAAAATTTTTTACCTTTCCAAATTTTTCAAATAGTAAAGGTGAAAAGTGTTTGACGCAACAGGTCCCTGACTTCAGCATTTGAGATTCCAAACCCGTCTGAATTGGATTTGCATGACGTTATTATATTTAAGGAATTAAACGGCGAACTCTTACATGGCGAGGTCTAATTGATTTATGATTGTTCGTACCACACTTTGGATCTGGAGAATAGGGATAAAATTTCTTAATTTTCAAGTTAGAAAGTATCATTTTATTCCGCAAAATAATTATTCCGGCGTAAAGCAACTAATTAAAAAAAAAGACCTTATTTGCTTACTATTAGCCAAAGACAGTTTTATTCTAGAGAGTAAAATTTGACAAAAATCATGTAGGAATTCACACAGAAATGAAAGTGTGAAGGTATATTCGGAAACTTTAAAGGTTTTGTACCATCAATGCTGCATAATTTAATTGGTGGAGCTAATCATGACAAATTGCTTAAATAAATGCAGCTTAATATAATTAGTTTACTCTGCATATTAACTTTTATTTTTTGCAACATTAAACAGAAAAATTAGTCACAAGTTGTCACAAGAAAGTTTGAATGACTGAATATTTGTTTGTTTAACCTTACTTGACATTTGAGGTCCTAGCTATTATTCCTTGTTCCAATTTACATTTTACTATCTGTAAAATAGCTAACATGCACTATAAAGAATTTGTATTGCAGAACAGAAATATGTATGTCCATTTTTCTTAACAAATTATTCTTGTATCATACATTAGGTAGTTTGTAATTACTCACTTATATTTAATTTATTTCAACTTATCTCTTAGCTGACAAACTTACATTTCCTACCACTCAAAGAAATAGAAAATAAACAAACCAGAAATATTAAAATGAATAAATTAAAACCAAATAATTTCAAGCACACTTAGTGTTAAACTTTGTGAATTTTAAATTCCTCTACCAAATAAATTAGCGGGTATTGAAAACTTATACCAAAACTGGCAACAGCAAATCCAAAAAATTTGAAACAATGCTCATATACAACCTTTTTGTTATCACGTCCTATGAGAGGGTACCTTATTCAACCCTTTAGGCAAACTCTGCTTTCAGTTTTATTACTTATGTTTACATAAACTTATAAATTCATGTGTTAATTTTTAAGTCATAAATTATATGATCTTTTAAACTACCTAATAGTTTATCATTGTAAGTTCTGTAATTCATTCACATCTTCTAGATACGATTTTTCCTTAAAAATCACACACTTTGCACCAGATTAGGATTGATCCTTGAGTCCTGAGAGTTTCGTTGTTGATATGTTAGTAAAATAATAAATGTTGCATTTGCTACTGTTTTATTTAGAGTCATTGACATCTGATACATATTGGGAAATAGCAAAATTGCAGTAAGTTTTTACGATAATATTATAATCACATGTTTGCAAAAAAGATTTCTTGTGGAAATTTTTTAGTTACATTTTACTGCTGCTGTTGCATTTTGATAAAAAATATGCGAATTTGTAGCTTTTCAGAGCTTAAAACAAAAAACTTTCTTAGCTTAAAATCTAGTTAGAAAAAAACAAATTTTTGTTAAAGAAATTTGCCTCTCACAAAATTTACTCTGATTGAGTTAGAAATGAAGGAATTTTCATTTTTGATAGTTTTAATTTTGGCGGTGGCAATTTCTGCTTCTGACACCACTGAAGAATCTACTGAACAGGAAAATGATCCGCAACGCGGCACATTCTTCTTGTACAAGGTTAAACCAAAATCAAAGGAAGAGGTCGCAATTCTTCTCAGAACAAACGCGCCTGACGTAAGTACTACCATAATTTTATTATAAATTTATATAAAGAATTATTAAAAATTTAATTTAGGCATATACAGAGTGAACCAACTTAATCCGGGCCGTAGAAAGTCGCTTTCACCAAAAAAAATTTAAGACAGCAAATAAAGAGCGCGAAATAGAAAAGTTGTAAGGAATGAAGTTAGCGTGTGTTTGAGAAAACATTCCTCTGGAAAAATAAATTAATTTAAAGAAAGGCGATTCTGTAATGCTGAAAGATGGGTAGTTGAGAGAATGAGGAACTAGAGGAATGGGGTACGATCCCTTGGCATCTATTCCACCTGACTCAACAGAGAACCTGCCGACCCCTCCTCTCTCTGTCTCTCTGCTTTGCTCCATTGCTTTGCATCGGAACAGATATTTTATAGTGATTACAATAAAATTAACTTCACTTCCATCATTTACTATTCTCTATCGGCTGACCCAAGCCGTTTTTGGTGAAAGGCGAAGAAAGAAGGTCCGGATTGAGTTGGTTCACCCTGTATTAAACCTTTGTGGATTTATATTACACAAGTCATGTTTTGTTTATCTAGAGTGCCCATCCTCCAGCCTTTTTGCAGACCGTTAAAGTGCATACTTCTGTACTTGTCTTGATTGAGCAATCCAAAGTTTCCTTTTTTGAAAATGTTCTCAAGACTCACAATATTCGACACAGTCGCAAAGGAGTCACACTTGTCAAAAGGTAATCCATCAACCAAATACTCCACTTTAACAATTTTTAATAAGTAAAAAATTTTTTCAAAAGTCAAAATCTTTATCCATCTGACAAAAACTAAATGTGAGAGGAACAGTCAGTATAATTAAAATGTATTTTAGTGTAGAACTATTTTGTAACAGATCATACCGTGCAATTAACGATATGAATTTATTTACTCCTTCCGCCGCGTTTAAATTCGCCAAGGAGAAAGACTAATTGAGATGGTCATCGTAAACCAGAATATCTGACATTAGGAAATTTTAAGAAAACCCCTTTTTACGGAGGATAGTATTTTTTAAATGCATTTTGTTACGATATAGATTCGTACGTAATGTACTTTATTATTCAATAAAACTTTTTAATTTTGTCAAAATAGAGTTGTGCAACTAGGTTTCTTAAACGAAATGATCAAATTTCACAATGATTTGAGAAAAACTTTCATTGATATTTATTGATGAGATTAGATACATAGATACCGTCTGCGCTGATACCTTAAGACCAAGCGATAAAATTTTCGACCAAATCTGTTTACTGGGAAGGCGGTAGCTTCAAGAATTTAAAACGATTTGCAGATAAATATTTGTTTTCATGACAACCGAAGTAGGGCAAGTCTTCCTTTAGCCTTTTAGACACGGAAGGATTCAATTAAGAGTTCTTCTGCAATAAAATTTGCGTTTTCACTTTGTGATTTTTAACCACGAGCAATTTGTTGAAATATCAGATGAAATCAGAGACACCCAGAAAGTTAGTGCTCAATTTCAACCTATAAAGATAAGGGGAAGACGTTGGACATTAGAGAGGGCGGTGTGCAAATAATACTCGGATGATGATGAAAACCTCTCCACTTAACAATTTTTATTTGTGCACTTCCCCACTGTCACCAATCATGTATCATCCCCCAACAGAATCCTCCATATTCCCCCCTCCCACCTCACTTTACACATTTCCATCAGAGCACTCTCCAAACCTTACACCCATCCTCTATCGTAACCCAACACTTTCTCCCATCTCCACTACAGTTTCCCCACTTCAGGCATTTTCACCCTGGCACTTCTTCACTCTGACACCCACCCCGTACTATACCACGTTGTGGGGATTTGAGCATAAGACTCAATTCCCACTATTGTACTCATAAATGAAACAGTAGTCTCCTTACCTGGCAATGAATGACCACGAAGGAGGAGATTCCGCAACACTTTCCTCCATCTTCCACACATTTCCTCCAGTTCACCCATTTTCACCCTCGCACTTTCCCACTCATACTCCCACCCTATATCAAACCCCTCACTTTCCCCCATCCTCTATACACTTCCCTCATTTCACTCATTTTTGTCCAATTACTTCCCTAATCTTAAATCCACCCGGAGTAAACATCTACTGCACTCGTACAATGCGCTATTTGTGAAAATTCCATTTATATTCATCTATTAATTGTTGACATAATGCAGGTGCTATTTATTATGTAAATTCCCATTTCCCTGGAAATCCCTTCTAGATAGAAGCTTGCCGTACGAATTTTCAAACCAAATGTTTCTGAAAGAAATTTTTTGCCACCTGTCGGCAATTTAGGAGTTGAATCAATAAGTCTAGATGGTTCTTCTTGGATAATTTTCTTTAAAACAATTCAAAATTCTAATGCTAACAACATAAGTAACCCATCTTAATGGAAGGTCATCGCACAGTTCATTTAAACTCCCGTCTTCGTGGAAGCTTGTCGCACTCTAGTGTATGTGATAGTGCCATATAACTCCATTAAATTAGGACTGGGTTTCGGATTCCGTGAGATGAGTAGTCATGAAGATAGGAGTGCATTGACCAATTAGCTTCTGGAATTGCAAGGAATATGGCAAAATTTGAGTCTCGGGAGAAAAATGAANCATCGCACAGTTCATTTAAACTCCCGTCTTCGTGGAAGCTTGTCGCACTCTAGTGTATGTGATAGTGCCATATACCTCCATTAAATTGGGACTGGGTTTCGGATTCCGTGAGATGAGTAGTCATGAAGATAGGAGTGAATTGACCAATTAGCTTCTGGAGTTGCAAGGAATATGGCAAAATTTGAGTCTCGGGAGAAAAATGAAAAAAAAAACTGGATCAGACTGGACGTATATAGTTCATCTTCGAACTTTTCCGTTCCCAATACATGGGCTACTATTGCGCTTTGATTCTGATTACTCTAGAGTTAAACCACACGCTTTCATAAGCTCCGTTCTTGTCGCAAAGAGGACTGTTTTTCTGAAATCGTCCAGGTAATGGCAAGCAAAAATCATATCTTATATAAAAACCAAAATTTCCAATAACTACACATTTTGAGAAAATTTTTCGCTATATTAAAAAATTTTTTTCTGAATTCNATATCTTATATAAAAACCAAAATTTCCAATAACTACACATTTTGAGAAAATTTTTCGCTATATTAAAAAAAAATTTTCTGAATACATTGACTTACCAAAAATTTCAATTGAAAATGTAGTTTTCCAATTTCAAGCCGACGTCCGTCGGTGGTTTGGATGGATGTGGGTAGTGAAACGCGTTTAATTCTACAATCTCAACCGCGTTGTCTACTCACAAGCACGATCCTAAACCTAAACTAGACAACATTAGGGGTTTGCACAAATCTTTTTAAAATAACTTCATATCAATTATTCAGTATACAAACACATATTTGATTCCAGGAAAATAACCAAATTAGTCAAGGATTAATTTATCCCCGTAATTTATTTTTTCGAAAATCTAAAATAAAATTGCATAAATAGACACTCACATACATAATATTATAAATACACATACACGGTTCCAGGAAAATATCAAATTTAATCGCGGATTGATTTGACCTCCGCGAAATAATTTTTTCAAAAATCTCGAATAAAATTTCATAAATATTCACATGTCACTTACACAATGTTTAAGGACATGTTTGGTCCCAGGAAAATACCTGATTAGATTATCAGGTATTATATTATACCTGATTATCTATTTAATCAAAATAGTCGCGGATTGATTTGGCCCCGGTAATTATTTTTTTTGAAAATCTCAAATCAAATTGCATAAATATATATGTCACTTACACAATGTCTAAATACAAATACGTTTCCAGGAAAATACAAAATTTTGTCGCGGATTGACTTGGCCACAAAAATTATATTTTTCGAAAATTTTAAATAAAATTGCACATAAAGATACATGTCACTCATAAAACGTTGAAACACAGATACATTTCATAAAAATACCAGATTTATACGCGGATTGATTTGGCCCCAGTGATTGTTTTTGAAAACGTCAAATATCTTTTCAAAATGAACTTATTCCAATCAATTGCTCAGTGTAAAACATAAATGTGATTCCAGGACAATACAAATTTAATTGAATTTGATTAAAATTACGCCAAAAAATTTTCTTCTCAAAAATCACAAGTGTCTTATCAAGGTAGATACGAATAACTTATTTGCTGTCTTTGCACAAACTCTGACATTGCACAAAAATATTCAAAAAAAAATTTTGCTGCTACAAATTAATCTGCGAATAAATTCGGTATTTCCCTGGAAATGTGAATGTGTTTAAATATAAACATTGATGGTCAACAGCATTTTGACTAGATTTTTTTTGGGAGAAAGTCTTAGCAGTTTCAAAAAGACCATCCAAAAGTAGTGAAACACGGTAAAAAAATCAAGACTCTACGGTCACTAAAACAAAAGTTATGATTTTTTATTAATTGAAATTTTTGGGTGTTCTTTTGAAACCCATTCATCTCTTATTACATTGTCTCAAAATAACATCCAATAATTTCAATTTTCAAAAAATAATAACTTTTGTTTTAGTAATCGTAGAGTCTTTATTTTGTACCGTGTTTCACTATTTTTGGATGGTCTTTTTGAAACTGCTAAGACTTTTCCCCAAAAAAAATCCAGTCAAAATGCTGTTGAACATCAATTACTAAGGCACTGCTTCCCCAGGAAAAGGCCATGGGCCAAAAGTCTCTTCCAATGCCTTAGCTATTTGCAGTTCCACTGTATAATGATTTCTCCATGGAGTATTTTGTTCCGTATTATCAAAACTTCTATTTGCATGTATAATCCTAAACTAAAAGTTTGAGAATTTTTCAAAATTTTGAAAAAAAAATCAATATATTGATTTTAAACTTTTTTGATTAATTTTCTGAGTGGAAGGGGGGTGAATTTTGATATAGGCAGAAATTGAAAACAAAGCTCATTATACTCAATAAAATTTTATCAAACTTTCTGCGTAATTTTGAAAAAATTCATTTGTGGAGAATCTAATGCGTCAAATTAAAAAATATTGGGAAATATTTTAATAACCGATGTATGAAATAGTGCGCCAAATTTGGTAAAGATCGGTTGACACACGTGCGCAGCCTCCATGCGATTTCAGAAAAACAGAGCCAACGTCAAGGTCTAAAATGACAAAATTAATAGTGTTCAGGTAAGTTTCAATTTTACAAGAAAATATTTTCCTTCTTTCATTATGTCTTAAATTGAGTTTCAGATTAAACGCTTAGTCGGATAAAAGTTTAAACAAAATAGGAATATCAAAAAGACAACGAAATGTATTTGAAAAACAGAAAGCAACATGAATTTTTTTATTCTTTTCAGCATTAGCGTTTTGAGTCCTGGAGACCAGACACCAAACTGGACGAAAATGGAAGGAGAACTGAAGCAAATCGCTGCTTCAGAAGGAATCATTTGTGGAGTAAATACAGGTCAGTCCTATGATGTGAAAATTTGAAGCCAGAGAATCGAGTTGAGTATTATTTCTCAAAAATTTTACGTCACTTTTTTTTAACTCCACTCTACTCATCCATCGGTTTCAGACCACGGTTTTGTTAAAGTATCATGCTAGCATTGGTCATTATCATAGACCTTTCTTAGAACTAAAGTATAGATCGTTTTTACCTAATATCAAATTTTCATAATGGTTAATTGAATCCTGTGTGCCAACAAACTCGAACAAATTTTACAATACAAATAATTTGATACAAAGTTACGTTATTTTTAGGTAGTTCCTTGATTCAGGAAACATTTTCATAGATATTTTATTATGGTTGTAGGTAAACAAATTTACTGTGCAACAACTGGGATCACAACAGCGGAGCCAAATTGGATCAAAATTCCTGGTCCATCTAATGCGAAGCAAATTGCGTTGTACGGACGAGAAATGGTTTTGGTTACAGACGATACGAAGATTATGCGTGCCTACTACAACGAGAACTCTACTTCTTGGATCCAAATCACCGGCAATCTTGAACAGATATCTATTGACGGTGCAGAAATATGTGGGGGAAATGCAGCGAGCGAAATATACTGCTCCAACTACAATCGTTATTCAATATGCTTTCCAACACAATGTAACCCTAGCCATATCCCATCCAACAGCCAGTTTGAACCAACATACGACTGGAACAAACTACAGGGAGGTTTGAAACAAGTCGAAGTACGTGCAGGGCGTCTCTTCGGCGTCAATTCAAGCAATAAAGTTTATTACGGTAAAAGTTATGGTGCGCAAAATTTTGTCACTCTGTCAGGAACTTTTGTGGAAGTTAGCTACGATTACGACTACGGGAGAATCTGTGGCATCAACACTGTCAAACAAATTTACTGCGCAACTCAGAACATTTTCACTAATCCAACCTGGGAATTATTGGAAGTTAACTTGGACAATCTATCGCTATGGGGTAATGCCCTCTATGGCACTATTAACGGAAACGCTATTTATTATCATACCTTCTAATTAGGATAAGTTTTCTCTGGAAGAAAGACTATAAATTCAGCTAACTTTCCTTGTAGATAATGTTACTTCTTAGATAATTTACACTAAAAGAATAACATTTTAGTTTGGTACAGTTTATTATTTCATGACTAGATGTACTCTGAATGAGTCTGAATTTGGATTAAAATTAGAAGCTGTCTTTACTCCATTTAAATTATACTAATTTTGTTTATATGATTTTACTAATTTTGCGTCTGCTGATGTCAGTGAATTTGAATGCAAAAATCTGCAATTATGCTAAACATAATGTCCAGTATTTTTTAATTTCTTTTAAAAGCAAACTGTTGGGCTTTTTTGGTTTGTAGCTACTAAATTCAATTTAAAATTTTTTGACGTAGAAGGAATTCTTATCTACATTAGTCTCGTTCCTTCATCTTCTCAATTACTATTCTTAACTCCTTGATTAATTCTGCTAACATAGCAATTTCTCGAATATAATTGGCTCTATGAATTCACTCCGTACTGATCACCAGTTGCATCATCATTACATTAATTTCGTAAGCCATTCACATTCAAGATACATGTTGACAATTTATCATAAATCTATGAACTATCAGAGTCATGTATGCATTTTTGATTCAAAGTATTATGATTTCTCGAAACTTTAATTTCTAATATTTTGAAACAAAAATTACTATTGTTTAGTAACATCAGGATACAAATATTTCTAATACTGACGGAGTGGGATTTTGCAATCATCGGATAAAATGGATAAAACCAGAGATTAAAAAGAAGTAATTTTGGGAATTATATGAGGATTTAGTGGTAAAATTTAATTGAAAGTTGTATCAGTAAAAGCATAATTGATTGTATTGTTAGTACTTTTGGAAAGGAAGACCAGAAGCAATTTTTCCAAAGTCGAAGTCCAAATGCTTGCTTACACGTCTATTTGACACTAATTTGGTCTTGCATTTTATGCGCATTTGACAACAGAGCCTAAATACGCAATTCGTAATTTTAAAGTATTTCCTGCAATCTGACAGAAATACCGTTGTATTTATAACAATTTTATAGCCGTGAAATAGAGAAGTCATTGATAGGCGAATGCGAATTGATTGGAAACTTAGACATTGAAGCTGTTACCTAGAAAGGATTAGCCAAACTTTAGTATCACGGAGAAAGTCATTCTTCCGAGAATCAGGTATGGTGACTTAAAGATTAAATTCACACCGTGTGAGTAATTCAAAATAATAGTGTGTGGTTGGCTCACATAACATTATTTTTAGGAATTTTAACTTAATTTTCCTATGCCTGTAAACAAATTTGCTTATGTCGCTTGGTCAATTTGTTGAGTTGTTAGCTCGAACAACTACATCTATGGCTTGAGTTTAAATAATTGATAATTGATGACTTATCACAAATTAAACTCATTGTTTGAAACAAACAGAGAACAGTTTCGAAGCAGACCAGAGAATAAACAGTTTCTGAAAAAGTTATCTGTTTCACAATGAGATTCATGTGCTACCGATGACTGCATCAGTAGTTCCCGTTTTTTGAATATTTTTTTTTCACTCCCGCCTTCCTTACCACGAATATTTTATTTGCTGGTACCGTAAAAACGCAATTAGTTGCACAATGCTACTTTTCAAATTCAATGTTTGTATATTTATAAGGAAATGTATTCCTGAAGGTTTTGGGTAAGTGATACGTCAATCGATCCGAAACCTTGCATCCATTAAGAATATGGTTTCTGTTGTTGACGCTCAAATCGGAATTTTCGAAAATTCTACAAATCACACTGGAATTTTTTCACTTTCGCAAAAAATCCCGAATGCAATGGAATTTGGTTAGGCGGTATTTCAATCGGTAACAAATCCCACGTCCGCAATTCGGTTTCTTTTTTTCATACGTCGGCGTCGCGTGCTCCAGAACCGGCGTATTTATACATCAGTCTTGTTATGGGAAATTTAGTTTATAACTTAATTGGAACGGAATCAGTGGATCAATACAGGAAGCAGAGAATTAATACATGAAATCAATTTTTTTAGCCTGGTAACTTTTGATAGTGAATTAAAAAATGTTTTAGGCATTTTGAAATGTTTTTCGAAAATTTTCACCACCAATGGATTTCAGGCTTGTATTCTACGTGGAATTTGTTACCGATTGAAATACCGGCTAACCAAATTCCATTGCATTCGGGATTTTTTGCGAAAGTGAAAAAATTCCAGTGTGATTTGTAGAATTTTCGAAAATTCTGATTTGAGTGTCAACAACAGAAACCATATTCTTAATGGAGGCAAGGTTTCGGATCGATTAACGTATCACTTACTCAAAACCTCTAGGAATACATTTGCTTATAAATATACAAACATTGAATTTGAAAAGTAGCATGGTGCAACTAATTGCGTTTTTACGGTACGAGCAAATAAAATATTCGAGGCAAGCAAGTGAAAAAAAAATATTCAAAAAACGGGAACTACTTATGCAGTCAACGGTAGCTAATTTTCCCTCGAATACCCTGTCCTTCTTTTTGAGTACAGTAATCCTATAGCTTTGGATGACAATCATTCGGTTGTTACTGAGTTCCTATAAATGTTAAAGTTAAAATACTAAAATATTGCCCGATAGAGAAATTACTTTTGCCCCATGCTACTTTCAGAAGAAAGCCCTGGAATAAATTTTTCGGTTTTTTGTGTAGTTGATAAATGGTTACGGCCTAACTTATACTTGATTATGTAAGAACATTTAGAAGTAATAAGATGGGCTGACAAAATCAGGTTGCTAGGTTTAAAAGTTAAAAAATTTTTAATTTTTAAAACTCAAGATTTGGAACATATGATGAGACTTCCGTGCCGTCGTTAACTGTGGCTTCTCAGAATTATGTTCCAAAAACTTGAATTTCAATAAATCATTTATGTACATTTACCTGAGAATAGATAGAGATTAGATAAAATTATGAAACCAATTAGAGGCACTGCAATTTTTTTTAAAAATTAACTGTAAGATAAACTCAGTAAAATCCTTTAGATTACTTTGTCATCCAAAACTGTAGGCATATTGCACTCTTATGAAAGGAAGAAGTATTGAAAAGTGGGCGGGGCTACAATCTAATTTTGACACAGCGAAAGAGTTCCGTTCCAAGCGCCCGTGGCAGTAACTGTTACTTTGTCCTATCTGTGTTAACCTCGAATTATAATCTATGAATGGACTCTTTGTTTTAACCTGATCTTTCTATATTTAATTAGTGCACTTNGTTAACCTCGAATTATAATCTATGAATGGACTCTTTGTTTTAACCTGATCTTTCTATATTTAATTAGTGCACTTCATTGTTAGGTTTCGTTAGTCGTGTGTTGAGTAAATAAGATTGTGGTTGAGCATTGGTGATTGGCCTCTCTATTTTCAATGATGATGTAATGCAAATTGTCTTCATTGTTTATCTTATGAGTTTCTACATAATAATTTAAATNTTAACCTCGAATTATAATCTATGAATGGACTCTTTGTTTTAACCTGATCTTTCTATATTTAATTAGTGCACTTTCATTGTTAGGTTTCGTTAGTCGTGTGTTGAGTAAATAAGATTGTGGTTGAGCATTGGTGATTGGCCTTTNAGATTGTGGTTGAGCATTGGTGATTGGCCTTTCTATTTTCAATGATGATGTAATGCAAATTGTCTTCATTGTTTATCTTATGAGTTTCTACATAATAATTTAAATAGTTCAAGGGATTTCCGCCATAACATCTGACAAAGATTGAAAGCTTGCTTTAAGTGTAGCTATAAAGCACGGAACATGCTTTGCAGGCAAATTCTTTGTGCTTACATTCAAACTCACTAACATCAGTAAACGGAGAATAATTCCAACTTTATATACACAAGAGGTATGCTTTGAACGTAGTAAGAACAACTTCCAAATTTAATACAATTCAAACTCATTCAGTATTCAGCTAATCATAAAATACTAAATAGAGCCAAAATAAAATGATATATTTTTAACGAAAAGAATTTAAGAAGTAATAATGTCTAGAAGAAAAGCTAAGCTAAATTGATACTTTCTGTTTCAGAATAAGATGCATCCTAATATGTTTAGAACGAACGATAAAAAATGGCACCGTTAATTGTTCCGTAGGCCGCATTACCCCAGAGCGATATATTGTCCAACTTGCCGTCAATTTGCACCCAGGATGTTGGATTTGTGAAAATATTCTGAGTTGCACAGTAAATTGATTTGGCAGAGTTGACACCACAGATTCTTCCATAGTCGTAGTCATAGCTAATTTCGACAAGGGCTCCTGATAGATCGACCCAATTTGGCGAAGTCCCGTAACTCTTACCGTAGAAAATTTGATCATTTGTAAAGACACCAAAGATGCGACCTGCTCGTACGTCGACTTGCTTCAAACCTCCCTGAAGTTTTTTCCAGTCATATGTTGGGTCAAATTGGGTGTTGGATGGAATGTGGCTAGGATTACATTGTTTTGGAAAGCATATAGAATACCGATTGTAGTTGGAGCAGTATATTTCGTTCTCTGAAGTTGCTCCACATATTTGTGCACCGTCAATGGATATCTGTTGAAGACCGCCGGGTACTTCGACCCAATTAGTATAAGTCTCATTGTAGTAGGCGCGCATGATCTTCATATCGTCCGTAACTAAAACCATCTCTCTTCCATAAAGCGCAATTTGTTTCGCATTAGATGGACCAGGAATTTTAATCCAACCTGGCTGTGCTGTGGTTATCCCAGTTGTTGCGCAGTAAATCATTTTACCTAAAACCATAATAAAGTATGTTCGGATATTATAGTATGAACATGCAACGAAATTCATAACATGAATCCACCTAAAGGTAGGTCAAAAAGGAACAAAAGACAGAACGACCCTGATTCAATTAATGAAATTTCTGATTGTGAACCACCAACAAAGAAAATCAACACAGGTGATAATAATCATCCAGTTTTGTCAACAAATGACTTAAAATCATTTATGGAAAATCAATTCTCTGATATGAAGAATTCAATTCAAGATGTGAAACAGTCTATTGATTCCTTCAATAGCCGTGTGTCAGCTTTGGAGTGTAAGGTTAGTGCAAATTCGTCTTTAGTTCAAAATCACTCGAGGGAATTAGAAAAAATTCAAATGGAATTACGGAAATTAAACCTAATCATTTCGGGCTTCACTGAAGATGGTAATGATACAGAAAAATCATTACGTGATAAGTTATTTGCATTCATGGAAACGGAGTTGGAAATCATATTAACAGATATTCCGTTGGATACAATATTTCGAATTGGACCTAAAATGCATGGGAAGGTACGGAATATACGTATTAAATTTTGCACTGAGACTCATCGGAATTTAGTATATGAAAATAACTTGATGTAGAATAATGGAAGGTGTAAATATAGGTAACTAAATAAGAGTGTTAGCGTAAAACCCAATTTTGGGAGCTAACATTAGCTGAAAACAAAATAAAGATTAATTAAAAAAAAAATAAAAAAAAAATAAAAATAAAAAAAAATATTTAATTTGTTCACAAAACTTTAAACAAATTTTCTTTTGTTATCAAAATTTCCTTGACTCTATTCAATTAATCATATAAAAAACTAGATAGAAGAAACAATTTAAATATCGACGAACTACAATATAATGTATTTTTAAAATGGGCACCATGATAGTTATAACTAGTAAGATACTTTCAACAGAATTCTTATAGAAAAAGGAACAGTTGCTGCTGTTGTTGTTGCATACATGTTGGTTACTTTTCGAAATTTTCTTTATACATTTTTTTTTCAAACTATAACTATAGAGTTAAATAANACAATATAATGTATTTTTAAAATGGGCACCATGATAGTTATAACTAGTAAGATACTTTCAACAGAATTCTTATACAAAAAGCAACAGTTGCTGCTGTTGTTGTTGCATACATGTTGGTTACTTTTCGAAATTTTCTTTATACACTTTTTTTCAAACTATAACTATAGAGTTAAATTAAAAAAAAATAAATCACGTAAAAATTTTGAGAAATTTGCCAATTCCACCTCTAATTTGAACTCTTTAACCAATGCAACTAACCTGTATTAACTCCACAGATGATCCCCTCCGAAGCAGCAATTTGCTTCAAAGCTCCTTGCATCTTAATCCAGCTTTGCCCCTGCGCAGTAGAGCTTATAATACCAATGAAGAAGAGAATTAGGAACTTCATATTGCTTTCTTTTTCGTAAATACTTTCTGTTGTATTTTTTATATGTATAATATTGTTTCGTGTGACCGCCGAAACTGTGCGTTTCATCTGAAAATTTAGCCTATTTATTGGAAAATTCTACAATGTTATCCCATGAAACTCTNATAATACCAATGAAGAAGAGAATTAGGAACTTCATATTGCTTTCTTTTTCGTAAATACTTTCTGTTGTATTTTTATATGTATAATATTGTTTCGTCTGACCGCCGACTGTGCGTTTCATCTGAAAATTTAGCCTATTTATTGGAAAATTCTACAATGTTATCCCATGAAACTCTCTTTGGTATATAATAATAATACAGTTTCTTGGTTCGTCTTTCTAAACCTTGACCTACGGAAAATAACAAGAACCTTCTGATACCTTAATGACTTGAGTCTAGAGTAATGGAAATCCACTTACAGTGGAGTCCGCTGATCAGTGTTTCTGTGAAAATCCGGGTAAAGTGAAGTATCCGTCCGGCGTGCAACATTGACTACCAAGTCAAAATTTTCTGTTTAAATCAAATTGGCTATATTGAAACAAATTTTCTGAATATATACGAAGTATATCAGATTACTGTGAAATTGCTTATTGATTCCACTTGAATTTCTTACTTATAATCAGCTATTTTCTCAGAAATTAGTTAAAGTAGTAAGAGCAATGTAAAGTTTATTTACCAAATATAAATTTTTAAACACCATTAATACATATGGAAAAAACCATCGGCCAAAATTGAGTAGCCAAAGTAAAAGAGCAATAAAATATTATTATCAAAATGGCGACTGGCGTATGAAATAAAATTGTATGTACCATAAAGTTTACATACGGTTATACAGTTAACTACAGATATGATGAATTGGTTTCCTGTGTCCATTCGAATTAACTATAGCCGGACTATACTGTAATCGTAAAGTATTCAAATTGCGTACCTGAAAATTAAGAGCTTTCCATAATATTTTTTTCAAATTGTGATTTTTAAGTAATGACAAATTTATTATCGTTTTGAAGATTAAAATTATCTAAGTTAACAAGTTCTAAGCGTTTGGAATTTGAATGAACTTAGAATCAACGGAGGTATATTTTATGGTCTTAGAGTTTAATTTCTATGTAATTATCTTTCCAAATTATCTCAAATTAATTCAACGTATATTGAGACCCCAGAGAATACTTAGAAAATTGGAAAAAATTTGGTATGGAAGCCAACGAAGTGTAACTAGATTGAAACTTGACTAAATTTTACAATTTATAATGTAATATACTCCATAATGGACAGCACAGGTGACGACATAGAGAAATTATTCAAGTGTAAAACATGTGTTGATAAACTCTGGACGTTGATATCTCCTTTTTTTATTTCAATGGATTTCAAAGATTTCCTCAGTCGTCAATATAGCACCGTCAATGGCACATAAAGTGCGTTCGAAATGAAAGTGAATTTCCCGCGTAATGAAATCACAAAAAAATCAAAATTTATAGACAGTCAGACATTTGCACCGCTGCTGACGTTTCATTATTCTGAAAATCTTTGCTTTGATAATTAATTTTATTTGAAGGTGAGCAAAACACTAAAAAAATCATCAAAAACGTCTTCAGTCAAGTAAAACACCGTATATTTTGTATTTCGGATTCAAATTTGAAATATTTCATAATCGTGATTAATTGTTATGTCGAAGTAAATCACCGTCCGCCGATTGTAATTAGCCGTAGCCCTAAATATCAGCCCATTGCCTCCTAACGTCCTAACAAATCAAACTAACAAAAAATTTTAACACTAGTGCAATGGGCTGATAAAATCAGAGGACGGTGCTTTTTTCTTACTAAAATTTACCGCTGATAAATACTTGCTTTTGTAAAAATGTCCCATCAAATAAATCCAGCCAAACGCGAAACTTAATTGTTAGATTGATGAATTCCGTTGATACAAATAAAAACTATCTTGAAACATTTAATTTCAATTGTTTTAGGCAACTAAACTAAGAAAAGAAATGAGAACTAAAACGAAACGATGTTGGATGTCTGTCAGTAAGTGAAAACAAATTGGACAAGTAAAATTTATATTGCTCTACTCATAATCAGAATATACATTGTTGGACATTGTAGCAACATTTGAATTAATATGATTATCAAAAAAATTTTAGCTTTTATGATATTGCGTTTTACGTAAGTGTTACATGTTCTAAAATGTACTGCAATACCCTCGAAAAATTCAACGAATTTCAATTGTAATTGAAATTTATTTAAATTTTTCGATCAAAATTGAGTATAATAATTAGACTAAATCATGCATGTGGAAATAACTTGTGCGTTAGAATAAGAAAGCGAACTTCCCGATAAATAAATCGGTCAAAATATTATAAATTAACAAATGCATTACTCGAGCACCTTAATTTATCGAAAATTTACAAAAATTTTTTTGAAATTACTAAAAGAAATGAGAGACGAAACCAAATTTGGAAATATTAACTAGACTAATTTTGTTATTTTTTAAAAATATTTGTTTATGGATCATTGAAGTATTGAGTTCCCATGCTTAGCAACCCTATGAGCATACTTTTCTTCCGTGTTATCCGTTTCAGTTGCATTTAGCTAAGTTAACTAGCCAAATTAGATCGAAAATATTTTTCAAAGTAAACCGCACGTGTTTAGCTGCAGCACTATATTTGGCGACCTCCAAAATGTTAAATTTGGCCCATAACTTTGCATCGCTGACTGCAATAGTGCAATTATAGATATTTAAAATGTGTTGAAATGGATTCTATAAAAGGGATGAGTATATTCCGGCCTGCGAAAAATAGGCCCTAGAAATTCTGGCCTGGAAGCCTCAACCTGAAAAATTTGACGTATGGAAGATTTGGTTTTTGGAAAAGTCGGAGCTAAAGAATAATATCGGTAAGATTTCCTTACTTACTTTTGACAAGCGCAAACGGATGCAAAATGACATGCACAAATCATGGAAAATGACACGCGCAACCTTTTTTCGTTTAACTTTCACAGTGAAAGTAAGAGAAAATTCAAAAATAATAATTAAAGAATATGAATAATTATTAATTTCTGCATGGTTACCTTTGTTTTTTTCTTGTTTCGGGAAACCCGGGAATCTCCCGAAATTCGAGAATTTCTCGTTTCCCGTTACTAGGGTAATTTTCCCGAAAGTTGCAATCACTATGCGGGACGTGCAATTGCAACCGCTACTTTGAGAGGAAAAAATCCTAACGCTACAGCCATCAAATTCCGCGGTACCATTACCGCTAATTACATTCTAATTTTGAACATTAGAAAATATGTTTTGAATCACTAAATTTTATATAAACATTTTACTTGTTGATTATCTCTTCTTGAATATTAAGTTGCAGAAACAGAAAATTCACAGGTCTAATAATAAGTATAGCAGGTTTATAAATAACGTCAATTATGTGTTATTTTTTTTTGTAAAAATAAATTAAATTTTGTTACTTTACAGTAAATATTAATTTTAAATTAATTACATAATTGGTTTGCAATAGCTCATGTTTCATATTTAATAACATTTTATCAATTTATGGGAGCTTAGTGGTTCTACGTTTGATTCCAATATTAAATTCCGTTTGTCTACCCCAAGAGATAAAATTTTGTCTTTTTCATACAATAGATCAACCAAAAGTATTCATTTTTAAAAGCATAAAACATTTCCTGACCTCATTTTTTGTATTTCATACAGTTAAATGCAACTAATTAGTCTTACTCTTAATACATTATGTATGTAAAATTTTAAGATTTAAAGATACAAGTCTTGGTGTAAAGAGTATGAATTTTTCCTGCAGTAAAACAGTTTTTTCATTGGGCAGTTTGTAAGCCATGAAACAATTTAAAAAAATAAGAATAATATCTTGTGTAGGCTTGGTGATAATTCTGATCACATTAGTAGTGCTCACAGGATTTGGTCGCAAAAGAATGAAGTATCTGCGACTGCTAAAGAAAGGATTTTGGAAAAATGGAAAAATCCCTTCAAAACATTGTCAAAATTTTAAATTGAAGGAGCGGTAATTTCTAGTTTAAAAATAGTTGTCTCATTAATATTGAGTAGTTTGAGCCTAACCAAAAATGTCCTTTATAACACAAGTAGTTTTTGTTCAAACTTATGCTTTTCTTTGTAATTTTTTAGAATAAATCCAAGCTACTTTTACTATTACAATGGAACGAAAGTTCACCGAGGTTTTCTTTGGTGTAAAATTCCAAAGGCGGCGTCAACAACATTGACAAAATTTTTGCTCCGTTTAGTAGGAGGCAAATTTCTTGAGAACGACTCCTCAGATACTCATGTTCTGCTTGGAAATTCAACAAGTAAACTACACAGGGCTCTTCGAGACTATTTTCCTAAAATTTCATTGCAAAAGCTTCAAGAATTAAGCAATTCTGCCACAGTTAAGGTAATGGTGGTGAGAGATCCTTTTGAACGACTTGTGAGCGCATATAGAGACAAACTACAAGACTATTATAGGGACTTGCGCTTCAGGTACTTAATCTTTTCACTTTACTCAGCAGGAGGCATTAATTATAAAATTCGTTTAGGGATGGGTACTATTACGAAAACTATGGACAATATATGGTTCCGAAGGAAAAAACAATGAACAACATAACAAAGAGAGTACCCACATGGCCGGAATTCATAACTTATCTTCTAAGGACATCCATTTCAAGGTTAAATTAATGCAGTTGTCAAAATAANAAAAAAAAAAAAAAAAAAAAAAAAAAAAAAAAAAAAATTTATTCCCAACAAAATCCTCAGATACTTAAAACCCATACTTTTTCATCAGAGAGCATGAGGCAAGATTAGCTCACAGCATTCTTAAGAAGCTAAGGTATACTCTATTGCAGGAGAAAGTGCAAATTTCTCCGATGTACTTCGGATGATAGTAAAGCTAGTGTTTTATTATCGATAGTTTCTTTATCGGATACTATCCATAATTATATCCTGGGGAAACAGCGATCTAGTAAGGTTAATTGTGTAACAATTGGATTCTAAAATATTGTTTATTTTTCCGTCTTGCATTTTAAAACAATTTGAAAAAATTATTTGCCCTCTATCATTTTTGTCGCACTGACGACAGTATCGTTCGGTTTCAAGAAATCAGCATCAGTAAAATAAGTCATGCACAACCGTTTTTTAGTATTTTCGGTTGCTTTGGTGTTTCCTGATTGTTGCAGCGAGCTGTTGAAAACCTGGCTATATTGGAATCATAATATTGTGAGTTAAGATGATTCGATTCAATACTTATAATTGTGTTTTGTAGATACGATGAACATTGGATGCCGATGAGTCGCCTTTGTTCTCCGTGTTCCATGGAATACGACTATGTGATCAAGCTCGAACATTTTGATTATCAATTCCAACACCCACTAAAGCGTCTTGGACTAAATGAGTGGAACATTGGGTGGTCACATCAAACTGGTAGTGGAAACCCACGAATTATTAATAAATATTTTAATAATTTAACGTTGAGTGATATTAAAAGACTTTATATTAAATATAAAAGAGACTTCCAGCTTTTCGGTTACAAAGCTTATAAATATTTTAAATTAGCCAATAAATAGCTAAGTTATTACTATTTACAATATAGTAACTATCTAATAGAGTGTATAGAGTAATACAAATCTGTATACTTTGAATTACTGATTTCGTTAGTTGTCAAGAAATCTATTATATAAATTAGTCGTAACCTTAGACAAGAGAGTGATTGAAGGGTTAAGCCATCGACTTAGCGACTAGCAATAGTCGTAACGCAATCGATTGAGTTGCTGCACGCCAGACGCATTGGCTAGGTAGCAGTTTGTAAGCGGGCTTAGCGCCGGCTATGGTAGTAGCGACCAGACGTTTCAGTTTCTATTGCGTATTCGAAAACATTTTACTGCAGTTTTTTAGGCATCACGACAACCACCGCGTAATTTCTACTACTGAAGGCGAATCTTCGCCTTCTACTAGACGAATTTCAGCAGGCGAGTAGCAAGCGAAACGCCATCACTTGGTTGATTTGGGATCATCACGATACGGAAAGTGTGATTACCAATTTTGTAGGGCTTTGAAAGATTTTAGTAATAGTCTGGTTTTTTTTTGTACACAACGGCCATGACGGTACACATCGACCATTGAGTTAGCAGGGCAGGGCTTGGATGTTGAGAATTTCTTAATAATCGTAATCGCAAGTGAAATGCTTATAAATTTTTTTGAAACCTCAACTTAAAATAAAATTATCTATCGCCGCGACAGCTATGGTGCTCAACGGCCATCACCATATGAATTAAAGCATCCAAAAACATTTAAACATTACAATAATATTTCTGAATTGTTAGTAGCAGCTTTGTACTGTTTCAAGGACCCCACTTCATCATGGAAACATTGAAGAGTAAAAAAATTTCTATTTAGAAAAAAATCTTGTCGATTATGTTTAACCGCGGCGACGGTGACGGCCGAAATGATGTATGGCCAACACCCAAATAGCAAAAAAATAACATCAAAAGAATTAATTTTTATCACTGCGACGGTCACTGTAAGCCGTAGTGCCGGTAAATGTGCATCGAAGCCATCATGTTGGGATCTGTTGCTTTACCATCATATAAAACGGAAAAAAAAATTTTACATGCACGAACTTTTTTTTACTTTTTCAATTTTTTATCCTTGCGGAGGCTTAGTACACCACTACTTTCAAGTTAGTTGTTCCACGGATAAAAGAGATTCTAAAGAAAGTCTGAAGAGAGCAAGAAATTATTTTATTCTCGGAGAGTTGACGGTGATTTGGATAGCTGTGGCATTTCAAGCATCCGAAAAATGACTTTTGTCATCGAAAAATTTTTTTTATTAATTTTATTTACTGCAGTCAGCCTATCACCCATGGTATCATAAACATCCAAAGGTATAAAAAATTTAACCATTAAAAAGTAGTATTTGAAAAAATAGTTATATTTTTTCTTTACCTATTCCACGGTCACAGTGCACTGTGATCATGACGGTAGCAACTAGGTCATGACCAAAATCCAAAGACCAGCAAGGTTTTAACAGGATATAAATTTTTACCGCGGTCACGATCGGCCGTGAAGCAGGCAAATATGCATCTCTTCTATCACAGATGCGACTGTAGCATGAAAACGCTCCCAGAGCAAAAATATGAATTCTAAAAATTGAATTTCTCATTTATCTTTTTTACCGTCACTGGGGTTCCAAATGACTCTGACTCAGTGACTCTGAGTTACGTGACTCTGACTCATCGATTCCTCGGAGTCACTGGTTTTTGGTGACTGACTCAATAGAGAAATGGGAGTCACTGAGTCGTGACTCTGAGTCACCTGACTCGCGACTCTTGCTTTTCCAAAGTGACTCTGAGTCGTGACTCCCAAGGAACAAAGCGTTACTGCTTATATTTTACCATTTTTGTACTACCCAATTCTTTTCAACTCCCGCAACCCACAAGAAATTTGAGAGTGGGAGTTTGCTGCCGCGCAGCTCGTGTTTATATTAAAGCACACTTGTAACTTACACCACTACACATCGAAATCGAACTCCAGATTTTAATAAAACTTTAAATTCAACGCTTCTAAAAATTCCAACTCACAATCAGAATCGAAGTAGACAATCTACATTTGAAATAAAAATCTAAGTCGAAATCAATGATTTTAAAGAACCACGAAATTTAAACCATAATTCATATTTTTGAATAGTTTAGATTTAAATCAATGGTTTTAAGTTTCTCAAAATCGAAATCCATAACATTTCAGGCCATCGAAATTGAAAAATATTAAGATCTGGATAAGTTTCAAACATGTATAATAAAACGGAGTTTTCTTAAAATAGACAAAGGTTTATACTTTCAAAAAAAGAAAAAATTATAATTTTAATACACTTGAATTCGAAATCTTTTTCGAAATTTAATTCAACTTTTCAGTCGAAATTGAAATCGAAGTTTAAGTCTCGGTACAAACTGTAAGCATCGAAATTCAACATTAATCATTCGAAATCGAAATCCAAAACTTTTTAGTGATTCGAAATTGAAACCCAAAACTTTTCAGTCATTCGAAATTTTGAACTTAGATTTTGAAGTGCGGTTTGATGATTTCGTTGTAAAAAATGAGTTAATTGAACAGTCCATAAAATATCAAAAGTTCAAAACATTCCGATGTGTTCAATCATCGATTATTTTGATAGCGTTGATACGAAGGATCAGTGTAAATATTGCAAGTGAGCTAATTTAATTTTAAATCGGATCAAAAATAAAGAATTTCAAAAATTTATTTAAAAGTCTAACCAAAAAGAGTAGGTAATTTAGCGTCTTTGACTCACTCATTTTGAGCTTTGAATACTTATACTCATTTTACTGTACAAAGAAAAATAAAAAAAATTTGAATCTGAGTCACTGAGTCATAACTCAGAGTCACCTGACGCTGACTCAAGCTGTAGCAGTGATTCTATAAGAGTCACTGAGTCATTAAAATTCATGACTCTGACTCAGTGGTGAAATGGGAGGCAGTGAGTCATGGCTCTGAGGAAAATGGGAGTCATTCGTAACCCTGGTCACGGCGGTCACTATGTACGGTGGATATTATGTTTAGTATTATGAAAAGTAGTATAACTTTCGCATAGCCAATACACAAAAACTAAGAAAATGTTAACAAAAAAATTTTTTTTTTACCACCTCCCTCACTGGTCACAGTGCGCCGAGGCGCCGACGATGTATCGAAATCAACGGTGGAGCATTCGCGACATCCAAATGGTAAAAATATCAACACAAAAATTTTTTTTACCGACACGTCGGTTACGATGAACTGCATCTATTACGGTAGCTACTGTGGCATGATTAACATTCAAAGTGTAAATAAATGTTAACAGAAAATTTCGTGTACTGACGCAGGTTTCAGGATGTACCGCGGCACAGATGGAACTCTTGCATTATATACATACGAATTAGTCAAATATTTTCACATTCAAAAAAGTTCTTTTCAATTATTTACAGCAGAGGCGGTTAAGGTGCATCGCGGCTAATTCGGTAGAATTGTTGCATGGCTCACATCCAAAAAGTAAAATGTTATCAAAAAAAATTTTTTTACACCGCCATGTTTGCCGCAGCAAAGACGAAGGTTCACCCCATCAATCACAGGGGGAACTCTAGCATGGGCACAATCAAATATTGAAAATAAATTACTTGAAAATGAAAAGTTTCAACATTTTACCGTGGAAGCAGTCAAGGTGCATCACGGCGTCGACAACAGTAACCGTATTCAGCAGGTAATTCCAAAGGTAAATCAATCATGGGAAACGTTTACAGTAAATTATTAACATTCAATGTAAAGTTCTTTCCTATCTTTCATCCCTGCGGTATTAGCGTTGCGCTGCGTAGCAAGGGCATACCTTGCCAAATAAGAAGGGTGATCTAGCAAGGACAACATCTAAAAAGTAAAAATATTATCATTAAAAAATTCATTTTAATTTTTTACCTTACCGGCGCTCCGCCCTGGTGGTCAACATGCACAGCAGACGTTAGTTACAGCATTCAATCAAAAAATTTAACATCAAAAATTATTATTTTTTCAGTTTTTTACTGCGTGGTGGTCACAGTGTGCCGAGGTAGTCACTGTGAACCTTGGATATTACTATGACATGCCCAGCATCCAATCAAAAAATTTCAACAGCAGAATAAAACTAAAATTTCCAGTTTTGTTACCGTTTAATCGGTCAGGCTGCGTCGTGGTGGTCATGGCATACGGCAGACGTTACTACGGCATGATCAGCATCCATTCAAAAAAAAAAAATTTTTTTTTACACGTAAATCTGCTCCCAGCTGAAGGAAAATATTATTTAAGTTAAGGCCGCGGTCACGGTGTCCAACGCCACATAGCCTACACCCTAAGCTTTGAAACATTTTACTATCGCATGACCAGCATTTAATAAAAAAAATTTTTTTTCTATACTTTTTCTACTGCCTCGCGATCACCGCGGTGCGCCGTGGTGATCGCGATGCACCTTCAACTATGATATTTCCAGCTTCCAATCAAGAAAATTTCAACGTCAGAATTAAAAAAATATTGTCTCCCAATTATTTACCGCCGCAGCGGTCACGGTGCTTTATGACGGTCGCGATGCACCTTGGATGGCATTGCCAGCATGCAATTAAAAAAATTTTCAACATCAGGACGAAAAAAAAAATTTCAATTTTTTGCCTGCGCGGTGTTCATGGTGCGCCTTGGTGGTCAACGTGCATGGCAGATATTACTACCGCATAGCCAGCATCTAATCAAAAACAATTTTTTTTGTTTCAACACGTAAATCTGTTGCCAGTAAAATGGGGAAAAAAAAAGAATTTTAGATACTGCCGCGGTTAAGATGTCCAATGTCACACATAAGTTTTGAAATACTAAATACATTACCGAAAACCCCATGTAAGTTGGTCTACCGTTTTGAAGGAATAGCCAGACAAACAAACAAACACATAAAGCCTCACTTTTGCCTAAGAGGGAACCACCATGGTTGGTCATCCCTGAACTAATCTAAATTAGGATTTTCTACTAGGATTATTAGTATTAATTATATAAATATAAAAATTTTCTGCCATTGGGTCATGGGGTCAATGTGACAGGGCTTTCTTCAGTAGTTAAAAACTTCTTTTTTTCGTTACAATAATAAAGATGTTAATGTTAAAAGTACGTTTGGAAGGCTGTCGTCTCAATGAGGTGGTGTAAATGAAAGGGTTAGCGTTGCTTAATACCGGGTTCGATTTTTCATAATTTTTTACCGGACCCTTTTCATAATTTTTTTTTCGTACAATTTTCATACTTATGCCAATCATATTCTATAAATCTAAAAACATTCATAATGCAGTTAGACTCTAAAATTTAGAAGATAAGGATTTTCTGAAAATTATAAGTCATTTACTTGTGTATATGGCTTCATACCAAAATATTAAAAACTAAATACCTTAAATTCCCGCCAACAATTGCGAATTGCATTCGAATTGCATTGCACAACAGCAATTGCAAATTTTCTTTGCGAATAATTTTCCCTGGTTTACTATCCGACAATTCTTTACACCAAAATTTAAAAAATACAATTCACGCCTAAGATAGCCCACATTTAATATTCATTTATTCATTTACAATCATTTAATAGATGTATTTGGCTCAAGAAACATTTGCTTTCTATTAATATTTATGCTATACTAAAAACTGATAAGACAAAACAAAGTTAATTTTTACAAGGGGTGATTTTTATCATGTGTTCCTTAGCTAACTGTTCATGCTCATCCACAAAAGCCGAAGATGGAAGATATGAATCAGTAATAAGCAATATGACCTAATTGAAACAGGCATCACTGATTTCAAATTTTAATACAATTCACATACGTTCTCTGTATGGTATTCCATAAACTGGTGATAAAAATTAGGCTGAGAACACAATTTTTAGCGAAAAGTGTATAATTAGTCAAATTAGGTCTAAATTGAGGGTTAGCCCGAAATCGGAATATGTACTAAAGCTACATTTAAAACTTGGAATTGTTACTTTTGGAAACTACGATAATAAATACCATAGCCATTTATAGTACCATAGATAGCATTGTCCCATAATTCGAGATTGTCCAACCCACCATCAATTAATTTCCACGCTGGATTGGTGAAAATATTTTCAGTTGCACAAAAAATTTTTTTTTCAAAGTTGACGCCGCAGATTCTCCCATAGTCATAATCGTAGCTAATATGGGCGAGCGATCCCGTAAGATGAACCCAACCTTGATTACCGGTGTAGCTCCTACCGTAAAATACTCCATCGCTGGGATTGGCACCGAATAACCGCCCTGCGCGTACAACCAACTGTTTCAGACCTCCCTGCAGTCCCCTCCATTCGTATGTTGGTTCAAATTGAGAGTTGGATGGCACATTACTTGGATTACATTGTTCCGGAAAGCACAATGAATAACGGTTATAACTAGTGCAGTAGATACCGTTCGATGGATTTGTTCCGCAGATTTGTGATCCATCGATGGATACCTGTTTAAGAGCGCCAGGCATATCGGACCAAGTGGTGGAACTCCCGTTGTAGAAGGCGCGCATGATTTTATTGTCATCGGTAACCAAAGCCAACTCTCGCCCATACACCGCAACTTGTTTCGCATTGGCTGGACCAGGGACAGTGACCCACGAAGGGTTTAAAGTAATACCACTTGTTGCACAAAATATCGTTTTATCTGAAATCATAATGAAAAAGTTTGACAGTAAAATGACAGTAAAATTGCGCAAGTCGAAGCAACTTCTTTGACAGAATTTTTCACTGAATATGTGACAGCATAACTTCAAATTAATAAAAATATTTAATCTTGTGTAAAACCTAAAAATAATTGAATTTCTTGCTCATACCCACGCCCACTCAAATTTGGCGTATTAAACTACCTGAACCTCAAAAGAGTTGGTGAGAAGATTCAGAAAGTTCACAATTTGAAAGATTAAAAAAATTTTTTAATTAAAGAATGCTAGCAAGTGCAGCTGACCAAAATTCAATAATCTTTTCAATACAACTGACCTGAATTGACTCCACAAATGATGCCTTGGGAAACAGAGATTTGCTTCAAACCTCCACTCAATTGTGTCCATTTTTGGCTCTGCACCGCAGAAATAAAAATTCCAATACAGAAAACTGTGAGCAGCTTCATTCTACTTCTAGTTTGGTAAGTGATTTATCTTGTGCAATTGGGATGACAGTTCTTCTTGAATCCCTGTATGTATGAGATATTATGAAAATGTGTCTTACTTACAAATTTTACAGAGAAGCTTATTTGGGAATTGCTAATCCGGATCCTCATATAAAGGGAACCGTTTTGTGTGCTAAGGCTAAGCAGATGATCAACTCAGACCAGACCTCACCATCTTAGTAGGATCTCTATTATAATTTCCCAAAGAATCCAATCTACTTTTTTCGTCTTTTTGTGCTTTAAGTGTTCAAAGCAACAATCACCTTAAATCATAAGAACTTGACTATGTCTCATATGAATTTTATGTGTTGATATTAGTAATCTATGACACTTGCTGGTCAATCTAAAGCACTATGAGACTGAAAACTTAATCCGCACTCTATGTCGATTACAATTTAAAATTCAAACTAAATTCGACTAGTTTTCTGTCCTCGATTAATGCCTTCTGCAAATATTAATTTGTTAATGTTTCAAGCAATTTGGTTCTTATTACTCTGTACCATAATTATTTTGATTTTATGTACCTGTTTATCAATGGGATTTGATTAAATCGTTTTTATAAGGTTACTATGAAATAAAATTTAAATGATTCAAAATACTAGATATGCGTGTCGATTGAAGATGAGTTACCCATTCGTCTGTTTTTGAATACACTGTAACAAAACACCAATTATTCATTCATTGAAGTAACTGTAAATAGGAATATTTATTTAATAACTATAAGAAAACATACCTGTTTCGTATAAAATCTTACTTCTTTCCTCTACCGAGCTGTATTTAAAAATATTTATGTCTATTTGCACTATGGTGGATTAGTCGTAACCGCCGGTTAAAGAAAATTTAATCGTTCATTGTATTTTAATTGGAGAAAGCGGAAAACATTAATCACTGATTAAATGGCGGATGGATACTCGACGCTTTTAATTACTGATAAGCCGCTAGATCGCCCGGTCATAAATATAATTAAATTTGAATTTGGAAACAGTTGGTTCAATTAAATTAACTGACACTAACTTAATTAACTGACAATTAATTAAATGACAATTAACTGACAATTAAATAACCAATAATGCTACAACCAACCACCAGTAAAATTTAGTTAAGAAGTCAAGGTTTTTTTATTTTGAAAAGTTTGACATACCAAACTAGGTACCTGGAAATGTTGAAAGTCACGCAACCAATTTATGCTAAAATCTTGTTAGGTATATAGTAACGTCAGTGTATTTATACAAAAGCAATCCATTGTGTAAATGTTTACGATTTTATTTAACTGTAGTACACAACTTCAAGGTTGTTGGGATTTGAATGAGCTCTAAGTCAATTCAGTCGTAGTTAGTTGCCTTGAGGTGTGATTGTTATGTACTTGCCCCAAAATTACTTGAAATCGTGGACACCAAGGAATATAAAAATTAACAATGGCAGAACATAAAGTGGTCTTAAACATAACAGTTGCGTCAATGGACATAAATCTCTATAACATGGAGATTTATGAATGTATACACGCCATTATCTGCATTTTGTAGAGATAAGCAAGAACTGAATTGCTTTCTATGTCGCTTGAGGCTTTTTGCTAACAGCGACATTGAACCTGCCAAATCATTCTGTAACAGAAAGATTTATGAAATATCACCATTAACGTATAATTAGATTCATCCATAGGATAAACCGATCCAAAATGAACCAGCTAGAGGAAGAATTTGCATATCTGTGTTACATAACAGAGAATTAAAATTGAGCCCTAATGTGTTCATCGGGATGGGCTAATGCACTAAGGTGAACTGAGTGGGACATTTTCCTCCGTTCTCAATGAAAACACATATAACCTCATGGGTTGTCAGCTTCAGTATTTGAAGTTTCTTCACTGGATATCTTTATCTAGAAAATTTGTAAGATACTCTTATCGGGTCCAGAGAATTACTTTGGGCATTTATAGTATAAATTCAGGTACAGAATTATGCTAGCTTCATCCAAGGTCGATTAGTCGTAATTAGTGGATATGAAAAACTTAGTCAATGATTATAATTGAGGGAAATTAGGGAATTAAGTGTAATCATTAGTTAATTGGCGGAGGGACGCATAATCCTCAGAATCACTCCTTTGCCGCCAAATCATGCAATCATCGAAATAATTCAATTTGAATTTAAGACTACTTCGCCTGTCATTCAGGGTTAACCTTCTCAACCTTCGCTGTTCGCTTTTAATAACTAAACCCAAACCTTGATTTGCGTGAATGGATTTCGAAGAAAAAAATAAAAATAATTGAGCCTATTGTGTTTGTATTAATTCAAAAGACCGCGCCGCGGTCTTTCATTCTTTTTAGTTTTCTAATTGCTAGATCAATAGTTCCAAAAAAAGTTTGAAGTACAATGAATGACGCAGCTGGAAGTGTCTTTATGCAAATAGTATGAAATATCTAAGTATTAAGAATAGAGACATTAGTCTTTTATATTTTACCATAAGATTAAACCCTTTAATTAAAGTCCCGCCTTCATTTAACCTCAAACATGATATCTATTTCAATTTTTTAATAACTTCAGTTGAGTTCGACTCAACTCACCTCATTCACTTTCCCAATCAACTTACATCCCGTCATCATCCTCAATATCATTCCTTCTATCGTGAATTTCTACGAGACCTAGTGTGGCGCATTAATCTGGATCATAAGCTGCCTCAATGGTTCTCCTTATACAGTGCGTTCAAATAAGAAGGCGAAATTTTTGAAAAATGATATTGAGGAAAATGAAAAATTGAGTATATGTCAAAATTTTACATACATTATGAACTGCTCAAGTTCCTGAAAATCGTTTCTACCAAAGTTTTGTTAACTCTTCTTAACTTAAAAAGTGTCCCAAACTCTAATTTGTGGGATTTTTAAAAACGCTAGTGCCGAATTTTCGCCTTTTTATTCGAACACACTGTATATGTCACTCAGAAATTTACTAGATCAGACCCATGGCTTGTCACAGGTAATTGAAATATTTTGATAACATATCCATTGTCGGGTATCTGCTTTTAGAATATTTTTGAGTCAGAGGTTTGATTGTCGAGCTGGCTCATTCTGTTTGACACGTATTTGTGAAAATTGCTTGCTAGATTACAATTAGAATTATATTACTCAGGGTTCGCCAAACAAATAATTCCTGGATGAATAATTCGAACAATTCATTGAATAAATCAGAGAATGAAAAATTTAATGAATTTTATAATTTTTTGGCAAATTATAAACAAGTCAAAAGAAAAAAAAAATTTATTTTTGTTTTAACTTCTTTACTTGGGTGGGCATTTTACTTTTTTATATTTAAAGTATTCTTAACGTATACGGCGGAAGCGTATTATCCTTTTTACCATATATTATTACAATTTTATCAGAAGTTTTCCTATAAAATTGAAAGTAAACTTTCCAAATTAGTGAAGTTTTTAAAAATGTCAAATAGATTTAGAATGCAATTCAACAAAACGGTAACTATTACAAATGACTGAGACGATATTTTGTCATCCGAGTTACAAAAATATCGAGATCAAAATACCTTGTTTTAACTCCTTATGTACAATTATTTGAATCATTCGAATAGTTCGTGAATAATTCGAACAATTCGTCAATAATTCGAATAATAGGAATACTTTCTGAATAATTCCGAATCAGGGTTCGAAAAATAAGGTATTTTTCGAACCCTAATTACTTAATTTATTCACAATTTTGCAATGAGTGAATTGATATTGTGATTTACTTTAACCAACATGGGATTAGCAATATGTATTTCAAAGTAGAATAAAATGATTACTTTAAAAACTTTAACTTTTCGATTACGGATTTTTATTGATATTTGCAATTTCAAAGTCTGGTATTTTATTATTAACGTAAACCATCGTAAAAAATATCGACCACAATTTTAATCCATTGGTAATAGGTACAAATATGAAATTTTGGTCAGATATAATGGGACTACTGTAATTCGCAATTTGATGTATTCCTTGTCCCTGGATTTATGTTAAGCCCAATTTGTAAATTATAGTTGCTGAAAACTGTAGAGCCTAATTTGTGTTTTTGTAATTTAAGCCAAAAATTTTGCTACCTTATACAGGTGAGTCATGGCTCACATACTTTTTCACAATTTTAAAAATTACAATTTGTATTACTGGACGAAATTCAGAAAATTTAATGTCTGCAAATTGATCAAAATCGACAGAAATCTGTGCTATTCAATCTGGCAATCCTATGTTCTACATGCTCTACTTTTTGCACATTGTTGCACAAAAATTCGAAGGAAGCTATTATTAACTTTTCTCGACCAAAAAGTTTACCATTAGATACTCTATTCTCTCGCCTATTACCTGCCTTGGTAAATAATACGTATAATTCGTGCACGTGTATAACCCGCATTAGAAAAATGTGCCAGAAAAACGTATACGCATACCCTGCGGATAATACATAAGTGAGGAAATAGGGAAATAACATTCTTCCATACTAATAAACTACATACATATTAATAATACATGATAATAAATTCATATCCATGTTAATATACTTGTTATGAAATTACGCAACACGTGCCCACGCCCTAAAATTAGCTGTTTCGACCAAGGCAATGTGAGAAGTAGGCTTACTCGTAAGGATTTGGCTGAAATTCTGCATGAACGTTAGAAATTACAGTCAAATTTCGTTATAACAACGAAAATGGAGTGGTCAGATCTGGTTGTTATAACCGGCTATCGTTATATCGGATATGATAATATTACGTTTAATTAATTCATTTAGGAAAGTCGGACAAGGCAAGGACAGTAATTTCAAAATAATAAACCGATTTCCAAATAATTTGGTATATTTTCTTAAATTTTTTGTTAAATAAAAGGGTTTGTAAAATAATAAAATAAATAATAGTCAAAGTGAACGAAAACTGAAAGTTAGATCCACCTCGAACTAGGAGCCAAAGGTGATTTGAGGTGTGGGTGGCCAAGCATTCCACTCGCTCTATGTATACACCTCGCAACATGTAATTTAGATGTGATTTGATGTCTTTCAATTACTAGATATCAGTTCATCAGAAAGCATATGTTTAATGGGGAGAAGGGAATTGAATACCACTACACCAATATCGTATTCGAAGGAGTCAAAATTATAGACTCAAAATTATACTGATTTAGTAAATCTAAATATCAGTAGGCGACTGCCAACAGATGCCACTTTTTATAGTTTGTCGACGCTGCATTTTAAAGAATTACCGAGAGTAGAGTTATCAAAATTGCTATTTTTCAAATTATATATCCAGAATTTAATGGTAAACGATGTCTAATATTATTTGTACACAGTGATAAGTGAAGGGTATGCATGTAATTGTTTCAAGAAACATCATGCAGTCTTGGTACTCCCATTACGTACCGTGAGATAATAAAACAATATTACATTTTAGAAACTTACATGAAAAAAACTATCTACATAATGTTTAATCAATACAATAATAAGTAATTTAATTAATACAACCAGCCACATCGTAAGCAATACACTGGTTCCAGGAACCAATGACACATGGTAAGAAATTTTGTAACACCATGCCCTTTGCTGGAGAATGTAGTGTGTTTATGGTTTCTAGGATTTGTATTTTGAAAAATTAAATTTTTTCCTGAAAAACTATTACCGATTTCAGAAAAGCATGCAAAAGTTAGATACGAAGTAAAAAAAATCAAGTCTCTACGATTCCTGGGACAGAAGTTATTATTTTTTAAACTGACATTTTTGCATGTTATTTTGGGAAGACGAAACTAGAGATTGACAATTCAAAATAACATCCACAAATTTCAGTTTTCAAAAAATTATCACTTCTGTTCCAGTGATCGTAGACTTGGCATAGTTTTTCTTGAATTGTTAATAATTTTCAAGAAAAAAAATTATTTTTTCAAAATAAAAATCCAGAACAATGAAATACAACCTGATTCGGCAACTTTCTTCATCATTGAAGGTCACCAAAGATCAACTATAAGATCAAGGTTAACCTCGCACATTTTAATAAAATTTAGCAATACAATTGTCTTCACGTCCATATAACATTTCTCAGGGACTCAAAATTAATCATTTAAAAGCAAATTTTGTCGATATATAGATGGGGTAAAGTGTACCCATCAATTTGGTAAAGTTGATAAAATTTTCGGTATTGTGCGGTTATTTACTGTGGGAAGGATTCTGCATCGCCCCGGTTAGATGTGAAGAGACTCGTACTCTGGCAGTAGCCAAGTGAGGTTTTGATCTCCAGAGAAGATGACGAGCTAAATTCTTCTGTGAAATAAGGAGACCTTTGGTCCAGTGTAGAAATACACCGGCTACTCTACTTTTTGTCTCACATTACCAAAAAGAATTGGTACGACACCTTTAAGTTCCTAAGTTGGTATGTTAGTCAATCCGTGGGAAATTCAAAATACCCATCAAAGTAGATAAATTTTAGTTTCACCGAACTTGGTAAACAAAAAAATACAAGCCTCTGAGCTGGTTAAAATTTTGAAATTGGTATTGTCATTTGATTGGTTGGATTTAGCCCGATTCCAGTAAAAGTCGATAAAAGGTGGTAAACTCTCTCAAATACCGACTTTTATCAACTTACCACCTTGAAGGGTATACCCTAGTGTTGCTGTTCAAGGAATAAATTTTTTAATGCTATTTAGACTCTAGTAAGAAATTACACAATAGAGCAAAGTAAGTTACACACAAAGTGGTTACATCTTAAAGATACCCGTTCATGTTCAAGCTCCATAAAATTCAAAAATGGAAAATATATTTAAATCAAAAATAAGCAATATGACTCAATACAGATAGGCATCACTAATTTTCAACTTTAATCCAATTCAAACATCGTCTCTGTATAGTAAGTCATAGACGCAAACAGAGGTGAGACTAAAAAAACAATTTATTTGAGATTTTAATGATACTCATAGTTAAAAGGGGGTTAACCCAAATTCATACTTAAACTGCATCTAAATTGTTATTTTTATAAACTACGATAATATATAGTATTGCCATTTATAGTACCATAGATAGCATTACGCCATAGGTCTAGATTTTCCAACCTCCCATCAATTAATTTCCATGTTGGATTAGTGAAAATATTTTCAGTTGCACAATAAATTTTTTTGGCGGAGGTGACGCCGCAGACTCTTCCGTAATCGTAGTCGTAGCTAACCTGTGCGAGTGTAAACGAGAGAAACTGCCAACCTTGATTAGCGGTGTAGCTTCTCCCGTAGTAAACTGCATCCGTGGGGTTGGAGCCGAAAATGCGTCCCGCACGTACAACCAATTGTTTCAGTGTACCCTGAAGTGCCCTGAATTCGTATGATGGCTCAAATTGAGAGGTGTATGGGACTTGATTTGGGTTACATTGTTGCGGGAAGCACAATGAATATCGATTGTAGTTGGTACAGTAGACACCGTTCCCAGCGTTTGTTCCACAGATTTGTGAACCATCGATGGATACTTGTTTGAGTAAGCCGGGGAGATCGGACCAAGTAGTGAAACTTCCATTGTAATAGGCACGCATGACCTTATTGTCATCGGTGACCAAAGATATCTCTCGTCCATATAGAGCAATTTATTTTGCATTAACTGGACCAGGGACAACGGCCCACATTGGGTTTGAGGTGATGCCATTTGTTGCACAAGATATAACTTCATCTGTAATCATGATAATGATAAAACGTTCTAAGACCAAGAGAATATGCAAAAAAAAAATTCCTCAAGTTTAGGCAAGTTGACCGACACTGTCAAAGTTTCATTGAATATTTGACCGTATAGCTACAAATTAATAAAAAACAATTCAGGCCTTCCGACGAAGCAACAAAATTTGAATACTTTGTAAGTCAGTTGTCAAAAAGATTTGATTAAAATAAATCGGCACATTGAGAAGCAAATTCTCCAAAATAGTTAAGTTAAGTTACCATGACAAAGGTGAATGAATTTAGATTAATTAGTAATAAAACTTGAGGACATTTTATCTCTGCTGTATGTTGAAGCGTTTTATAAATTAGCAAATAATTTTAAACTCTCATTTATCTGTTTTCTAGGCGGATTACCTCAATAATTGTAGTATAAATACGAAAGCTTATTCAATCTCAAACCCACGGTTATTTAAAGTTGGAAAATTTTCATAAAATTTTTAATTTCACTGCCATATCTTTGATATATGAATTAGCTTCAGGAAGTTCATCATTTGGAAAATTTTAAATATTTAAAGTTGAAAAAACCTAGCAACAGGAATTAACCATAAAGTTGATATTTTTCAATACGGAACTGAGCTGAATTCACTCCACAAATGATGCCTTCGGAAACAGCGATTTGTTTCAACGATCCAGGTAATTGCGTCCATTCTTGAGCCGAAACTGTAGAAATAAAAAGTTCAATACAGAAGACGACGAGCAGCTTCATTAGTCGGAGATTCAAAATTGATTGGTCTTGTGTAATTAATATGAATTCTGTTCTTGAAGCCCGGTATCCAATTCGTTTCAATTGAAAACTTCTCCACTATCTGCTATAAAAGTATTCACCAGAAGCATTATTAAGGTATTAGTCTTGGATACGCATTTTATATGGAGGATTATTTGGGAAATGTTAATTGAGATTCACATAATCCGAAATTCTNATTTTATATGGAGGATTATTTGGGAAATGTTAATTGAGATTCACATAATCCGAAATTCTACACCTATTAAGACTAAACAGTTAATCATCCTTAAAAGTTTCATGATTACCTTTTCCTAATTAATCCTGTGGACATTTTTCATTTAACCGATTGACCTGTTGAAAGTTATAAGAAGCTACACCTTCAGAAAAAAATAGTCTTGTAGAGATCCTACCAGACCTGAACTCACACAAACTCGGGCAGACGGCAAAACAGCATCTGGTTTTACACTAATAATTAACACATGAGGATAATACTCACCGGTGACCAACTGACATTTCCGTTGTTGAAACTTATTTTTTACTAAACAATAGAACTGAAATAGTTTAACTAATACTCAGTAACTCTGCTCAAGAGCAGGAAGGCTATTTTGATGATGTTTTGAAGCACTGGGTAAATTTCTCCGGTTTGTTGTTAGTGAATCAACTTTGACAAAACCCAGGTTCGTTAACTCCAAATAAACCTCAAAATATTGGACATCTTGGGTAAGCTGAAACGGTCTCCTGAATTAACCCTATCTCTCATCCTGACTTAGGTTTACACAAACCCGGAGAAGATAGCTTCAACAGACTCCGGGTTTGTTCCCTAAGTATGTTAGTGATTGTTCACCAAACGTAAAAAACTTCACAAAAAAAAAGTTTTCACTCTTATCTGTCATTCTGAGACCTCTGGTAAATCCAAACATAGCTGCAAATACAAACAACTCTTCATCGATTATAATTTTAGATTTACTCTATTCCAAGAGGTTCTTCCTTTTAGTGTATAGATACATTGATTTTCTATTATATCAAGTAATTTTATTCTATTATATTTGAAATTTATTTGGTGTGATTTATATATCTGTCAACGGGTCTTGTTTGAAACGTATCATTAATGCTACATTAAATTCTACTTCACTTAATCCAAGTACTCAATGGGTCTCTCTAATGAAGTGCAGTTACAGTGAAAACATTGCTTATCTCACTTTTAAGTTACTGTAATGAAACTCCATTTTTATTCACGCATTGAAATAACTCAAGATAGGCATATTTTCGCAAAAATGACAAGAATATACCCATGTTTCACGTAACTTGGCATTCCTGTACGCTACCGACNTAGGCATATTTTCGCAAAAATGACAAGAATATACCCATGTTTCACGTAACTTGGCATTCCTGTACGCTACCGACGTATATATAAAAGTATTTGAGTAAGGTTTAATTATGAAGTGAAGATTCTTTTTATGAAAAGTGTGACCTACCTAAAATATGTATCTGGAAACTTTGAAAGGTCCACAACCAATGTTTGTTCAAATTGTGAGTGATTTCAAAGAACATGGGTGTATTTATGCAGAGAAAAACAATTGTATGTATGTTTTGTTTAACTAAAATACACATCCTCAAGGTGTTTGGAACTTTAATGAGGTCAAAATCGATGAAGACAGAGTTTTTATCCTTGAGGTTTAATGTACTTGCCTCACAAAATGAATTGAAGCTTTAAGAAATCATGGACACTGGGGAAGATAAAAGTAAACAATGGTAAAACACAAACAGTCATAACTATAAAGAGTAATTGGATATTATAGGTAAGTGATTAAATTATGGGTAGATCTGTACTCGGCAGTTTTGCATTAGGTAGCTGAAGTAAGGAGTTTGAATGAAATTTCAATAATTTGAATACAAACATGAATCCAAGTCAATAGTGTAAAAAGTCAGCCGTGAAATAATTGAATTAACCGTGCCAATGCAGATGTTTTTGCAAACATTGCTGACGTCCCGAATGTTGCATGTAGAACCAGACCCAAGCCTTGTATTTCTTTAATAATGGCAGTCNATTGGTTGGATTTAGCCCGATTCCAGTAAAAGTCGATAAAAGGTGGTAAACTCTCTCAAATACCGACTTTTATAAACTTACCACCTTGAAGGGTATACCCTTAGTGTTGCTGTTCAAGGAATAAATTTTTTAATGCTATTTAGACTCTAGTAAGAAATTACACAATAGAGCAAAGTAAGTTACACACAAAGTGGTTACATCTTAAAGATACCCGTTCATGTTCAAGCTCCATAAAATTCAAAAATGGAAAATATATTTAAATCAAAAATAAGCAATATGACTCAANACAATCTAGTTTATGCATTTAGTGCACACGGCGGGACATTTAAGCCCGATTCATACTTTCTGATGCAGATTAAAATTAAACTGATTTATTTTAGAAATTACGATAATAAATATCGTTCCATTAATTGGGCAAAGTGTAAAATATGGGAATGGAATCATGGGGCCATAATCGACCGTTTGAAGAAACACCATCAAACTCACAGTAACTTTCAGTCAACGAAACCAGGTAAGGTGTTGGATTTAGATAAATTTAAAATCATATTAGTATAGCTTCTGCTTGATAGTTCCGAAGATCCTTTTACGCTCGATAGTAACAAAGTTAGTTATTTTTTTTAGAAAAAAGGTCAAAAGGTATAAACCATGTATTAAATGGTATTATGATATTTTCAGAAATTGAAGTATTTTTCAGCACGGTATTATACAGTATTAAACTTAATACAAGTATTTTTATCAGAGATATTATACGGTATTATACTGTCTTATACGTATTTTTCATCACTGCAGGTATTATATATACGGTATTATATGGTAGTATACGTATTTACATATTTTTCCGAAAAAGAGGTATTTTTCCACACTCTGAAAATTAAATAAATTATGAATTCTATAGAAGGTTTTTTTTAAATTTACTACTTATTCAAATATTTACGAAGTGAAAATGAACAACAATGTTATCCTTGACTCTGAGTCATGATTCTGAATCGCAAGTTTTTTGGCAGTCTGGAGACATCTGATGACTCTAGACACCTTCACGTTTGGGAGTCGATTCAATGAGCGGGATTTATGACTTGTTCCAACATGCGCAAATGAGCCTAGCGAACTTATTTTCCTTATTTTTGTTTACATACTTCCACCATTAAATAACAAACAATTTTGATTTCAGATTAACCCACTCTATTTTCTATATTTTGTTTTACATGATTTATTACGTGTTTACTCTTTGATTTTTGGGAGTATGAGGATTCGAAGTCGACTTCCAAAAATTAGAGTCAAGAGTTCTGACACCGAGAGTCGATTCCCAACGTTTAGAGTCAGAGTCATGACTCTCAGAGTCAGTTAATCTGACTAAGCCNCTGACACCGAGAGTCGATTCCCAACGTTTAGAGTCAGAGTCATGACTCTCAGAGTCAGTTAATCTGACTAAGCCCAAACTGGAAGTCATGGAGAACACTATTTAACAATTAGTTTAATAATTGAACATTGAAAAAAGGAAACTAAAGTGAAAATTAAAAATAATGCCCATTTATAAATTGTGGTGCCTTGTGGCGCAAGTGAACCCTCAGATTCAAGATATAAATCAATCAATCAATAAGTTTATTTGACGCTGGCCATGGCCCTATCAATGATGTTATATTCAGGATATAAATCCGGTCTGCCTGTCCTTGCTCAGAAGTTAGTTTATCATGGACAATATTTAAGTAGTAAAACATTTTGCAGATTTTNTGACACCGAGAGTCGATTCCCAACGTTTAGAGTCAGAGTCATGACTCTCAGAGTCAGTTAATCTGACTAAGCCAAAATTGGAAGTCATGGAGAACACTATTTAACAATTAGTTTAATAATTGAACATTGAAAAAAGGAAACTAAAGTGAAAATTAAAAATAGTGCCCATTTATAAATTGTGGTGCCTTGTGGCGCAAGTGAACCCTCAGATTCAATCAATCAATAAGTTTATTTGACGCTGGCCATGGCCCTATCAATGATGTTATATTCAGGATATAAATTCGGTCTGCCTGTCCTTGCTCAGAAGTTAGTTTATCATGGACAATATTTAAGTAGTAAAACATTTTGCAGATTTTAATTATCCGATGTGTTTTAAGAAAGAAAATCGCTTAACAAGATTTTTTTGCAAAATCCTGGGAAATATCTTTCTCCCTCATTATTTCTCGTAAAATCTTCAAGTAATCTACTTTTATTCCCGCTGAGAGAATCTAATTGCAGAAGTAGTTTCTACATTTAATGCATTTTTTGAATCCAGAAGTAATTAGAAAATTCTTTGATATTATCCAAAATGTTTTATATTTTTAGGAACACCTTGTTCAATTTTAATGGATGAACTATAAAATATAAATATTCTTAATAATTTTGGGTAAGCCTGTTTAAATTATTTAGTGAAGTTTTCTATTATTTTCGATAGAAAANTTCTTAATAATTTTGGGTAAGCCTGTTTAAATTATTTAGTGAAGTTTTCTATTATTTTCGATAGAAAATTAAGAAAGAATTTCAGTGTGTTTAGAAAGAAAATTTTGTGATGTAATATTGAACTTCTCAAACTTTTATNTATTATCCAAAATGTTTTATATTTTTAGGAACACCTTGTTCAATTTTAATGGATGAACTATAAAATATAAATACTCTTAATAATTTTGGGTAAGCCTGTTTAAATTATTTAGTGAAGTTTTCTATTATTTTCGATATAAAATTAAGAAAGAATTTCAGTGTGTTTAGAAAGAAAATTTTGTGATGTAATATTGAACTTCTCAAACTTTTATNAAAATTAAGAAAGAATTTCAGTGTGTTTAGAAAGAAAATTTTGTGATGTAATATTGAACTTCTCAAACTTTTATAATTTTTTCTTCCAGCGGTACTTAAATACTAGTCAGTTTGTAGTGTAAAACATTATAATTACATTGATTTTAATAATCGGTAACGTCAGAGTCAAATCTGCTGTGCAACACTGCAACACCACTCGTGCGTCCTCCAACTGCCCAGCTTTCTTTAGTTAATCTATCCTTAAGAGAAGGGGAAGAAGTTTCCAGAAAATCTGAAGAGGGCCCCAATTTACTTTCGTGGTCTAATTTTTTCAATAAGTCAGTTGTAAAGTGTATTTTCTATCTTTATATTCATTTTTATAGTTTCAATTTAATACCAATGCATCAGGAATTCTTGATGAATTCATAGTCCTCAGACAAATTGAATGAACAATTTAACCTGAGTGGCGGTCATGCAGAATCAACTATTTTCGATAAATACATTGAAACTAAAAGCCATAGTATTTTAAACCTAACTTTTCCAGGAAAGAAATGCAAAGATAATAAATTCTTATTTCTTTATCAATATTTCTTTAACTCGGCTATAGTGACTTCAATTTCATTTATGTGTATATAGCCAAACTCGGATATAGTGACGTATTGGTAACATAATAAATGCGTAAAACAAATTAAGTTTTATTTACTGAGTATGTACCCAGATACAGTAAAATTCTATTGTAAGTGATCCGAAACCTACAATTTATTACGCCGGAAAAATTGAAAGAATCTGAAAGAGTCTTTGAATAACATTGCAAGTTCCACATGTAATGTTTTATTTACCATTTGAATCACTATTACTGTATATTTTTGTCTATTTTTTCTTTCCTGATGCAAAAATGCAGTGAAACCGTGTGAAGGAGATATCGCTAGAATTAAAAATCCGATTCTATAATGCAAGACATTTGCATCCATCCTTGGCCTAACACTACGTATAATTTCGTCCCCTTAAATAATTTATCGTGATCTTCTCAAACACTAACGGAATTAGACGGAATTAAGGAACCCAATGCAAAATTAAATCGGAAATCCATAAAGAGCAACTGAAGGATATTACAGTTAAGGCAGAGGTCAACCAAATACTCTTAGTTTGCCTAAATAAGAATATCTGATTTACAGGGTGTTTACAAAATGAGGTTGTGCAATTTTAAGTTCAGTAACTTTTGTTTGATGACTCACTCNCTCATTGTCCTACAATTGTTGTTGATGACTCACTCCAAAGCTAAGAAACTAGAAAACCTGGCTGATTTTTGAGGCCTGAGAAATTCAATGTAAACAAGAATTGATTTCACTCAATAAGATTTCTATAGTTACTGGAATTTTCAAAATTAACNTGATGACTCACTCCAAAGCTAAGAAACTAGAAAACCTGGCTGATTTTTGAGGCCTTTTAAGGCATTATTTACTAAGGTCAAACTATGATCTAAGCTCGAGTCACGATATTTAGCATTACATTGGCAATGAGAAATTCAATGTAAACAAGAATTGATTTCACTCAATAAGATTTCTATAGTTACTGGAATTTTCAAAATTAACTAAACCAGTGCACTGAATGGGCATCGTACGTAATCAGCTTAAAACATTACAATTTTCATATAAGTTTTGAAGTGTCTGGTCATCTGGGATTAAAGTTATGTATGTGAGTGTGAACGAGTGAAATTACCATTACAGCTGTCCATACCGATAACTGAAGTTAATGACCTTTGGAAATTATTTTAAAGTGAAACTAACGAGGTGTTTATAAAAGCCAACAAGAAATTTTGTGGAAAGTGCAAAATGGGAAATTATACGTAGCCTTCTAATTTGTGTATTCTAATACCATACTTCTTAAACTCATAAAATTAAGGTCATTAACCTCCTATTCCAGTGGTGATTGTATAGATTCACAGTCACTAAATTTACAACTTAGGAACCTCAATTGGTATGGGTTATGCAACAATTTGGAAAAATGATTTTGATTCTCATTTAAATACTACCACTTGACCTTAGAAATAAACTTGCCAGGTCATTGACTCCAGTGTCAATGACCACGGTTCACTCATTCACTCATCATCACAACTTTAATCTCAAAATACCAGAAACTTCAAAAACGATAAAATTGGAAATATCCAGTAGCTAGAACGTTTATTAAGTCCAATCAATTCTTGTTTGCTGGAATTCCCTCATACAACGTAATCATAAGTATCGATATTCGGACTTAGACCATACTTTGACTTTAGCAACCGTTGTCTTATAATGTCACAAATATACAGACAGGTTTTCTAGTTTCCCAGCTTCGACATGAGCCATGAACAACAACGATAATTCACTCAGACGATAAGTTGTTGAATTTCAATTAGCGTAACCTCATTTAGAAACATCGTGTATTCCTTATCTGTTTGCCCGTCATTATTCACCATTTTTACATGTACCAGCTTACGCCAATAGTATAGAAATTACACCATCTCACACTGGTCTTGTTTTCTACAACCGATATTTTGTAACACTTATCTCATATTTTAGGGGTATACAGACACCATTAACAATCTCACTGTCGACAGTTACACCAGCTGACAAAATAGTTTACAATGTGTTGAGGTAAGAAGCCAAATTCCAGCGATAGAGTTTTAAAAACCTCACAAATTTGACTTGTGTGACATATTTTGACCTAAGAAAAGTGAACTAAACTTTAATAGGAATGCTTTTGTGTAAGCTGAGCAGTCCGTCAAATTTTGATTTTCAGCAAAAATCATTTTGTAAAAATTTTGCATTCTTATTTCAACATGCTGTACAGTATTGATTAAGAGTAGATGTTTTACTCGTGTCTTACTCTTTAGAGTTTTTGGCGTTTGAGTAGATACGTGAAGTTACACTTAAAGAGAAAACTCTTAAATTTTTGTGTTTTAGTGTAAATTCATAAGGTAGTTTGAAATAGGATTAATAAAAGAACATCAATTTTTTATTCTGTATTAGACGACATAAGTTTGTGCCGTATCGTGTAGGTTTTAGGGTACTCAGTAATCTTGGAAAGTAGAAATTCTTATTCTATTGGTTGTTTCCAGTGAAAGTTGGTTTCCTGGCAGCTTGACTCTTGAACTCTTGTATGGAAACGACTCCTAGCTAGATAAGAACATCTTTTGACGTAGATGAATTATGAGACTTTTCTCCACTTGTCGACAAATTGTAAGGATCAGGCAGAAACGAGAAAGACAAAACTTTCCTCCACTAATGTATTACATAGGAAGAGATTAGGCTCAGGTCGGTCACAGCCCTTCCACATGGATCAAATATATAATGGACATTTTACATTGCACAACTTTTTATATCTAAAAGAAAGTTGAAGAGTGCATTGAGAAAATTCTGATGGAAATAGAGCTCCATCTGTGCCAATTTTTAAAATTGGATTAACCTAAAGAGTTTTTTTGTACAAAAACACCAATCTGAATAAAATTTTCTGAATAATCTTATTTGTATTTTCTCTCTATGCATGCTGATACGAGGAGTGCAGGAGTACAGTATTGAGTTTGCCCAATTTTTATGAGAATTTTCAAAATAAATTTATTTTTCACCTTCTGTGAAGGAGCTTTTAGGAAATTTTGCAATCCAATTTTGGTTTTNCTTTTAGGAAATTTTGCAATCCAATTTTGGTTTTAAATTTAAGAAATATGTCACATAACTCTTTAGTTTTTGAATATAGTGAAAAAATTAAATTTTCATTTGTCTCATTGGCTTTGATGTCTAACACCGTTTTTTGAAAGTAAATCTTTACCAGAACAGTTTTTTTACTGAAATTTCTTCATGCAGTAGTTTCATAATACTGGATGCACCAAACGTAACTATACAATTTAAAAAGGGATGGAGATGGAATGGGTGATGCGCCAACTTGAAGTTGTTTTTCATTAGGGTTTCCTCTCAGAATTANGTACAGTATTGAGTTTGCCCAATTTTTATGAGAATTTTCAAAATAAATTTATTTTTCACCTTCTGTGAAGGAGTTTTTAGGAAATTTTGCAATCCAATTTTGGTTTTAAATTTAAGAAATATGTCACATAACTCTTTAGTTTTTGAATATAGTGAAAAAATTAAATTTTGATTTGTCTCATTGGCTTTGATGTCTAACACCGTTTTTGACAGTAAATCTTTACCAGAACAGTTTTTTTACTGAAATTTCTTCATACAGTAGTTTCATAATACTGGATGCACCAAACGTAACTATACAATTGAAAAAGGGATGGAGATGGAATGGGTGATGCGCCAACTTGAAGTTGTTTTTCATTAGGGTTTCCTCTCAGAATTANAAAAAGGGATGGAGATGGAATGGGTGATGCGCCAACTTGAAGTTGTTTTTCATTAGGGTTTCCTCTCAGAATTAAAAATGATCAGACCATTATCATTCTGAACAATATTTAAAAGAGACGAGAGGGAAATACCATGAGTGGTACTACCTCCAGATATCACCAAAGTTAATATATTCACAACCATGTTAAATTTGGTGACAATTGAGCAGATAGAAGTTGTTGCAAGTCCTAACTGCTCATGCTCATCATTATATCATTTATTGTCGAATTCCAAGTCAACAGAACTAAAACACATATACAACTGAATATAATATATGATGAGCACTAGCAGTCACACCTCCACATGAAATTTATTGAGATTTATCAGAAAAATGTTCAGGTCAAGATGTATCAGCCTGTCGAAGTGTAAATATTATCTAACCAAAACATTTTAACCTTTCGCGTTGTGCTTACTCCTTTTCAAAAAAGTAGTACAAAATTTTATTCACGACACACTCAGAAAAGTTACAAGAATCCATTTATGTATACAAGTTTATACAATGTTTGCATTGGTAGCAGTGATTCAATTCCTTATAATAATCGCGTAATATTTGAACATCTTTTTACTCTTACATAGCATCTATTCTCGGTCAATGGGAGAACAATGTTATTTTCTGTTGAACTGTCTCAACAATTTCCACAGAAACCAGTATTGGGATAGTTATGTAAATATGTAATTCAAATTACACAACTACTATTATGTAATTGAAACTAGTAATGGATTATATTTAATGAGTAAGTAATTGATATTTATAATTGTGAGTTTTAAAATACATCTGTTAATTGTAATTCAATTAAAGTTTGTATTCTGCATAACAATATTACTTTTGCATCGGCCTTCTTCTAGGTATCTTGTACAATAATTATAACAAAGACACACCTATAACGTCAAAATTACGCATCGTAAGCTTTAGTGAAGGCTTCACATACTTCCAAAATGAAGATCATGTCGCTCAATGCAATCTGCGGACCATATTTGCATCACGGTGAATATTTGAGGAAAAGTTACCTTGGAATAACTCTACACTCAATCCAAGTTGGGGTCATAGAGACTTTGAATCAACGTAACCGGGTGAAGACGAGAATCATTGGATACTTGCTCTAAAGTTAATCATGTAATATCGCAATTGGATAGCTTGATTTTTATAGTATTTTGCGATATAAAAATAAAACTTTACATTTCTTTTTAGTTTTTTAGTTTTCCTTTTCTTTTGGATTTTTTTCCTTTTCATTTTCTTTTGGATTTTAGTTACGTTTTCTTTTTCCCTTCCAATCTAATGCTTCTCATTCTCTCGTTTTTCAATTACTGAGTGAATATTTTTAACTTTCTATAAAATTTTCGCATATAAAAACATTGTATCTATATAATGATAGTTTATATATATATCTGTCTGCAAAAATATAATTATACGCTTTTGTGGAAAATGAAAAAAAAAACTAATTTCAATAAATCTGTATCCCTTTACTAATTCATTTAACCCATGGTAATCAAGGATTCGAAATTTAATTGCATCTGAAGCAAATCATAATGAATGGTTGCTGACTTAGTTAGGGAGTTGCGCCCTCCTCTAATTAAAGTCTGACATGGAGTTCTCATCAATTAATTAGGCAGGGCTAGACAGCAGGTAGGGCGAAACAATGGAAAGAACCTGATGAACCAAACCATCATTACTCATCATTCTTCCAAATGGACGGATAATTTTTTTAGACTCAAATTATCCCGCCAATACTACTCTATGTAACCCGGAGCTTTTACTATCATTTTTAGCTACTAGAGAGAATTACTCTACCAAAGCATTTGCTTCAAAGTAGGCAATTTAGGCAACGTTTTTATAATTACAGTTAAATATCACACTATTGAACAAAAACAAAAACTTCATTTTAAACTTTAAAGTACTGGACCTAAATCATTTTTATGTAAAAATATGTCGGCATTGCGTGTATGATCATCAACTCTAATAACTATGTTGGGGTTTGTGTTTAAAGATTTACGTTTTGTTTTAGTATGCTAATTTTTAAATGATATGTGTTACTCTGAATGTGATTACTAGACACGCTGTGTGCCAAATTTGACATTAATTAATCCTAAGTAAAAATATTTTGCCAAACAACTCAGAATCGTAATATGAGAAAAATGGAATTCTGCATTAGCACAATGCAATTCATCGTCCGATAAAGCATAGAATTGCACTTACATTTATAATTCAATAAGTCAGAAGATTTGAATATTTTTTCTTTTGAAACAAATTTCAGAGAGTTCATAATTAATATATTTAATAAAATTTTATAAATACCTAACGCACAAAGTTTGCAAACTGCACACGATGGTAGTTACGTATACAAGTTTGATACTGTTCGTAATTATTTTGGAAAACAAATTTATCTAACTGTTCGGCGTCCACGCTTGACGTTTAGATGTAACTAGAGAAACACATTGTTGAGTTTCTAGTTTACTGTCGACCAACTCAAGTTAATTAGCTGGATGACATTTTACTTTAGGGGCAACAGTATACACTTATTAGTTGTAAAAAGAAACCATTAACTCAAAAACTAGAAATAATAAGTTTGCCAAAAATTAACTTTGCGCTTAAATCTTCGGAATTCTCGGTTTAATTTATCATACTCTACTCAAGACATTCAGAACGGCGACTATTTCAGATTATTACTATCCAACTCAACAATACATTTTTTTATTTGACAAAAATATCTTTACTCAATGGTAAGCAAAATAGAGTTTTAAGTTCCAATTTAATAATAAAGAGAAATTTTACTTACTCAATAAGTTGACCAAACATTACTTACCAATTCGAAGTTCAACAATGAGCACCTAATATAGACAATTGTATATTCTAATTTCATATTCAAAGGTCGACTAGTTATTCAAGCTAATATCACAATCGAAATGAGTTCCCTGCCTAATAAACATGGGTTTTCATGACTAGAAACTTTATACACGGCTGGTGCAAAATTACTATTTTTTAAATAAATAAAATAATAAAGGAAATTAAACTAATCTATTAATTTTACATAATTAGAAAACAAAAAGAAACAGAGGAAATATAGAAATAAACTAATCTCCTAATTACCATAATTACCAATAAGAGAACGAAGAAAAAACACAACAGGTAAGTAAAATTTATTATAAATTAAAGCATAAGTAAAGTAAAGCAAACATTTGAAAGTTTATAAAATTTTAAAACTTTCCAATAAATCATAAACAGACAAGTTTGCATTTTAATTCTACATGATTATAAAAATTATGAAATTGTAAAATATTGCCCTTGCAAAAGCGGGAAATTTTCAAATTATTTCAATTCAAGTGCTTTGTCAATATTTATTAAACAGTTATATAACTCACATAACTTTTACACGTGACCACGTGACCATTCATAGTGATGTCAAATGGAATCATAATTCAGTTCCTACTTTATAAATTTTATGAATTTTTTAAATTTGAAAACAGCACAAGCTATGTATTACTTTTTTTAATTTCATAAGTTTTATAAACTTTGGTATCATGTGGCAGTGGTAGTGACGTAGCTTTTGCTCTATAAAATCTACGACTTTTATAAACTTTGCACTTGACTATATACCCAAAGTGTCTAATAACTTAAGTAAGACAATGTAGGCATATATTGCTGAATATAAAAATTTTCGCTAGCACATTGGTTTAACAAAGTTTATTGTTGCCTAGCAACATCGGAATACTACAAATATAAAACAGGCAACCAATGTTCTACAAATTCGTACGCAGCTAACACATTTTCGACATAAAGCACAATCAAAAAATTGTTTCAGTAGCAAATATACCTATGGATTATCGACAATCACAGAAACCTTGAATGTGTCATTCATAAAAATAACTTATAATAAAATTTGTGAGTAATAAATGGCAAGATACAGAAATACATGCCGAACACAATGCTCTCCGACGACGAGCCAACCTATATTGAAACTTCTCGGCTCAAGCAAATCTTGAGCCGATTCGAGCAGATAATAAGAAAATATTTGACTCTCACGCAATTTTATCCCTACTGTACAAAGTATTTCAAAAACAGTCCAATTAAATTCAAAATATTCCATACCCTAGTTACTTAAAATTTGAATTCTTTGAGCATTATATATGAAACACTCGTGATAACTAGCTTTAAACAATATATTTTTGACTATCACTTGAAAAATTGCAACGTAATAGGACATTCCAGAATATGCAAAACAGACTGATAATCGCTTGAATTTTTAATAACAATAGGAGGATTTGTCAAGATATACTGATATCAGACAGCAGAACTGCAACGCATATAATCGGTTTCTCCTATTTTTACTACAATAACAAATAAATATCATACCTTAGCTCAACTCAATGGATGTCACAAAAAGCATTTTTACATTGAACTTCTTTTCACAAAATTAACACATCTGTTTTTTACCTTAAACCTCCAATTCCCACGTTAAAACCCTAAGTACTGACTTTCAATAGGCTTTTTCAAGTTATTTCCAAAATCTCACTTTTTCTTTACACTTTTTCTCTAAAACCCACGCAAAATACTTACCATGCAATCAAATAAAAAAACTCCAATAAGCATGCAAACTGTTAATTGAGTTTTGTTCCTGTCTCAGTCCTTCAATTTCCTTTGAAAGAAAAGTAAAACAAAAGGAACTTGACTGATTTTTACGCCGTTTTGGTTTCCACTTTAAGTTTCCTCATCTAAACTCAAGTATTTTTGTCTTTCAGTTTAGATTTTTATGCACTGAAGTTATATCATGGAACCTTTGGTTTCATACCTAGCTATTGAGAACACAAATCAGAAAAATTTTCAATAACCTTGAACACAGCACGAAATATGAACTTTCTTACGCCATTTCATTTCCAATTAAACAAATTAAGTACTTTCCTTTTCCCTTTTTGGGTTTTGGTCATGTAACCCGTAGATTTTCAAACTGCAAAGTTTTTTGCTATCAAACACTGAATATTTGGCTGGTTTGGTAAAGAAAAATATACAGAACTAAACTGATATTAGACACCATTCGATTCGATTGACCTAACGCTAACTTAAAATTAATATTAACGGTGTCATTTATAGCAATCAATATAACAGAACTGACAAAGATCACACACAAATCGGTTTTCTCATTCACCACCACCAGAGTACACTGCAGTGAAATAAAGAATAGTATTTACCAAGTAAATAAATTCACTGCTTAACAGGAATTTTACAAGTATAATATTATACGAACAGTTTTGCGTTACCTATGGGTTTTAAACCCTGACACAAACTTTGATGTTGACATAAGTCTTTACAGGTTGAGTTACGTAGAACTAGATGTAAAACTAACGGATAAGTTAGTGTGAGTACTTTAAGTTAGACTCCTCCCATTACGTACAAAATTAAACCTAAAGTAAAAATTAAATTATTAAAAGCGGCGCTTATTATGATTGTTAATAGACGAAGACAATGAATTTGATCACTTTTCTCCAATAAAACTCTTTAGTGTTGGTATGATATACCGTACGTTGAGAAGCCAAACCCCCAAAACTGTTTATACTAAACAGCTGGTCATGGTGTTTACCATAGAAAATAACAAAAACAGAATTTTTTGCTGTTTTGTATGAAACAGCAAAAACACATTATAACGAGGATTCTTGTTACAGCTTATTAGCTAGTAAAAGAAATACAAACCATATTTCATTAATTGTAGCGGACAAAGTAGACGTAAAGGTTTACCACTAACTTTAACGTTAGTGTCTGTAAATCGATAATTGTTACAATATGTCTTACTAATATCAATTTATATTCAAATTGCCCAATTCTTCAAGCAGAATTATTAAAAATTGAACACGGTTGAATTGTTTTGTATTATTCTGACATATGCATTTACAGTTTACTTTAAGACAAAAACAAAAGTTTTTTTGTGCCAAATTTGGTTTCACTCACTACAGTAGTTAACGTTCAATGTACAGTTGCCTAACCTTTTATCTATGAAATTTAATCTGCAAGTATCTTTTTAGTATATAGAGTTACACGATTAGTGTAACTAATGCTGTCTCATAAATTGTAACTAAACCTCTACTTATAGACTAGGTGTCGTCTTCATCTCACAAAAATTTACCAATCTAATAAATAAAATTTTAACAAAGTATAAATTGTTGACCCCATTCTATAATATTTTTGCAACGTCATTTGACCTAAAAAACAACTTATTACAAATAATTTTTGGTAAATTTAATGTACCAAAGAGTTTCTTCTTTGAACTTTGATGTAAGCTTAAGGCTAAAAATTTTCTCTACTTCCGCTACTCTACTTTCTGTACTGTCCTAATCAATTAGGTCGTCTGCCGCTGGCCGTAATGAAAATTAGTTTAGATTAATTAATTGGTAATAGAGTGCTTCTGCTAGTTCTGTAAGGTGAAGAAAATGAATAAGTAAAAACCCGTTTGCTTGGTTTTTACTTTTTCTTACTTTGCGCATGAGAAATGTTAGTTCCATGTGGAGAAAGTTTCATAAGCACTTTCTCTTCCGTTTGGTTATAAGAGAGACTTTCTCCCTCCACGTTCTTACTTACCATTAACCGCTCAGTCGGTGAAAGGTCTTGGTCTTTTCTCCTCACTCTGTCCTCTCAACCTAAAGATTTTTGGCCCGTTAGCATCTTTCGCCAAAAAAAACAGTTATATCCTAAGGAACCTATAAATCTACGACTAAATACTGACTTCTAAGCAAACGGGTCCATTAGAATCCTTGGGATTTACTACTACTACAGTACAATTACTAAAAACAAACTACTTTCTCTTCTACTTCATAAAGACATCCGGTACGGCTTTGTTATAAACCCTTTTACAACTAGTATTCCTAGAAATAGAGTGTGCTAGTGAGAGGAATTACAAAAAAAAATTCAACTATTTAGAGAAATGTAATAATTTCTTACTTAACCTTATAATTTATAATTGACTTTATAGTATATATCGAAGTTAGATATATACTAAAGTTTTTTTTTCCTGAACTATAAGGTATAGTTAGTTATACCAGGTGTGTATGGTAGGTATGAACCCATGTGAACTATCCATTGGACAGTCGCTATGTGTGAGTACTTTTATTAGTTTTTTTCAAGTTTTCTATTTACAAACCACTACAATCTAAAAGAAACAATACAATATGATGAAATTTTGAAGGACTTCAATATGAAGTTAAGTTAACTGTACAAACATTTGAGTTATAACTTTTTGTGGAAAATTTTTTTTTGTTTGAAAAATTGTACACAGCAGTATATTGGAACTTGGATCTTGATCAAGACTAAAAACAACATTCTGAAGGTAAACCATTTTTATATATTCTAACCTGTAATATACAGAAGCTTAAATATTAGGTAACTTTTATTAATATTTCCTACAAGCTTTATAGATTTTATTATTCAAAAAAATTTTTTTTTTGATATATCGAAATGAATACGGTTTGGATATTTGTCCCTACAATCTAATAAATTTAATAAGTTAACAACTTTTTTTGGAAAACGGAAAACTTTCAAAAATATTGGTTGATTTTATTTTCAGTGTTTAAAGTATAACTTTTTATATAAAAATATATGGTTACCCTGACCGCTTTTACATTCTTAGGTGTTTATGCGTGGCTTCTATATCTTCACGAAGATTTCTCCAATGACTACCTGACCTAGTATTTGTCTAGTAACTTTAATGATCACAACAATTCATTATCAAAGCTGTTTAGCATAAACTATATAATACAAACGTAGTATTCATAACTTAAGTTTTTCTACTTCGGTTCTAGCCACCGTTTGACAACATTTTATAATAGTGACAGCCTCCAAACAACCTATAGATACACCAACGTAAAGCATGTAATATTTTCCCGCATTTGCATCAAACATATTCCCCTATGACATAAAACAGGCGTAGCCATCCATGTTAACATTTTAAGTATGAAACTTTATCAGGTGAATAAGTTAATCAAATATATGCTTTGTCGCAGTGGAAATCGAGTACAATTTGGAAGAACCACAAGCTAAATAAATCTTCAATTTATATTTATGTAACAGTTGATCTTACTAAATAATGATTAATCTCAAATTTTTTAAATCAAAATATATTTCGACTTTACGTACTTTCAATTTTGTCCATCCGTTGCATCATAGATGGCCATGGGTGTTGGTCACCGGACTAGCTCTTTGGGGTACTATGCAAATATTTATACTATAATAACCTTATGAATAGCTCAAGAATAGTTACAAATGTATGCAAAATATTTGTGGATGAAACATTTATAGATATGCAACAACGTGAGTATGTTTGCCATGTTTTTGTTTGCGGCAGATATCCTAATCTTAGGGATTTGTGTTATTTATGGTAAAGGTTTTGAGACACCTTGTTCTCTATAGAGATTAACTAGGGCATTCATTCTTCCTAATCCTGATTGGCATCATTTTTAGAAGTAGTAAGCTCTGTGTGAATGTTTTTGGTTGAAAAGGAACAAAAAAGGTAATTCCCAAGTATACAAAAGTACCTACCGCCCACAACCACACCGATTATTTCCAGACAATTAATACCACCCCCAAAATTTGTAAATCATATCTTTTCCATAAAACCTGGGTAAACAAAACATGTAATTACTAGCATTACTATACTGTAACCATACTTCTTGCAATATTCACCAAAAATTTACAAGAGTAAACAAAACTTTTCTTAGATGTATACTTGATACTTGTACTTTCAATAAGTTCATTTTCCTTAGAAACCTGGTTCGTGTTTTAGGCTAACATTTGACCCAGCAAATTGGTCCTGCATTTGTATATATGAGACGTATACATTGAAACATATTTCTTCGATAAACTACTCCATCTCATCAGTAATAAGCATAGTATATTAATAAAGTACGAGTAGTTATTTTTTTAAATAATATTTAAACTTTATAGTTGGTTAAATTTCTATTTTATAAAAGTAAGCTAATTTACTTTAACATTTGTTGTTCCTTCAAATCTGTTAGCAGGTTCATATGAAACATGAAAATCAGAACCTATTGTACTCTCAAGAAGAATTGAGTCCTCTTTTTCATCAAGAACAAAACCTGATCATTTCCCAGGGTAAAGGTTGGAGTATTCTTTTAGCCAATGAAAACGATTATTTCTAATCACTACAAAAAATAAACCCCAAAAGTTATTCAATAATTAAATCTCTGTGGTAGGGCAGCAGTGGAAATCGGTGAATGACAATGAACAAATGTTGCTAGGAAATATTAAAATTTTTACCTTTCTGTGTTCCTGCCTATAGAGGTTCCACGACAATTCCCATTGTGCCATTCGGGTTATGCAGTGTGTTCTAGTTACTGGTGTCGATCGGTGACATTCAATGCGTAGACTAATAATCTAGCACTACTTTTACCAAAGCTGTTTCTGTTTATTCAGTCTTTAAACATTGAATAAACCTGCTCCCAAACTGAACGTATCTTCGTGAGTAGGCGCCTGTAGCCACGACTTATGTAAAGATGCGAACATAATTTTTCTAACAGACTATGATAAATCTCAATAGCTCACCTCCATTCATGTAAAGTGAGTAAAGTATGCAAAGTATTAGAATCATGCTACCTTAAGCCTGAAAAGTTTGTATTCAACACTACACGTAAAGCGAGTAAAGTTGGTTAGAGGCAGCAAAATATGGAAAGTATATCTATGGCATTTCCAGAGTCTTTTACATGGCTTCCATTTCTTCTTGATTACTCAAATGCTGAAATATCAATTAATCCTACCATAATTTTTCATACAGCGATCCTAAATTAATTTTTTTGAGTAAAAACAATTCATTTTGCCGCTTTTTTATCATTATAATTTCATTCTTGAATTTTTCATTGGTAAAAGAGAAAACACAATTTCATTTGGAGGCACAATATAGCCTGTTCCATTAAATTTTGCCAGTTCTATATAAAACCATCACCAAAAGTGTCACAGGTGAGCCACAGGTAGAAACTTTTCTTTAGATTAATGTTATGTAAGTAAAAAAATTGATTAATAATTTTTTCCAAAGTATAATTCACAATTATCGTATACTGTCTCAGACCTTGTCAATGGATTTGGAAGGCGCTAAGTTAGAACCGACCCAATTTGCTACAACAGGGTGTAACATATGAGGGAACATTTGTAGAATATTCCATTTTGGGAATTCAGGTAAGTGTTGTCAATCGATTAAAATTTTAGCTTAGATTACGAATATAACATTTATTCTTGGCAGACAAATAATATTTTACAAGTTTGAAATGTAACATGGGTAAACAAGGGAAAAGTTAGTTTTGTTTGCAAAAAAAGGTGTGTCATTGTTTGAAAGAGGAAGTAAATAGTAGATGAACAAAAATTCTTCTATTAATTATTCGAAATTAATTTTGAATAATTTTTGAAAAATTTAAGTGCAATAAGAGTCAAATTCGTAATCTGCAATAAATTTCAGCTTGATTATCATATCGCTTTTTATAAAAAAATATGAAAATAACATTAAATATACTAACTCATAACTACAATAGGTGGCCCGCATGCTCTGTTTATTGGATTACAAAAACTTCCTAAAAATTTGCAACGCTTTATATTTATGCAAAGTAGTTTATTTCAAAGTTCAGCCTACATTACAAAAATTTATTATATATCAGCAAAATTTGTTAAAATAACTCAAATTTTCGGGCGAGTGAATTGACAAATATTCTGATGGACGGGCACACCAATCGCATATACCTATTGGGTACAATGTTTGCTGTTAATAATGAACAAAAATTCTCAAAAATGAACAAAAAAAAAGTAAGATTTTAATACCGAGAAGTAAAGCTAACTAGATTTGGACAAATTTTTTAATCAATTCTTCAGTATGAGCAGAAGAAGTGCTAGCCAATTCTGACATACCCTAAAAGTAGCTCTAGCCGACAAAAAACTATATGCACTTAGAAGTAACGTACGTAAATTTATAAGCAATTAATCCAGGGTGTACTAACAATTAGATAAAAAATTGCAAAAAACACTTTTGCATCAGTCCACATCGTCTATTTCCTTGAATACGAAATACCCCTCAATGTGAATTACTATACTTCTACTAAATTAAGATAATAGACAAATTATTCATGCCCATTTTAACTATGGTTAATTTAATGGAAAATGTTTTTGTGTATTATTAAAAAGGACCCATTGTAAGTTGTTCCTTTTGTGAAAATTTAATTTCTTATAGTTTGGCATAAATTCTAAAGAGTCCTAAATGTTGGACGGTAGGAAGGATAGGAAGAGACGCTAATGTTTGATTGAATTTTGTATTCAGGTCGTCTTATTTCATTGATTTGTTGTGTGTAGGAAAGACTTAGGAGTATTTGGTAGAAAGGTGAAATTGGAAAGAATGACAATAGGCTCAAGTCATGGACTGTGTCAGTGAATTTCTTTTGTAGTGTTTTTGTATATAGATTCTTTGAGAGTTTCCTTTCTCCTTATCATTATTACACCTGTTTTCTCATCAAACTTGTATAAGCACTTTCTCTTTCCACTCAGTCCAAATACGTAATTCCTTTTCATCCATCCGCCTTCCTTTTTTTTTGTGTTCAGAGAGCTCTGCAACATGTTGAATAACAAAAACTGTTGAAATGTTGTGTCAAAGGGCAAGGGAGTTTGAGAATTGTAGATCCTGATGTCATTCCATTATTTTGGTTCGAACGAATTCACTACAGGAGATTAATGTTCGTTTTGCACGAGATTCCATGGATTATTGAGTTAGACGCCTGAAAACTGTACAGACACGCCTAGAACTCAATTCTGTATTAGATACGGTTCTCCTGAGTTTGAAAATATGAATTTTTTACTCAGAATATAATAAAGTAACATGGTTTACCCATTTGGGTCAAAATTAGGGTTTTATAATAGTTGGTCTTATATCCGAATGCTTTTGCTTACTAAATACATTAATTATGAGACAAAAGCCTGATACTGTAATCGAATGCAACTGCAAAGTCTGTTCTTTTGTATTACTTTTTTGAACAAATAAACTATGTAGGATTCATGCAGACAGACGTGACTTGTGAGTTTAACAAAAATTATATTAAGTATGCATTATGATTTTGATAATAGCTGGTAAGTAATTTAAGTAATGGCTTGATAATATAAGCGGTTGAAAATTGAAATGAGTAAATGAAGCTTGTATTGAATAGAAGCTATAATAAGAAGATATTGGACATCGGTAAAATGTTTATACAACTGAACACTTAAGCTAGATTGATCAAATGTTTGATAGTCATACGAATCGTTACAAATAGAATAAATTTCTGAAACTGGATGGTAAAGGATACTGAGAAGCTTGATAAAGTTAAATGTAGCAGGCAGACATATCTGTGATTGCAAATAATTAAATAAAACAAACCAAGGCAAGTGCATTCGTAATCATAGGAGCCATGGGAAGTGCAGTTTGTTGAAACCATTGTAGAAATAGAACCGAAACAACTGTATTTGTTATAATAGATCATGTACAGTTACTTTGTGCGGAAACCATTCTATTTACCCAAGCAGTTGAAGATATATTTGTATATAAGGATAAATACAACAGTACACAAATTTCTTGGCGACAAAATCTAAATACATTTTTTTAAGTCTAAATTCATCCTTATTAATCTAGTTGCCTAGTTGATTAAAAATAATGAAAAATTTCAATTTTTTTCTTTTGGCATGAAAACGGTAGCTAAAACCTCTAGCTAAATAACAAACATTGTTATGTATTCAAACTAAGAAAGAATAAACAAAGAACGCTTAACTCTCCCGAGCTAGACAGTTAACGGTTGCAATGACACATTATGTGTCATTGTATAGCTACCTATAAACACAGTTATGTTTTGTAGTTGATGTTATCTCTTCAACAAAAACAGGAGCATCACTTAAAACTAATTTTCAGCAGTTAAATCTGCGGAAAAAATTGTCAAACAAAACGATTGAAGTGGTATTGAATTGGTAAAATGACTGTCAAACTTTGACACAGAGTCTAAATTTTCAGCAATTAATTATGCACAGCATAAAGTTTTGGATAGAATTTAATATTAAAAAATTTAGCAGAAATTCCAAGTCAAGCTAGAAAGCAACCTAGTTAAAACTCAAGCATAAAAGATAAGTAAAATTTTCAAACTCTATACATCTTAAGTAGCCTACACCAAATTTATAGAATCACAGAATAACTGCAACTCATCAGAAATTATATATCTCAATCTTATAAGATTAGCAAATATCATCAGTATCCTTGCTTGTGTGCCTCTTTGTTACGCCTTTTGGAATTAAAAATTTTGAATATCTGTAAATCATACGGCAATGTAAAATTTTGACTTTGTTAGGCTTCACGGACGTTTTAACATGCAGTCAGCATCAGGGCGGTTGAATAATACACGACCCGTGTATAAATTGTTAAAATTAAATACATGAGGATAACGTTAGTTAGAGCCATGACACAAGGTCCTACCTATGTGCCTTCTACGCACCCAAATCCTAACAGTATACATTTTTTGTCAACTAGTGTGTTATGTTGCAAATTGACGTATTATATTGACGTATTACTAAATTCAAGCAAACCAAAGAATATTAGCCACGATTACCTTTTTTGTTTCTGCTAATCTATGTAAACTAGTCAATTGGATTCCAAATGCATAAGCGCATACATATATGTGTATACACAAGTATATACAGAGCACAAATTTTTAAGATCCCGATTACATGTAGAGTAAAAACAGATTGCTTCTTGTATGTCCTGCTTTTATTCTACACGTCAGCTTGTTTCTAATATTCTTGGACAGTCTGCTGATTCAAATTAAGTACATGTATTGATAATTTTAACTGTAAAAATGATTATAAATTTATGCAACTTGAAACCTTTTATCTCATTCCATTCAATATTGTTAGTTGAAATCAACATGTCTGCAGGCAGTGAGCACATAACTACTTACTCATAAAATTATGAGTGATGTAGAGCAATAAATAACATACACTTGACAATGACGACTGAACAATGCTATATCCTACACAAGGTGTCGCTTACTAAATATGTAACTTTGACAGTTATTCAAAATAAAATAGAAAAGATTAATAAATAAATAAAAATCATCTACTAAACAGATTCAACTTAACTAAATTCACGAAGTGGAAAATAAGTGAAATTTGCACTGAACTCATCCTATCCGTTACCTTGGTCAAAAAAAAGTTTTTAACATTTACTAAACTAACCTTAAAAAAGCGATGTCAAACACAGGACCCACTAAAATTAATTTGAATTTAACTCACTATCTCTGATGTTTATTTTTCGTTGAAAATTTGTCATTTTTCTTCTACTTAAAATTTGAACGTTTTCAAATTTAGTAAATATCTTTAAAACTGCTGAAATTAGGAAACAAGTTTTAAGAAAACAGACTAATCTAGTGGATGCGAACCGTTAGCAATAAGATTAAGACTTGAACAATTCACTGTTATACTTTCACTCTTGCCATTTTAAAATATATCATAGACTTGGCTTGGCTGTAGAACAAGAAAGAAAAAAAATTCAATTCCAATATTTTTCACAGAATTAAGTATAAATTTTTAAAATAGATTAACTCCAACATTAAATTTATTATTGATATAACACCTATTGTATTTATTATGTAAGCTATGGTGGCGCAACCTTTTTTACTGAAAAGTGAATTTCTGGATATGAATTTCACAAGGAGCAGTCGACATCAGTCCAAAACAGCCGACTTTTAAAACTTTTAGTTTGATGTGTTCTCTTGGGTTGATTTTTCTGAAATCTGAGCCTCTTGGTTGTCTAAAAGGAAAAGAAAAAAGACGGAAAAAGTTAAATCCGTCTTTCATTTCATTGAAATTGAATGTCATTAGCCATTTGTCGATTCTTGGCTTTCTCTTCCAACTAGTTAAGTCTCTACCTGCTGCTGCCACTCTTTCAAAGCCTGAAACTGAAACTTTTAGAGAAAAATCATAATAATACTTTTGGAAACCTATTAGTTTTGCGATTCATAGATTTTCATGTTGATTCTTTCTCCCGTCTTCTCCATTCTCATAAAATCCGGAACATAAGTGAATTTTTTTTTTCGTTCCTTGGAAGCTCCTCAAATAAAATTTATTGTTTTGTAGTTTTGTATGAGAGATCATTTATTAGTCAAACTGCTCTAACCCATATATTTATTTCCAATACAATACTTAATGTTTATAAGACCTATCCATCCGTTATCATCAGTTATTATTGGCTTTTCAAATTCGCACAGTGCAAATGAAATTTACTTCTGCATTTTGAAGATAATAAGTGGAGTTATTTTTAGAATTTTCCCGCTTTCTGGCTGATCTCAAGTGAGGAAATTGTTGAAGTAAATCCAGCAAAACGGCGCTCCAAATTCGAATTTATAATAATGTTCTGCGCAACGTTTGTGTATGGAGAAAAATTATGAAAAGAAAATCAACAGAAAATAAACTGTTTCACAGAGTAGCATATTTCGTATATTCGTGAAATATATAGTTATTTCGTACCAATATAAACAATCATGTAATTTACACAATATAATTTAACAATCAAATAATTAGTAACACAGCTGGATACTTAATAAAATATAATTGCCCAAGTATTATTGCATTCAAGTAATTCAATATAATCCAATGTAAAATAAATGAAAACCGGTTGGAATTTACCAAAATTCAAAATAGTCAACCCAAGCAAAGCTTATAAAGGATAACATAAACTCTGTTTAGCTGAATCCAAAACCGTATCGCAATTGAACAATTATTTGAAAAAATACTGAAATTTCCAAACTCTTAACTATAAGAAAGTCACTTTTTCCAGAATTAGTTAGAGAATTAGAGACATACAGCTAAGAGAAGATGGCATGGCTATGACGATACGTTTTTATTGGCGCTTTATCGAAATTTTTTCAAAATTTCTCCTTGGCAGCATAGGTTGCATGTTCACTCTGAAATACCAATGCTGTTAGAATACGAAAGTTTCGATTTAACGCTTAGTATCAAAATAAAGCGAAATATATCTTGGGAGTTTCCTACAAGAATCATTGTCGGTTGCAGGCAATCAGATGGGCTATGCGANATGTAGGTTGCAGGCAATCAGATGGGCTATGCGACTAGCTTCGGTAAAAAAGTAATGGTATAAAAAAGTAATATTAGCATTCGATAGATTCCAACAGGAATGGTTGCAGAATACCATATTATACAATTAACACATGCCATTAGATACATCTTAATTAGATATGATAGACGGACAGATGGACACCGCGAACCAATTAATCCCTGCGCTGGTCGCAATTAATATTGAAGCGTTCAACACCTAATTTGTCATGCCACATGTAATTTATTACACCTCAGCTACACGACCAAGGGAAGCTATTTCTCCCCAACATCCCTTGCTGCAGAAGTCAGTGCTCGTATAGGTTTGTGGATTACTGTCTCATGAACTAATTTTTATGTGTTAGTCTTGGACGACGCATTCCAAAGATTTTAGGATGTGGAGGAGAAGAAATCACGTCTCTACAATCACTAGGACAAAAGTTATAATTTAAAAGAAAAATGAAGTTTTTGCATGTTATATTGAGACTGATGTACTAAAATATTGACGTTTCAAGAGAATCTAAATTTTTAATTACCAAAAAATCAGAACTTGCTCTTACAGATTGTAAGGACTCAACTTTTTTGTATTCTGTGTCCTAATTTTGAATGCATTAAGTGAAATTATTAACACATTCCTTGAAAATAAATAGGTTGCTGTGATAAGAATCCACAAACCTTTATATCAGCAGTGCTTTCTTCAGCAAAAAACAGGTGGAACAATTGCTTACCATGTCCGTATAGTTATGAAGTAGACTGTATAATTCAAGATGTGTAGTGCAATTTGGCTCACATAAAATATCACACTCATTTTCAGGTTTCGAATAAAACAACATGAAGCCGATACTACTCCTCATGGTTTCTTGTTTCCACTTTAGTTTATTGGTCACCATTCACCTCTTTGAATGCACTTGGTAAAAAGGAAGGTAACTGAATACGTGTTCATAATCGGGTATGCAAATGTGCTAAACAAAGGTTTTAAACCTAATCTGTCAAAGTTATGTCCAAATCTAGTTGACATGAGGTAGCACTTTTCTCAAACATTACCCAATAATTTAGTGCGAGAAACTCGAAAGTGGTTATTGGTGACAATTGTTTGCTTATTTGACATTTCTTTATTTGAATACACTGTTCCAGGTGAAAACAAACAATTAAGTGGTATCGGTTGCTTGACACTTGACAGAAGTTGAAGAAAAATTTTTTCAGTAATTTATTTTGTTTAAGACGGATACATACACTACTGCGCAAACACTCAGTTTTCGCATTACTTCGCGATATAATCATTATTTTGGGCGTAAATAATGGTCGGTCATTTTACGATAGTTGCATGGATTTCTCCTAGTAAAGAAGAAACCACCAAATAAAAACTACCCTACAACCTCTTAAACAGCCGATGGTCCTGTGCCACATATTCCTGTTGTAACCGTAGTCACTATACGCACTAAATCTCGGATAAGTCAAATTCATAAGACCGTAATACTAAGGTTTATGATATCCAAAATTTTGTTTAATTTTGTACAAATTTTTAATATTTGAAATAAATTAGAACTAAAGTTGAAATACATTCAGGATATTTTTTGTCAAAATTATTCTGAATTACAATTTGAATACCAGATACAATTGATGGTGACGAAATTAATGCAATCAACTTGCCTAAGTTTGAATTTAATTTAAATCACCTGAAACTTTAATGCAAGAGTAATTCGAACTACATTAGTCTAAATTCTCCTTAACTTTATCTTTAGACAATTTTTTTAGGGGGGACTAAAGTCCCAAGTCCAAACGTTTGGTATCTTAAATTTTAAAAGAATTCTTAATATTCAGATTGACACTTTTGATAATGGTTAGATGAACTATATCAATATATTTAGTCGTAAAATGTGAACTACTTCGTTGCCAAAGCTAAGTTTTCGCTAGGCTGAGATTTAGGAACAGAATAATTTGGGCATAACTAAACCTAAATTCTATTTTTATCTAATTACGATTTAGTTCAGTTTTAATACAATTTGATTGTATTTTAGTTAAATTTTAATTGAATTCAAGGTTCAGCATTGAATAGTATTAAGTTTACATCTGAATTTGAATTGAATTTAAACTAAATTATAATTCAGTGGAATTCAAGCTGAAATGTATTTTGAATTTGCATTGAATATACCCATTCCATTCCACCTAAACTTGTAAAATTGCATATTAACTCACACCTTACTACCATTATGTTTACGCGATATATGACAAAATGTCGGTTCCTGTCATTTCTTTCCAATTTCTATAAAGAAACACGGTTAGGCAAGAAAGGTATAAGGTATCGTTTTTTCGATTTGATTTGAGAAAACAAATCAATAGAATCATCTAATAGATTAAGTTGTGTTATCTAATAATTTAATAATTTTCGCTCAGAGAATATACTCTTTGGCATTTAATGGAATAGTTCAATTTACTGAACTTAAATTTTAATTGTTTAAAATACTAAACGTTTGCCCATTCCCACGTTTCTTCAGTTGAAACAGTTTATAATTTACAAAGGAGTGAGCCAAATAGCAACAAAGTAATTTTCAATTTTATTTATCACAATCAGGTTGTTAAATTTCTATTTTATATGGTTCAAATGATGAAGACACTGTATTTTATTTAGATTATGCAGATTAACTGTTGCTCTACATACCGAATGTCTAAAGAATTCAAATTTTANACACTGTATTTTATTTAGATTATGCAGATTAACTGTTGCTCTACATACCGAATGTCTAAAGAATTCAAATTTTAACCGGAAAAGGTCTCGGATAATTTGTATTCTTTCGGCATCCATTGTGGGACACCCGGTAGAATGAGAGCAAAAAATTTGTGATTCAGAGGAGTGAACTTCAAATGTGAAAGNATCCATTGTGGGACACCCGGTAGAATGAGAGCAAAAAATTTGTGATTCAGAGGAGTGAACTTCAAATGTGAAAATTTTTTACACGAACGGAACATAAAAATGAAAGGTCAAACAACTCATATCTGCAACTCACCTATGGAGATAAATACATACATTTTTTTTCAGTTTATTCATAATAACTATTGCATTAAAATTAACCAAACTAGTGAGGTTTAAACTTCTTAAAGGTTGGTTGTTGTCAGCGTGGCACAGTAGACACGAACATGCTCTGTTTGAGTAGTAACAGAAAAATTTCAATGCTTAACAGATTTTCATAACGAAGATACTCTATATTCTGAAAATTCAAAGCAGTGGATGGAAATTTTAGTAACAGAGCTAGTGGAATGTGCACTGACAAATTTGTTTAAGTGTCAATATATTTTAAATACAAATATTTAGCATATATGCACCTCAGGTGAGTTTGACAGTTTGAGTGAAAATATACTATAATAAAGCAATTTTTTTTAGTCAGAAGTGAAAATAAACTTCGGTAACCTTGGAGCTTGCACCACAAGTGCGCGTATTTTGATTGACAACGAACGATGGAACTGCAAAGTGTGATGAAGTTTCTCGATCACTATGATACAAATTTGAGAATTTCACTACTAGTCAAATAGACACTATGGTTGTAATTGACCCAAAAATTTGAAAACATTTTGCGAAATGNGAGAATTTCACTACTAGTCAAATAGACACTATGGTTGTAATTGACCCAAAAATTTGAAAACATTTTGCGAAATGTTTACTTTAAATGTTTAGTTAACTTATAACTACTTCTACTCTGCCTACTGCCATAGTTACTACTAACTCAGCTATTCTCAATTTTGTCTTATTCACCAACTTCTCTCTTCATTATCCCTGCNCTGCCATAGTTACTACTAACTCAGCTATTCTCAATTTTGTCTTATTCACCAACTTCTCTCTTCATTATCCCTGCTGGCTGTAATTTGACTCCAGCTGGTACTCATGTTTAACGACATAATTTTCACAACAAATTTTTTTTTNTCCCTGCTGGCTGTAATTTGACTCCAGCTGGTACTCATGTTTAACGACATAATTTTCACAACAAATTTTTTTTTAGCTGTTATATGCTAAAACTAATACTTCATACAATTATTTTATTGTTTCACAAACTATAACAACTCAACCTCCCATTTCTTCTAATGTGTTTACATTTAGCCAAGATTGCCCTCTACTTCATTCCTATGGTACGTTACATCAGTCATCAAAAGTTACGCAACTTTTGAATGAATGTGAGTGTGTGGAAAGTGGATTTTACAAAATTGCATTTTCTCTTTAAAGTTTCTTTCGAACATTTTAGCATGACTTCATACGCTTAACTTAATAATTCAAAATACAACNTTAGCATGACTTCATACGCTTAACTTAATAATTCAAAATACAACCATCTTCAAATGGAAGAATCTTCCACAAGTTTAGAAAACTTTATTCTAAGAACATAAAATTATTCAAAAAACAAGGGTTACCAAAATATTGAGCATTTTTTACTCTATCAGGTGAATGTTTACTAAAACACAACGTACCTACTAGATAATGCTAATCCATGCTGGAACACATAGTATTCAAAAACCAATTTTTGAACATACGTACAATAAAGAAGTCCAACAAAAATGTTGTAGGTTCTACAGTGATATGAATAAAATCTGACAAGTTTTTTGACAATGATGAGTCCTAGAAATCCTTCAAGTTGCCATGTGAATAGACGTGCGTAATGTAGTAACTTAAATTGATCATTAGAAGACTACTACGAGGAAATAGCCTGTTAGAACTTAGTACTACCTAGGAAACGAGATCTTGTCTACATTTCTTGAGTCGGAGAGTGTTCCTCTGATCTAAGTACTTGTATGTAGTGATCTCGAAGGGTCGATGTGAAAGGTGTAATGTTCTCGGCGTCATAAATGTAATAATGCTGACGGCAGAAAATGATGAGTCGGAGAGAGACAACAGGCTCATTCACTCTCACTTCCTCACCCAATGAGAAAATGAGAAGAGAGTTCATATGGAAGGCATGAGGAGAAGGGTGGAGGGAGGGAGGGGGGTTTGAACTCTATTCCCATGAGTTGAGCCCCATCATCATCTCTAGTTAATTCCATTATGACTATGAATACACGACCATCCCTTCATAGGTATTAACAAATCTCTCTATTCCAAACTCCAACACGTACCATGCATAATTATGATCTCACATACTCTGGATATTCCATCAGTCTCTCTTACTAATAACTTTCTATTAAAAAAAAACAGGATTCTAATGAGTAAGAGTTTCAGGCTTCGAAAAGTTTAATGAAACTAAATTAGTGTTTCTATGAGAGAAAAAGAAAAATGAGGAAATTTGACTCTTTTGACGAGAAATGAAAAATTGCTTTTATAGAGTGACAAGCTCGAATGAGTTGGAATCAAGTGATATACTCTTATAGTCTGTTGCAACAGCACCTATATTAATATATTGAAGTAAAAGTGTTGGCAAGAGTGGAATTAAGAGGTAGAAGAGAGTCAAATTTATATGCTTTTATGTTGGGTGGTAGTACTGTAGAAAATTTTATAGTTATTTCCTCTGGGGCTATACTGATAATTAAATTGGAAGTATTCAAAAAATATTCAAACAATATTCAAAAAATATTCAAAATGTCTTAGCCGCTATTTTTAAAGTTAATAAATAGTTAGTTAATAATATGTAGAAGTTAATAAACTTAACTCTTCTACTTGATTGTCGTAACTACAGAAATTTTAAAGTGTGATTTGGCAAAATGTACGGTTTCCAACTAAAATTATTCTAACTCTGCATTTTAGTAGTTGAAAAGTATTTATACTAGACTTCATCATGCACTAAATTTTTAAATACTATCAAACCCATTTAGGAGTGATAATTAAACTAAAAAATTTCAGGATTAAGTGTTAATAATTTATTAAACATCATTGAAAACTAGGATTTCCATTGAAAATTATAAAGTCTAATCTGTATACTAGAAGAAAAGTGATGATGAATTTCTTGAAATTTAAAATTTGTTTATGTCCTACTAAGAAGTTTCTAAGAGATAAAGGTTACAAAATAAAATTTAAAAATTTCAATGTTTTTTACTTTGTTCACTTTGATTTAGTGATCAGATCAAATTTAAAAGAAATTTTTTACCACTAATAATAATTTTTAATATTTTTTTTAGAAACTGTTGAACTTAAATCCCGAAGCTATTAGCTTCGGGATTATATTCGGGATTATTANTTTTTTACCACTAATAATAATTTTTAATATTTTTTTTAGAAACTGTTGAACTTAAATCCCGAAGCTATTAGCTTAATAAGTAATTAAATTATAGCTAAATCTCAAGAGTCAAACGTCTATTTCATTGAGTTTAAGAACACTAGTTACACTGTATTTAAAAAAACTTTAGCTTCTAGGGTTGAGGGAACTTATATATAATTAATGAACGGAAGTTAATTTTTACCAAGCAAATTACGAAAACAGTAAGCTGTTTAAAAAATCGGTAAGTATTTTTCCTTCCTTTTTTTTTATATTCAAATTTGGTAAGATTGGACAAAATACATCCTGTCTGTTAATTGTTAAATCTTCCAAATTGTNTTTTTTTATATTCAAATTTGGTAAGATTGGACAAAATACATCCTGTCTGTTAATTGTTAAATCTTCCAAATTGTTAAAATAAATAACTTGTTTGTCCTTAATACTTTTTAATACTTTTCATCATTTGTATAATATTCTTTTAAAACTCATTTTTTCATCCTTCAGAGCTTTTCTTCGAATCTTAATTCAGTCGTATAATGAATACACCAACGAAAAAAAAGAAAACAATTTTTAACTAGCAACTGAAGCGCTAGAAATTCATATAACTATTGATTAGATTTATACGCAATCATTTGACATATTGCTAAAATATTATAACAGCTAGTTATTTAAATGAATCAATGAGGAGCATTAAATTAAACAAGTTTTTCATCTGAAACAAAAAAATATATAGAATTTTTAATGCTAGTTGCTTTATAAAGTAAGCTGTGTTGAGTTTACTTCGAGTTTTAGCAGTTCTACTGATAATGACACCAAGCAATCAAATAGTCATGAAAAAATAGATCCATATTTCGTCAATATGAGTGATTAATTCATTTGACAATGGCATAGCAATTCTAATAGTGCATACTGTTGAGCATTCTAGTTTAGTCTGAAGAATGTTATTCATGTCAATTCTCTGTACTCTTAATATCATAAAATTAGACTTTTCATCATCAAGAAATCCTTATAGAAAGTTAAACATATTATACAGCGTGTCTTATACTTTTTTGAAACAACTCTAATCCCTTCCACCAAACTTTATAAAGGCTGTCCTCCGCGTTTTGAAAATGTGATATCTCTCCGTCAATCACAAATTTTTTTTTNCACCAAACTTTATAAAGGCTGTCCTCCGCGTTTTGAAAATGTGATATCTCTCCGTCAATCACAAATTTTTTTTTTGTTGCAAAAGAGAGGCGAGAGGTAGACGGAAGCGCAAAATTATAAATTATATTGTGTCTTTTAAGNTTTTTTTTTGTTGCAAAAGAGAGGCGAGAGGTAGACGGAAGCGCAAAATTATAAATTATATTGTGTCTTTTAAGGAGTCAAGCTTCGTAGGCTTAGCTAGGTAGTCTTTGTGGTCATAGTTAATAACACGTAAGTCCAAATGTTTAGATTGTTAAAAGTATGTTAGAATTTTAAATCTTCGTTTATATAGCAACAAATGATCCATTTGTAGATTTAGCCATAAAGAAAATACTGAGATACTAGTACTAATACTAATAACAAACTGAGGTATCAAATGCACGTGAACTGTGAATAGATGAGATGCATGCGATTAGTGTTCGGCACAACTCCGAGTTTGGCCGGAGTTGGAGTTGAACAACTCCCAACTCCTTATTCTTTGGGAGTCAGCTCCGGAGCTACCACTCCAACTCCTTAAATTTTGGGAGTGCACTCCGGAGCTGCAACTCCAACTCCGGAGTTGAATTTTTACAGTTTTTAGTTTCATAAAAACTGATATAATTTTATAATTTATACTTTTATCTAGTTTCATGGTATGTCAATCAATTGAAAATCTACGAATTAGTATAGTTTAACTTTCAAATTAACTGTGGTTAAAATGACAGGCGAGATATCAAATTTGGACAACACACTAAATTATTTCACCAGAGTCAAAATACCCAAAACCGAACACCAGCACCGGCTACAAAAATACACCACACAGCTCAGGCCTCGAAAAACATTGTCGAGTGTAGTGTGTAAAGTGAGTCCCAAATCTCACACTGTAGTTACTGTAGTTTAGGAGTTGACTCAGGAGTCATGACTCTGACTCCCCATATTTTCGCGAGCTGAGTCTTGAGTCATGACTCTGACTCTGACTGAGTCATTAATAAATGTTTAATATCTTCTTTTAAATATTGAGAAAATTTTTATAAACTATAAAATTTCTATAAATTGTAGACGTCACTTTGCTTTTTTCTCACCTTTTGTAAATTTAGATTATTTTGAATCGATGTTGATGAACTTTTACTTTCATTAACTGGAGAATTTTCCACATTTAACACAATACAATCATCCTCCATTCTTAATTAAAAGTCCGTAAGAGTGGGACGAACAAAAAATACAAACATATGATTTATATTAGAAAGAGTAAACATTCTTAAGTAAAATGAATGCAATGAATAAGATGAATGAAACGTGTTTGAACATGAATGAATGCTAAAAATCGGCTTCTGAGCAGGAAATGCACAAGAGTCATGATTTTGCTACTGATGAGTTGACTGTGAGAGTCATGACTCAAACTCTCCANGAGTGGGACGAACAAAAAATACAAACATATGATTTATATTAGAAAGAGTAAACATTCTTAAGTAAAATGAATGCAATGAATAAGATGAATGAAACGTGTTTGAACATGAATGAATGCTAAAAATCGGCTTCTGGGCAGGAAATGCACAAGAGTCATGATTTTGCTACTGATGAGTTGACTGAGAGTCATGACTCAAACTCTCCAACAGGGAGTGAGTCAGAGTCATATAATGACTGACTCCCAAATAATTCATAGAGTCAAAGTCATGAGAGTCAGAGTCATGAGAGTCAGAGTGACTTTACACAATAGTCGAGTGAAACAATGCAGTTCGGTTATTTTCGTGGTCGGTGCTTGGGTTCGGAATTAGTTAATTTGACTCTGGTAATTAATTCGTGTTGAATTAGTTTCTGTTAATAACAACTAAACTTGTAACCTATGTGTGAAGCTTTTCACAATTTCGAAGTTCGATGATGAAGTAAAGATGCAAAACATGTAAAAATTCGCGCGGTTGAGATATTGGTCATCGGAGTTGACTCCAACGCGCAAGGAGTCAACTCCGGAGCTGGCAACTCCAACTCCTAAATTCTTTATTCTCCTTCCGGAGTTGCCAACTCCAACTCCCAAAATTTGTGGAGTGAACTCCGGAGTTGGAGTTGGAGTTCAACTCCAACTCCAACTCCAGAGTTGTGCCGAACACTACATGCGATAAATTCATCATTATGTAAATCATCATTATGTATTCATCATTTGATTATGTAAACCGTCCAGGAAATGCCTTTTGTACGAAGCACCTATAATGGACCAATATAGGTGAATCCGAGATAATAAAAGCCATCTGAAGTGTTGCTTGTAAAGACTATTGTAATAAATGAACCAAGTTATGTGTTTCTGTAATTTTAAAATAGCAAAGCAAGCGGTGGCAAAGATGTACAAAGTCATGGAAAACGAGCAATCCTTCAAGGCTTATAATAGCAATTGGTTCAAGAGTTTGACCTCTGGTGGGGAACAACCTTATCAATTTGTTTAGGTTAACCGGATCTAATGCACTAACAATTTTACTACATAGCCGATTGGTAAATGCTGTTTCAAACTAGAATTATATGATATTGACCCACTAGTTAGTACCAGGAGATCTATTTACGTGGGGTGGGATTCATCATCTGTGCTTCTCGTCATATCTTTACAAGACAGGGAGGAGTTATGGGGTATAGGAATCTATGCTACACTATCTCAAAGAAGTAATGCTTCAACTATGGCATAATAGGTAGATGTGGAAGAATGGCATAAGGAGAGGTTTTGTGGACGCGATCCGAGGTTTTGTAGAGTTTGAAAGATGGCATGAGAGCAGATTGGTCTATAGCGAGAAATGGGAGTATGAGTAGATATTTGGAGATAAGTAGATAGTCTTTATTGGAATGAGCGGAGATCTTTAATTAGTAGATTATGGAAATAAATTAAGTTGGGAGGATTATAGCAGGGAGATGGGTGGATGAGTAGAAATGGGAGAATGACAGAAGGACGGAGCTAAGATGGTTGAATGAATAGAGATTGAAAAATAAAAATTGGTGTACTATAATTAGCATCTTATATGGTTAAACTAGTACCTAAAGTCATTGCTAGGAAAGCAAATGCAAGCTTTTGTTACCTTAGCAAACCACTTGATTGGTAGGGGTGACAGATTTGCCAAGACATTTGATAGAGGATTGGAAAATCAGGTAGAGACAAATCAAAGATACCAGCTTCTCTCATCATTGCATTAACCTTAAGCTTGGAATCTTACAAAAATGTTATTAGATTATGGTTGAAAAACTTGAATGTATTACCTCATTACTAGTTTCTTTAGTAGCATCAAGCCATTGCCACTATTGGAGAATATGTTTACAATAGCATTAGTATATATGACGTTACTTGTATTTTCCAAAATTTGCATTAAAATTAGGTTGAAGCAAGGAAGCAGCAATGTTAGATTGTAAGCAACCAATTGGTTTCCATGTGTTTTTTAACAGGTTGTAATTATATAATAAAACAGCATTCGTATGTGCTCAAACCTATTTAGAACAGTTTATATATTTCAGAATTCTAAAATTAGCATCTGATGCTTTTACATATAGGTATGACAGGACAGACAGACGGAGGTAGACCAACGGAAACGACCATCGTAGAAACACTAAAAGCGACAGTGTTCACGGTTAATAGCCGTCCGGTGCGCCGTTTGTAGAAGTCAATTACAACTCGTACCAAACCATATGTATTTTTATTCATGAGTCCAAATTTCTGTCTAGAAAATGAATAATGCATGTGCATCTGTAATCATAGAATCCGTTTACATACTTATATCATTTTGTCGATAAATACAATTGATGTAGGCGGTAGACGGATGGATGGACAGGGCATATTCAATAATCTCTTACTACAAATTTTCTACCCTACGAATAAAAAATTTAATTTCCAAAATTTGTATTATGTGGCTTCCACGCGTGAACTCTTAATTCAGTTTTGTAAGAAATACAAAAATGATGTAAAACAGAAACATACTTCCTACAACAACGTTGTTACAAATTTTGTATAAAATATTTTCCGCCTATGCATTATGAACTGTATTTGGGAGCATGAGGTTTAATTATGAGTGAAACTGGAAACTTTGTTGTTCCTAATGAGGTTAGCAGAGTTTCCTCTAGTTGACAGCGGATCATGTCGCTCTTTCATTATTATTCCTTCCTCCAATCACAGACTAAGGTTCTGATCTCATGAAAAGGTTTCGAAATTTTTCCCACCCGCCAACTTTCAAAATTCCCTTCATCAGAAATGACTACTGAGTACAAACACTATGAGCCAGCCGGCTCTTCTAGCATTTCAGAGATTCAATTAGTGCGGTTGAGAGGGAGAGAAAAAACTTCTCCACTGGGTCTAATTTATCGACAAAGGAAATTAGGCGTCGAAGATTAAGCTACTTTCCTCTTTTCTTGTTTTTTGAAACCAAACCTTTGGTACGTCTACCTTCAAAAATTTCCATTTTTGGAACCAAAATCTCAGAATCCCTTCAATCCATGGCGTCTTTAGTGTGGCTCTTTGGAAAATTAAATTTGAATGAAGAGAGGATGGGATGATTAATTCCTTTTTCCAGTGTCAAATTCAATTTCCTTTTCTTCGAGATGGAAATCAGGAAGACGAAGAGAGACTTTGAGGCTTAATTTAGGGAGATCGACTCATACCTTGGTTTAGAGAGCTACGTCAACCAACCATCGACTTTTGGTCGTTGGAGTGCTTTTTAAACAAAGTGAAGAAATATTTTTAAAAAATTAAGTTTTCCAGATCGGTTGCATTTGTGCCTCGTATAGTTATAGATTCAATGAACCGGCTTCCGACTTTACGGCTTGCGGAAATTCAACACTATGGTTTCGAAATGCTGTATTTTCGATCACCGGGTTATTGTTTAACGGGATTTGTATTTGATGTGTAGGTTTAAGTTGTCGTATTCCAGCGTAAAGTTGAGGTAAATTAATAGAATATTTTATATCATTTCTTAACAATTTGTACTTTCTGATACGATATTTTGACATTAGAGTCAACAATTTTTGGATTTGATATTGAAAAGTCATATAATACTATGTAGAAAAAATGAAAAACTAAAGCTTGATGTCTCACTGGAAGACAATGTAAAATAATTATTTTGTTGCTATTTTGAAACCTAATAGATGTTTCCAAATTATTTTCAATTTCTTGCTGCAAGATTGTTACTAAATACATCCTAAATCTTTCAGCCTGTAAAATTATTATTCGAAGCATGCATTATTCAACGTCGTCTATTACGTTATCAATGACAAATTAGAACATCCTTGATCAAACCCATAAAAAATTTAGCAAGGGAGCAACAAACTTTTTATTAATTTTATATAATAGAACATAACTAGTAAGTTGTATTATTCATCAGCGAGAACAACCAAAACTTGCAAAATATTTTTTTAAGTGCAAAAAAGATTGAAAAAAAAAACTAATGCTAAATGTTAAACCATAAAATTGTTTAAAATAACAGTTTTTTTTATCATTGTCTTCCATTAAGTAAGCGAGTTCATTTGAGCAATCGTGAAAATTTTATGAGAAAATAAACTCCTTAATTGACAAAGTGGAAAATTGAATGGGTCAAGCAATCTTATTTTACACGATTTTAGCAATTACGAATAATAAAGAATAATTGGGATTACTATAACAAGCCACTCAGAATCAAATTCGCGTTAGGATTTATGGTAGTGTTCCGTATTATTCTGACTTATGAGTCTTCCCTGAATCAGAGTCAGTTGGGGTATACTGTGTTTAAGCTTAGGAATGGTCGAAAGATAATGTAGATTTTTCAGGCAATGCTATTTTTCTCATTTTTGTTTAATATGTTAAGATGATACAAGATTTTGAAAATTGATTTTGAATCGAGTGTATTTAATTTTAAGTTAGGTTAAATATTTCTGTATTCAGCTCATTGAGATTTTTCTAAGATGGGAAATCAGATGCTAAAGAAGTGACATATAATGCAATCTAGTGTTAATTTAACATAGTATATATTAAATAAAAACTGGGATTTATTGCAATTTTCTCAACAATCCAAAAAATGAAGAAAAATGGTGCCTTTCGACGTCATTTGTAATGATACCTTTTGGATCAGTTTATAAGGTAGACAACTAAGGGTAAAAAATGAAAGCGCAAAAAGGTGTATTTTGTCGACCTTGTTCATCACATCTACTAATCATCGTCGAACATTAGGTAAGTAAGTCACCAACCTTAACACAATTGAGAAACAAAACGTGAAAACCAAAACTGAAGTATTCGTTAGCAAGATTTTGTGGANATTAGGTAAGTAAGTCACCAACCTTAACACAATTGAGAAACAAAACGTGAAAACCAAAACTGAAGTATTCGTTAACAAGATTTTGTGGAATAACTAACAGCAACGAATATTTACATATGCCAAAACAATCAACCTTATGACGGTTCTATAGGCAAAACGAATTGTATTCAACAATAAAATAACGAATAAAGTCATTGTATGAATCACTAGTTACATACATAAGAATGCAATCATAGTTTCAAAAATGAATATAAATTTTACTAAAATGTCTTCAGTAGGTCACTTGTAGCTTAAAAAAATTATTTGCTTAAACTTATAAATTATGGTGTATTTACAAACCTGCTTCTTTGTTCATCTTCATTCATTAAGAAATGCGTTGAATGCAGATAACTAGTTTTTTGTTGATAGCATCAGCTTTCATGAACAACATCATGATTCTGGACAAACACAAGGCAATCAGATACAAAAAATGCAATATGCTCTTGCAACTAAAGTGGTCTAAGGTTAATAAAAAAGGAAAAATTTCATAATAGGCAACCAACTCCGATTACGGAGTTGGTTTGACCATCTTAATGGCAAAAGTGGAAAGAAAAGAAAAAGTTTATTGGAAAATAGTTTTGAATTTGTTTAAATTGTGCAAAAATGCGCTAAATTGTGAGAAAATTCAAAGTGGCAGAAGCAAAAATTAACAACCTAACTTCCAAAAATCACAAAATAAATTAACAATACCAAAATTCTGTAGTTTTTTAACAATTTCCCACATTTTTAAAAAATCGATAACTTTTTGTCTATCAATTTCGGTTGCTTTTTATCACTTGTGTCATCAGGATACTTGTAGAAAATTTTTTGTCGAAATCGGAATGGGTTGTTTATTCCGATGTATAGAGATAAACCTTTATGTGAAAATGAATTAAAATACTATAGTATTCATATTTAAAAGTGTTGGAAAACCACAGCAAGCGCAAGCACAAATAATAGTTTGCTATTCCTGGACTTCGGTGGACAGTGTTCGATATTATACTTCATACAGGGCATTAACGGCATCGTTCTTTGTAATTAGTCATAATCCAACTAGCCTTAAACTAATTTAGCCCAAAACAATTTGCACTAATGCAATTAACCCAAACGCTTAAATCGCCCTCCTGCGATAACTGTCTTAACTTGAAAATTTTGAAATACTTCTACAAAATTGATTTCTTTGTCAAAAACATTTATTACAATTTTTTCAAATAGAAGTTTATTCTACTTCAACTCTTAGCTCAGATATACAACTACCTGAAAAAATATTTAACAATATCAAACTTAGATTACTAGATTCTGCACAAATCGTTTTCATACTAAGAAAAATTTATTTACACAAATTTTTTAACTACCCTAAAATCTCGCAGATAAGTCGCCCTTATCTGATGTTTTTTAGAAAAATTTCTGGGAAATTTTGAAGCTGCGGCTTATACCCGAGAGCGACTAATCTGATGATTGAAAATTCAAATTTTTCAAATTTGGAAATCTATGTTTTTAATGTATCACTACTATCTAAAGTGACAAATTCATTAAATTTATTCTATTAGGTCACTTTAAAACCCATCGAACCCATCTCCATTAAATTCTTCTGAATCGTCATATACGTCTAAATTCTACATTGCTTCAACTAAATCCTGTTCAGAGCTACTGTCTTCGTCTCCAATTGTTTCGATTAAACAATTACTTACACTGATTTTATATTACACATTTGAAAAGTTCCCTCCTAAAACTCAGCTGAGAAATTACCACCTAAACGCTGAGAAATTACCACCTATCTGTGTTTCAGATTTTGCACTTTAAATGCTGCGACCTATCTGAGACTGCGACCTATCTGAGAGAGCGACCTATACGAGAGAGCGACCTATAGGCGAGATTTTAGAGTATTTCTAAAATCCTAGCGTCAAAGTCCGTTATTGTTTTACCACACTCAACTGATTTTGGACTATTTGCCTGTCAGGGCACGACATTAGCAATATTTCTCAACATTGTTTGAATTTAACAAAAAAGTTTACATTTTCATAGAAAAGTCAAATGGATGGGAAATGTACCAGATTTTACTAATCGTCAATCTATAATTAAGCTGCAACCATAGGATAATATAATCAGACTAGACTCGAGAAAGGCGTTTGAAAGCAAAACCTATATACAAGATCTTCTAATCATGGCATCAAACCATAATTTGAGAAAGACCATAGGAGAATATAACTTATACTTGCAATAAAAAGCTCATGTGGAGGCAAAATATAGATAGTAGCATCTCCAATCATAGCATAACCCAAGATTTCACTGTGAAATTATTAGAAAATATACATAGAAGAAATGGAATTCTGCAACAAATACAGTCTAAATAGGTAAAAGTAAACCGAAAACAATAGTATGATTGAATTCAATCACAATATCTGCATAAATAGATTTGACAGATTATAATTGACAGAAAAACCAACAACATTAAACGCTATAACCTAACGAGAAATGATTGTAAATTACTGAGTTCTACAATTAGCACCGGTTATATCTAAGTATTGATATGATGGAANAGAAGAAATGGAATTCTGCAACAAATACAGTCTAAATAGGTAAAAGTAAACCGAAAACAATAGTATGATTGAACTCAATCATAATATCTGCATAAATAGATTTGACAGATTATAATTGACAGAAAAACCAACAACATTAAACGCTATAAACTAACGAGAAATGATTGTAAATTACTGAGTTCTACAATTAGCACCGGTTATATCTAAGTATTGATATGATGGAAGACAGACAGACAAACCAACAACGGAAATGCATAAACCCTTTCAGCCACACTATACATGGTTAATAATAACGTTTATATTAATATTATATAAATAAATTAAATATGTGTAAATACCATTTATTTAAAATTAAAACTTTATATTTTGACTTGTAGATATCGAAAATTAATATAAGTATTGAAATATGGCAATATTCAATGTTTCCAAACATGTTACCATAGATAGCAAAAGTGGTAAAAGTGAAGATAATTCAACACAAAAAACATATTCGAACATTGAACGTGGCCGTACATTGATAATTAGGGGGGAAATTGGTGAAAGATTAAAATTAATTTGAAAATAATAGGTTCCCAGCTATAGGTAGTGAATAAAGCCTAAAACAATTTATGAGTCTACTTTATTGAAATGTTGCCTTCTATTCAAATAAAAAGTAGACAACAATTTTACTGATTGAGCTGAGGGAAATATTTTGAGACAGAATTTCTGATACATTTTAAAATGTACTATTTCTGGATTGAAAATTGCTTAAATTTCTTTAAAAAAAAACTTATAGTTTCGTCTTAACCGCACAGTGTCGCTTCATTGCCTTGTTGCCTTGTGTGCAGATTATTATCTCAGCCCATGTCGGGTAACAACTTAAATCGTTTCTACATTAATATCTAACAAAGTTTCAAAATATACCTTTATCATAGATTAAAGGCCAAAAATGTAATTTTGACAAAATTAAATGCAATTACCGTAATTTGTAGTTGTTATTTCTTGGAAACTTTTTTATGTTAAGCACAAAGTTTTCATTTATTATGGTGCAAGTATTAATCCGTAATTGGCAATTTTCAAATTTTAATTTAAGTAGTATGTTTACGTATGCCTCATACGCATTGAAAAATTAGTTTCTTATTTATCTCCATATGCTTTATTTTGCATACTCAGTACGGGTTTAATTATAGTGGTGCAAGTCGACAACAGATGCAGGAAAAGACGGATTATTTGCAGAAAGTAAAATTAAAAAAATATCTTATATATAATGCACAGTAAGTAATTCCATTATGGAAATTGGTATAATAAATTCTTCATGTCTCCAATTATCACATATCATGGACATCTGTATCTACAAAAGTAAGGTTATTACCATAATGTAATGGTAGAACTTTAATATGATTGCCTCTCTGGGAAATAATTATTACTATAATTCTGAATTACTCATTGGAACACACCTACACAAAACTTATATATTTAAAAGAATAAGTTTGCCTTTGTACCACTTTTTACTCTTAAGGTCAACCCAATTGACCTACTGAGCTTATTTCTGCATAAGCAATTGCTAGGCTATTACCCGTAAATTATGCGAATAGTTTTAGGGTATTGTAATCAGAGCGTTTGTCTGCAACTTTGTCTCCAAATATCTGTGGTTGTTTTATTTATAGAAATTTGAGAATCTATATATTATATCTATAGCTACACGTTATAGTATATATTTTATTTGTATGACTATGATTGACTAGTTGGTTGAGTCAGAGTTGAATCTGTAGAAATATGACAGCTTTACACCTAACTTACTGAATTCATATAAGTAATGAATCGACTCAGTTGGTGTCGCGTGTCTTTACCTTTACTACATAAAATAATGGAATTTAAAATTTTGATTTGAGTTTGATTGAACTGAACATTTTTCTCTAGAGTTTCATTCTATCAGTTTGAGTCTGCTTCCGAAGTAGTATTTGATGTATTTAAACTAAAAGTCTAAACCGACATTTATTTAGCTTGTAAGAAAGAATCTTGTTTCGAAAAATTAATCTTAAGTAATTTTTGAAACGGAGACTTTGGAAATTTATAAACCATTTGGAAATTTTGTTCAGACCTAAGTTTTCAAATCTTACAAATGTTAGTTCATGAACTACTGTCGACCCTGCAATAAAATTCGGCTCTGAATCATTTGAGTTCAAGGAGTCAACATTTGACAATGACTCACTAAAAGTAAATAGTCGTCTCAGTAACTGAATGACTCAGAGTCAGAAACAAGTCTGAGTCATTGAGCCAACCTCACACTTCTCATAGATACAGATGTCATATATACAGAGCGCTCAATAAATACTCCGCAATAGTAGTAGCAATAGTGAAGAAGAAAGTGTCTTTTTGAAGAGTATTTATTGACNCGCTCAATAAATACTCCGCAATAGTAGTAGCAATAGTGAAGAAGAAAGTGTCTTTTTGAAGAGTATTTATTGACCCCTTTGTATCTGAGTAATTTACAGTTCAACAGGACTTATAACCTTGCTACTACTTTACTGCCCTTTGGTTCTACAATTGCTTTACTTTTGACAACTAGTTTGACATCTAGCATCCATTTAAACTTGAATTCCTATTGATAAGTATCTGTAAAATTGAAAGGTATTTGTAAATAAATGTGTACATTTTGAAGAAGTAATTCAAGTGGTACGAAACCCGTGGTGTTGGTGAACAGGAATCGGTGAGGAATTCTCTGTAGATCAGTTCGTTAGCTCCTTTTGGTTTTTCTTAAATGTAAAAATTTAAAATGCAAAAGTTTGGAGGATTAGCAGAGTTGAATGCCAATAAGGCTCCAAAGTCTCCCAAACCCTTTATCACAGCCCACCAGGAACACAAAAACAAGAGAAAAAGTAATCAAATTGCGTTTTGGTGCTGGCGAAAGAAAAAAGGATGAAACGGAAGCTAGAAGAATCAGAAATTTTTTAAAAAGAAAAAAAATCCTTTAGAACTCTTGTCTGTCTNAGAATCAGAAATTTTTTAAAAAGAAAAAAAATCCTTTAGAACTCTTGTCTGTCTATTAGCATGTTACTACTGGAGAGATTGTAAATACATTTGTATTCTAGCAACTTTTCTTAAATTTCTTCAGTATTACTGACTTACTGACTTGACTTGCANAAAAACAAGAGAAAAAGTAATCAAATTGCGTTTTGGTGCTGGCGAAAGAAAAAAGGATGAAACGGAAGCTAGAGGAATCAGAAATTTTTTAAAAAGAAAAAAAATCCTTTAGAACTCTTGTCTGTCTATTAGCATGTTACTACTGGAGAGGTTGTAAATACATTTGTATTCTAGCAACTTTTCTTAAATTTCTTCAGTATTACTGACTTACTGACTTGACTTGCANTTGTAAATACATTTGTATTCTAGCAACTTTTCTTAAATTTCTTCAGTATTACTGACTTACTGACTTGACTTGCATTGCTCAAGGGATTTGAATTTGTAACGATTAGTCTGACATGAGCTATAACTAGGACCAGAGGATTTTACGTGCTAAGGTTCCACCATTTATCTATTTTGCATAAATAATGTAAGCCTTTCTAACACAGATTGGAGGAGTATAGCTGAAAATGTAATAAGACTACACAACTTACAAGAATTTGAATTTTTCCTGTATTTTTCATTGTATAAATTTTAGAAACATATGGAATGTATAGTATAAAATTTTAAAAAATTTCAATTTTTTTTAAAGAATGAAATTTAGTTACTTTCTACACATTTTCTAATAAATGAGTAACATCGAAAAAGTTGCAAAAGGTGAGGTTTCAATCTTCAACCGCAACTTGTTGCTTATCTCATAAAAAAATTGAGACAAGCAACGACAACAATTTTTCAATTTTGATTTGGTCAACAACATACCAACAACTTTTGGTAGTATATTAGTACCAACGTAACCATTATTTTTATGATTTTCGTTCTCCATTAACACAATTGTGTAATTTATTATTGCCGCATTACCACAACCGCAAATTTTCATAAATTTTGTGCAAGAGACAATGTAACCTAAACATATAGATATTAAAACTCACTATATTGTAATAGTNGTAACCTAAACATATAGATATTAAAACTCACTATATTGTAATAGTTACTCTAATATCCTATAGCCTTGTCAAAATGGCTTTGATTATTAAAAAATTTTCTAATTTCATTCAGTATGACAGCTACTTTAAAACACTTACCCTTCCGTAACCGAGTTGCGAAAGCTGTAGAATTTTGCAGCTATGCTATATTTACTTAAAAAAAAAAAAAATTTTTTTTTTTAAACTATCACTTTTAATGACTTTTTTCTGGAATAAGAGATACCAACGCGTTCGNTTACTCTAATATCCTATAGCCTTGTCAAAATGGCTTTGATTATTAAAAAATTTTCTAATTTCATTCAGTATGATAGCTACTTTAAAACACTTACCCTTCCGTAACCGAGTTGCGAAAGCTGTAGAATTTTGCAGCTATGCTATATTTACTTTAAAAAAAAAATTTTTTTTTTTAAACTATCACTTTTAATGACTTTTTTCTGGAATAAGAGATACCAACGCGTTCGNAAAAAAAAAATTTTTTTTTTTAAACTATCACTTTTAATGACTTTTTTCTGGAATAAGAGATACCAACGCGTTCGAATTTCAGTAGATAGTAAGAGGTATATAGTATGTGTGGTAAAAGAGACTAAGATGCAGGCACTTAAAGAGAACCAATGGGAACTCTTCCAAACCCTTCCTCATGGTACTACACACATTGGACGGTGAAAGTTGTTTGTTTCTTTTGCAAATTGGAAATTCTCAAAGTTTTTGGCAAAGGATCTTATTTTGTGGAGTTTGTAATTTCATGGTTTGTGAGTTTGAGCGAAACTGATTCATAGGGCAGTGAAGAAGTTTTTTGGGCAGTCCCGCATAAGTCGTAGGCATAGTCCTAGATTGTTGTCTCTCTTTATTTATGTCCAAGGTAAGGAAAGTATAGGTTTAAGGAACTTTTTTTTTACAACTTTTCTCACTGAAGAAAACTTTCCTGGGTTTTATTCTCTTGAAATTTCTCCTTGACAGGAGTTTTTAGATAATGGGTCTGTGCAATTGACTAGAATGCTCAATCCCTAAGCTTTCCAATCATGTAGAAAAGACGAAATTAAAATTGTATTAGTGGAATTAAGGCAGAGGACTGAGGGTTGGTTGGTGGAGCATGGGAGGATCTTCTAATAATTTCTAAAAGAAGATCCTATGCAAATAAAACCACAAAGAGAAAATCCAATAGGGAATATAAATCATTCTTTGGATTTCCATACTTCAACCTACCTATTCATTATTCCCAACTATTTAGACTTTCTGTAGAAACAGAAGCCAGAGAGAGACCTTTCCTCCAACCACACCTTAACATCTTAAACAACTAATTTTAAACTACAATACATATATACCAAACAAAATTTATACTTCATTTCCGTAACTATTCAATTATGCATACTCAATCAAAGTAAAGCAACGGGGTAAAAAATTTGTTAAATTTTGTGTTTTTTTTTATACCTTAAGTTTTTTATACTTTTAACTAAATGCTTTTAGAGTAAACATTTGAAGCTATTTGAAAAAAATGAAAAATAAAATTTGTTTTTGTAATTTTTTTAAGTTAAAAAAAATCATTACTTTTTACATTTTAATTTATTTTATAATTTATTATTTTACTTTATTATTTTATTTTTAATCTTCTTTACAGTAAAACATAATCCGGAACAAACTTTGAGGAGGAAAAACTGTATGTACTCTCGAACCAAATAGCATTGAGCCCTCGGCGGGATGACCATGCTTCAATTTTCCATACAAATATTGTAAAATTAGAGTGGTGTGTGGCATTCATTCAACTTTATATTGCTTTATTCAGTGAATGAAATGTCGTCATCAGAATTGTCTGAAATTTCTTCACTGCTACTGCTTTCACTAGAATCTCCTAATCTTATAACAAGATTTGGATTAGATTGGATTAATTCCATGTTCCTTTCAATTAATCTATCGCGAACCCAATATTTTTCTTCGTATTTTTTAGTTTCCATTACACAATTTTTCCATAATTGTGGAGTCACTAGAGTTAGGAAATGATTCGTAAGCTTTAAAACATTTTGAGTGCCTCCGCCGTTAACTCGACTAACGGAACCTTTAACCCAGGCCCATATTAACTCGATTGGGTTAAGCTCACAATGAGCAACAGGTAAATACAACAACTTAATATCTTTCCCACTATCTCTAGTAACATTTTGAAGTTCGTAACGCTCCTCCGTTGGATAATTTCTACTCAACGCTATCAAGCCATGTTTAGTTAATTTTACAAAGTTATCAACATGATCTGGCAAAGGAATATTTCTGGACAGAAACCACTCTACTATTGTGGACTTTTTCCATTGCATTCTCGGCATCAATGTTTCTGCAACTCGTTTTTTATGATACGGGGCTTGGTCCAAAACGATTACAGATTTTTCAGGTAATAAGTCGACCACTTTTTTCATCCAGTGGAGGTAGTGTTCGCTATTCATAGACTTGTGGTAATCCTTGGAGTCTTTTGTACAAATGAACACATCTGATGCTCCTTAATTAAAAACTGTTTCACATTTAGAACTATGTCTGTTCTAATTTTTGGTGGCATGGTTAAACTAAATCAAAGAATGTGACTTGTTTAATTCAAGAATTAAACTTTCCAACTTCACCGCTTAAAATTTTAAATGATAACACGCGCACATCTCTCAAAAAAAAAAAAAAAATCTCGCGGCGAGAACTTCGTGGGCTCAATGCTATTTGGTTCGAGAGTAAGTAGTTTTTCTTTTTGGTTTAGCATACGATCTTATGGAAAAGGTTTTATTTGTAAAACATTTGCTCCATAGGTAATGGATGAAAGAGACTCATCAAAAAGCCGCACCAAAAAAAGAATTTATTTTATTCAAGTAATAGCGTTTGATGTTCTGGAAGTAAAATTATATGCAATGTTAGAGACTGGGAACACGATCAAATTAGCTTTATACTATTTCAAGCAAGGTTGCGATGAGGAATTTTGAAATATCATCTAAGATAAGCAAAACATAAGAATTTTTTATTTCTATAAAATGGCAACTATTTTCTTTAAAAACTTACTTTAAAAGGTCAGAATCCATACGCATTATTTGATAAAAAATGGTGCATAGTTAAAAATATTTTACCAATGAGAAAACAGTTGAATGTAAGCTACTATGATACTTCAAGATTAGTGTAAAGGAAAAACCAAAAGAAGTTTGACCATCAGAGCTATCATAAATGAGAGATAGTAATAGTTAGAAAATACTTTTCAGAGAAATTGAGGCAAACCTCAAAGGGACAAAATTAAATAAAGAGAAAAATTGAGATTTTCAAATATAAGAGTTCGCAGGGAGAGAGTTTATATTTTACGAGTTTCCTCTATTCTCTTCGTGAGCCGTGGAAACTGTCTTGCCGATTCATGGAAACTCTGGCTTAGTGATTGGTTGATGCTTAAGTCATGGTTATGACTCACGAGTCATAAGTCGGAAACTTATAGTTGCTGCTATGTGATTCCAATTTTGAATGGAAAGTATCAATCTCAACAGAAGTATAACATAAATCATCAAAATGGAGTCATTGAATGATTCAGAAACAAAAGAGAGTCAGGAGTGAATGAGTCAGTCAAGTCATCCTCAGAAGCTTTAATTTTTCTACCAACCCAGAGTCATAAAACGCCTACACTCTCAAAATACGTTGAGTCATAATCAGTGGTATGACTCTTACTTTATGAGTCAGCGTGCCAAATGGAATGAGAATTTTAGGTTGAGTGCCAGTAATTTTAGAAAGTAATATTTTGAACTGGGTGGAAGAGTTTGGCAACAGAGGCGAGTGTGACTTCCCTCCACTTACAAACCCATCACAATAAACACACCAAACCGAAAAATTGTGATACTGCATGAGTCAAAGGAAAATCTTCATGTTCAGAAAGAACTACTCTCAAGTTAAGTTTAAGTCAGATTTTTCTACAACGACCTAAATCGGAACCTGATAGGCTACAACTACAGATTTTAATGTAGTAAAAATTTGTAAATTAATGAAGAAATTAGTAAATTAAGTCTACACATAATAATACTCCCGTCTGCATGAGTCAACTTCGGACTCAAAACGTTTTTCAACAGAAATATTTTATTTTAATCAGAACCTGTCAATTCATTCTATCTATTAAATTTTTTAGCGAATATTCCACAATTCGTGATGGAAATGCTGAGACTGACATATGCTAATAGTCAAAATAAAATTCTTGGACAGAATTATTTTACATCAAGCAAAGCCCACAATTTTGTGTTTTATCATTTCTACAAAATAGAAATTTAACCGTATCTTCGTTTAGTATTTAAGAAAACCATTCAAAATTTAACAAGTTTCTAATTAGAAGAAAGCGTCAAAGCAAGAAAGATTCCACATTACAATTACTACGGGTGACTCAATAGGCTAGGGTTTTTTAAGTTCAAATGTTAATTGTAACCAAAAAAAAAATTTTTTTTTAATTTAATTTATTTATAGTAATTTAGTTTCACCTAAGTGAAATCTGAAAATAACTTAGATTAGGAAAAAAGAATATTGAAAAAGATTACTGAAAAAGAAATTTGAAAATATTTCCAAACAACGGAAGCTAATATCAAGTTTTCGAAAAAGAAATTAAAAAAAAAATTTTTTTAAGTATCTAAAAATGAACTACACTACGCAAAATGTTAATAGCCGAGGTATTATTTTTTGGAATAATTACCAAAGTATGCAATGTCTCAATGTGAAATTGACATGAGTTTTAACAAATGTAATAAGAAATAAAATATCAAATGTCAATTTTTTGGTTGAGTAGATTATGAAATGTTCGTGCGAACATAAAGAATTGACGAATGAAAGCGCAAAATATTAATAGTCGAGGTGGTGAAAATTTGAAATTACTAGTCATTACTATTATAAATTTTATCAAACTTGTAAGTTAACTACTAAATTAAAACATAACTATATAAATACATCTTTATTGGCATCGTAAATGTATTAATTGGTTAAATATTTAACCAGAATCGGTAAAGGGACTCGGAATCCAGACCAGAATCGGTACTCGGAATTCCAAAAAGGTCAAGTAAGTAATATGGCCCAGAATCAAACTTCAAATGTCAAAATCCGTAATTTTATAGAAAAATCTGAGCAATCGGTACAAAACTAGCTTAAACATATGGTAAATACCGTGAAGAAGAGAAATGGCGGACCAAAGCCGAAGCTCACAAATTCAGCGGAACATCGAATTCTGAGAGAAGCTGGCAAAAATTCGTTTATAACTGCCAAAACGAAGTACAACTTGATCTCAAGGACACTACACAAACAATACAAAACATTTTAAATTCATCGAAAATCTTAAAGTGCAGAAAAACGGTTAAGAAACCACCCCTGAACGCTCTACACAAACGGGAAACCTGGACTGGGAAAGAGAAAGCATATCCCTTGGAGTTAAATGAGAAAATATAATCTGAAGCGATGAAAAAATGTGGAATTTCTGGATAAGTTTTCAGCATTCTGGCACGATTTAGGAAAGATTGCACATATTTTTTCTATACCGCATTCCGGCGGCGGATTGTTCATTATATGAATGCATTTAGCTGTTAATGGACAAACACTCCGTGTCGCAACATCGCTACATGACTCAAATGAGAATCAGGGATATCTGAGGAAACCTATGCTGCTTTATTTTAATGCTTTAGGACAATATAATGGGATCCATATATAGAACGGCGCAAGGTTTCACACTTCTAACTGTACCAAGAACTTTCTCCAAGACATTAATATTCCACTTATTATTTGACCATCGTATTCTCGGGAACTGAGCTCAATAGAGGACGTTTAGGGGTTATGGCTAGATAGCTCTATGCGAATTGAAAACAATATAATATACTGGAATAGCTCAAAACGGCGTATAAAGCAAGCTTGGAAGGAATACAAGTGTTTTTGCTTCAATCAGTGTTTTTATCGCTAACAAATGGAGTTTTTAACTTATTTCCGCTAAAGGATGATGTATTAAATATAAAGTTAAAAAAAACTGGTCCGATGTGTTGTTTAAATCTAACGTTTTACGTGAATTAAAGCAACTCGACTATTAATATTTTGCGCTTTCACCACTATTTTTACTTTCTCTTGTATAGTTTGGATACGGATTGCCCCAGGTGTCTGCGATTTTGCGATATTTCTTACTTCATTATACACCTCTGCTGTTAATTTCACCATGACAGATTGAATACTTCAGCAGTTATCCCAAAAAACATTCCCACGGCTATTAATATTTTGCGTAGTGTATTTGAAACAAATTTTTTTAATGGAACAATTTTTGGGAAATAATTGGTTTTCTTATAGAATTTATTAAAAGTAATCCAACTTCTGATATAAAATTTGATTAAAATCTTTAATTCTTTGTAGGCAATATAACTGTTCATAAAAGTTTTCATTGTAATAGCAAAAATTGTTAAAATCTCAACTAGTATTTGAGATAGTTATTGACCTTGTGTTTGGTGGGTGTCGTTTTTATACCGAAAAAGGTGAGGGGATATGAGAATTCAGTTAGTCTCTCTAATATTAGGATATGTAACAACGTGACAAAGATTTGTGGATAAAACGAAGAATCAAAGAAAGGTAAAAAGGGAAGTTTCTTTTTAAGATTTTTGAAAGCAGTCGCCAGAGACGTCCAGAAACGCATACTAATGAAAGGAATTTCATTCCTCTCGTCGTCTTTTGTAAATAGTTTTTCTCAAACTCACAAAAAACTGTCCCTCTCCCACCTAAACGGAATACGTAATGAGCCACTTTGGGAAATACGAGACGCATTGGTAGTTTAGATCCCTCCATCATTTTCTCATATGTCAACTCAAACGAAACATCTCAAGAACATTCCCATATTACCACAAAAACCAACATGCTACAAATAAAATGTACATATATTTTAGTTTCCAATATTTTTTTCTCCCAATTTGCTTGGAATTCTAACCAAATTTATCTTGAGACAAGTGGCATTTTTTAACCCTAAGTAGGCTGGCTCAAGTTGAGCTAGCATAATTCACTAACAAGCTGAAAGTAAATTTATTAAGTTGTATACATAATAATTTTTTTAGCACCAGTATATTTCGTCTTTGTAAAATGTATATGTATAAGTAAATTTTAGATTAATTCCTCACTAAATTTTTAATATATCGTTAATAGCTAGACAGTCAAGCAAAAAAACATTAATGTAGTTCAACCTGTTGTACATCGTCAACCTAGTTTTGAAGCAATGACGTTATTTCGCACTATACGGTGAAATATTTTGAAATAGTGAGATGCTTATGTCGTAATTTGCATCGCGTATGTAACTCGTTTCAAACTGCACAACTTGACATAGGTAGAAACGTAAAGTATTTACCTTTTCATTTTATCCTATATTGTAAGCCTGTAACTAGGCGAAGTTATAAAATCACTCTTCCTTTTCTCCGCGGTCAATAATCTTCATGTAAAGTTGTTGGAAGGCTCACTCCCCTCAAAAGCAAAATATCTGATGTACAGATGAAGCAAATATGGTTGAATTCACATACTGGAATCAATAATTTTGAATTATTTTCTCTTCAAAAATAGCATTTTCATAGTGTCACTCTTAAAAGGTCGTCAATCCTAACCCTCTATTATTAAAATTGAGAGTTACCTTGAACGTGTTTTGAGTTTATAATCAATGCCTTAATAAAAAAAATCCATAAAATCATTTAAATTTTGTTTACAGTTAATTAATCTACTAAAAGTATGAAAACAGCAAGTTCTCAAAAATGCTTCGTTCAGAATGTTTTTTTTTTCATTTTTATGCGTTAGTAGCTGGACAACGTTCACCCTAGCAAGATGACAGCTAAAATTGCCTTTTGTATGCTCAATTTCTATTAATTTTTTATACTTTGAAATGCTGCTGGGTAAGAGGTGCAAAACATCACTTCCTATTATATCTGCAAACTTTATGAACTTTAATTTGCCATACGTGAATCTGTTAATTACGTAGTTTATCATTTGTGAAGTTAAGTACTATAATAGAGGAACTGATTATCAATAAAAATTGTCTTAAAAGATGACATGTCAATAGTGAATTCTGAAGTTTATAAAATCAATGTAGTTATAGACTTAAACTGGCGTTATTTTCAGTCGCGTGGTAGGACTCAAAGATTACAAAATATATATGTATACAGTAACAATTTGTGATCATTTCATAACTGTAAAGTTTACAAGAAAAGCGTAAACCGTTCGAATCAAGATTAACAATTTGTGCATTTGTAGTCAAGCTTACAAAGCGTAGTAACTGTATAAATATTAAAGAAAACGTATAACTGATGGATACTAGTGTCACTACAATATAACTAAATGAAAATCAAACACTGTTATTCACTTATTCAACCAGCACAATATATTGAAAAATATACTTGTGGGCCTCCATCTTAGAATGGGTATCTCAATTCATTTTTTTTTGGTAGTAAACAAATTATAACAAACTATAAACAAACTATAAACAAAGCATAAACAATCAAAATTGGTGAAATGAATTTGCAAATATTCTTATTTTTTGTTTTGTGATTTTTTTCACTTATCGTCAGATATATGGCTCCCGGTGAATTATCTCAAACCATAGCAAAAATAAATACAGGACGAAACTAGAGTATCATGATCCACATTGTGCAAATAGTCGAGAAAAATCTTTCCAAGGACACCGGAAACGTTTAGGAAATTGTAACTTTTGGCTTAATTTTAATTTTTGATTATTGGTTTTGCTAATCAATTTAAAGTTATATGTCAAGGCAACGAACACATCTGCACGCTTTCCCCGTAACCATGCAGTTTCAATTTTAAGAAAAATAAAGTGAATGGAGATACCTCCTTATTACGTGGAGGTCCTCACATACTATAATAATGTATAAAGTATAGAGTTAGTCATACTATTATCATATTTTAATATTTGAAAATAGTTAGCAAAATGAGTATTTGCTAGCTGGTTAAATTCATGCTTTTGAACTGGTGCATTGGCTTAGTAGTTATAAGCTGGACAGCTAATAAGTTCAAAAGAATATTTGTCAGCTTGTAGGTACAAGTTTCATAAATTTTTTGAAAATAAAATGTAACTTTTATTAAATTTTTTGGAAATAAAATGTAATTTTTGTTAAATTTTTTAGATTTTATGATAACTGGACTCAGGATTCATCACTGATACAATGGAAGGTTACCCTAGAAATGTACCGCAGTCAAACAACTATGACTACAACACAAACCCTCCTCTCAACTACGAAACAGTTAAACCAAAACCATCATCATACTATGTCAAATACGACACGTATGATAACGACTACACAGAAAATGATGAATGGTCATATCCACGAACATTTGCTGCACATTGTGTAGCTACTAACAGCCAAACCCTTCGGAAACCCAGTCCAGGCCCAGACTTGACGTCTCAAAATGTTCCAAATACATATCATAATTATCCACATCCTAGCCAAATACAGTACAAAGGAATGACTTCTGTTGACACATCAGAGACTCCTCCACCTCCTCAGTATGTGTCACTCCCATATCAAACACATAGCCCACGCCAGTATGTAAATAATCTCAACAACTATTCTGAGACAAATTGTGGAGTTAGGTCAAATGCAAGCACAGGGTATAGCAACCCATTGGGTTCTACTGGTCAGGGTCAAATGGGTGCGGTCGTGAAGCAACTTCATGCTAAATTTGGTACTGCCAGAAGTGATAATGGGAGTGGTTTGATGCGAAATGGAAGTGTTGTAGAAGATCCAGAGAGGAAAGTAGGTGAAAATGAGAGACGAATCCCAGCCCAACTAAATCCATCAGTAGACCATGTTGACAGTGGAGGTGGAGCAACGGGGGAGAGGATAGACAATTCTCCATCAACCTGGCCCCCTACATTTTGGCTCCACGGTAGAATCCCATATCTCATCCTTCTTGTTGTGTTACTTCTTATAGTCTTCCTTACACTATCAGGACTTTTAATATACTTCAAATGTAAGTAAATATATACTTATTGTTTTTAATTTTATGTACATGCGATGTCAAGTTTTGCCTCCTAAGTATTTCATTACATGCTTCAGACTAGGAAGAGCAAATTTCGTAGAGTATATTGTGGAGGTGGAGAAACAAAGTCAGCTAACTTTTAACATTTTACTTGATCAATTCAAATTTATCCAATGGCCAGCTGATATTAGTAAAATTGCATAGCAATTGGTTTGTGCGTACAAAACAAAAATAGGTGTAAAATTCAGATCTTACATTTAATACAAATTTATGAAAGTTTGTTGGGAACAAAAATTCGCGAGATGTTATTTAGCGTATTGCAACGTCTTAGGAGGAAGCCGACTGCAGTATTAACTTGTTGTTGTATGTCATGGCTTTTGCTATGCCAGAGCTACTAACATATTGATGATAGCCAGGTGAGTATGTAAATTCAAGTTTACAAAAGTCAATTTACTTAATATTTCTGAGTAATTTGATTTAGCCATATCCTACCAATAACAGGTATAAATGCTCGAATTGAATTAGCAGAGTCGAGGATTTTAGAATGAAATTTTTTTATCAAAAGTTTACTGCTGCCTTGTATATTACATTAAGTAGGACGCAATCAAATGTAGGATAGCCATTACGCTACATTACGCATAAAATCATGTTAGTCTTATGGTTTATAAAGTGAAAATATTAATAATGTAACAATTTATCTGTTTTGATTTACAACTTATAAGGTATACTAGTAAATGCTTGTATACCACAGCGGGTGTCGAATAAGTATACTCTCAAGAAAGTCGATATCTTCTACTTAATTGGAGCGATTGCATCACAGAAAAAATAATTTGAGGAATATGATTAGACAAAACTTGGGTGAAACTATTATATACAGAAGTAATGTTTGTATACATAATTTTTATGCTTTGTACATAATAAATAGATAACATTGAATAAGAATTCTACTCTTCTGGCCAACAGTCAACCCCTTCCTCTCCCACTTAATACATAGCTTAAAAATAGCAGTGACCAATGAATTGAAGTGTTTGTTCAGTTGCACAGTAACCTATGAATAAAAATATATGCAATCTACACTGAAAAAACATTGATAAATGCAAAATTGGCCGAAATTCGCGGTCATACTTTAACCAGTTTCTTCTCTGGAATAATAAAACTTTTAATACAAGCTGTCGAAATTTGTTAAAATCTAAAAAGAATTTTTAGCAAATTTTTTGGTTCTTACTAGGTTATCGTTATACCGATGCATGCATAAGTTACTTAACGCTTTTTGAATATTTTTTTTTCACTCCCGCCTTCCTTGCCTCGAATATTTTATTTACTGCTACCGTAAAAACGCAATTAGTTTCACCATGCTACTGTTGAAATTCATTGTGCTGTATAATTTTTACCAAAGGTACTCCACGACGATTTGGGTAAGTGATACGTCAATCGATCGGAAATCTTATATAGATTACGAATGCGTTCGTCCTTGGCGCTCAGCTCAAATTTTGCTGTAATTTTTTCGTCATTTTTACAAATAATTGATGTCGAAATGATTCTTTGAAATTTGTTCATGAGGTGAGGTTTCTCACTCTTTAGTCAGAAATGATGCAGATTACTAGTTTAATATCCATTGTTGACGGTCAAGTCAAATTTTGCAAAAATAATCTGACAAATTTTTTTTGGTTGGATTAATCTGTTGATTGTTGTAACAATAAAGCAGAAATTCACATTGTGTGGTAGAACCAACAATGCACTGAAGCGCATAAACATGGGTACATGGAGAAAGTTTTAACTCAAAAAAGTGTGTAAAAAAATTTTAGAAATGCGACCTCCCATCTAATTCTATTTACCACCATGTACCCATCTTTATGCGCTTCAGTGTAGAATGCCATGCCTAGTGCATGAGTGGCTGAGGTGTTACTAATTATTACTCTTAAGCTGAACAGTTTAGCTGACCAAATTGTACCTACAATTTGAGAAAGTCTATGGCCGTGGTCAATTAAAGGGTGTCCGGGAAGTAGAGGCACAACTTTGAGGAATCATTACAGGAAGCACAGAATTAATACATGAAATCAATTTTTTTTTCAGCCTGCTACCCTTTGATAGTGAATTAAAAAATGTTTGTCGAAAATTTTACTTCACTGCCACCAATGGTTTTCAGATACGTATTCTACGTGGAATTTGTTACCGATTGAAATAGCGCCTAACCAAATTCAATTTGATTCAGGATTTTTTACAAAAGTGAAAAAATTCCAGTGTGATTTGTAGAATTTTCGAAAATTCCGATTTGAGTGTAAACAATGGAAACCATATTCTTGATGGAGGCAAGGTTTCGGATCGATTGACGTATCACTTACCCAAAACCTTCATGAGCACATTTGTTTATTAATTATACAAATATAGAATTTGAACAGTAGCATGGTTCAACGAATTGCGGTTTTACGGTACCAGCAAATAAAATATTCGAGGCAAGAAATGCGGGAGTGAAAAAAAAATATTCAAAAAGCGTTAAGTACTTATGCATGCATCGGTACCGCCTTGTCGCAGCCGCATAATCTCCAATGAGTAATTTTACAGCGTATAAGGTTTACCAAATAAAAATTTCCTATTGCTGAAATAGCTTAACGATAGTACTTTATTTCCCACAACGAATCAATATTTTAAGCAGTGTTTGAAACTGGCAAATCACTAAATTAAAATCAAAAAGCTACGGCGACAGTGTGTAAAAAATTTGGATAATCCTTTACTAACAGTCCCACACCACATGTCACATTGTTAAACCTGGCCAGAATTATAAAACATACGGAAGTTACCCCATGGCCTGAGCTCTTTTGCTGAAGGAAGTCCCATTTCAGTAATTACATTCAATGAAGTTCGCTACGTAAATTCTTATTCAAACCTAAAGATACTGTTTTATAAATGAACATTGAAAAGTAGGGAAGGTGGCAGAATCAAGGGGTCAAAAGTTGCGACTCATTGAAAACTAAATTTTTCGAACATACTTCTGAGACGTTTAATCCATATTGTGCTAAAATTATATATAAATTACTTTGGTGTCTTTCAGGTTTGCCTCATTTTGTTAATGTTCCTTTTGGTTGGAAGGGCAAGTATTGTAATAATGTGCTGGTACTCGGTGTTTCAGTTTGCATGTTCCAAACAAAATAAACAACTATCAGAATTCTTATACATGAAGTAACCAGCTTACTTCAAGATCTCCGATGAACAATAATGTAAATTAAGTGATAATATCATGAAATGATGACAAAATATATAACAAATATCTTGCTGTGAAGTATGTTTATCAGAACATCAAAAACTACAAGCTATACTTGTAACGTAATGAACTTTGATATTAAGCGTCTATGATTTACAACTTTCATAATGTCAATATTGTACTAAAACATAGTATGAACGATTGCAATGCAATGAGCATACTACCTAGTCCATAAATTTTATTGTATCATATGCACTTTGTTGCATGTTGTAATATAAGGCAACAATTAACACTAACGTTATTCTTTTCTCCACAGATCCTCCATACACGTCAATTCCTACAAATAAGCTAAAAGGACCTGTTTCTACAGGTGAGTTAAATGGTTTTATTTGTAACAATCCTTCAAAATCCAAAACTTTTCATCTCGTCGTTGTATTCTTTGTCGGTGTAGTTGATTCTAAGGAATTGTCGCCTCATTGAGCGTGAGAAGTGAACATGAACTGACGACAGAAACTTCCCGTTTCACTTAATTTAACAACAAAGAGAAAGGTTTTGATATTCTCTTGTCGAGGTTTTTGTGGTCAACACTAGCCATACGGTCGACTCCATTCCCATGGTTCCTTTCATTTTTACCACCCAAAAAATAAAATAAGTAAAAGTTGACTTTTTCCTCTTTTAGTCCTTCAGCGGCTGTTATTTGTTGGCTCGAGTTCTTGGTTTTCGTAAACTCAAACTTTAATATATGGTTTCACATTTGTATCAAAAGTTACTCCTATAAGTTTGGAATCATATTTTGGTCTATTGATAATACAGATGTTAGTGGTAAAACATTTTAGGACGAAATCTTATGTCACAAATTTTTTACTGAGTTTTTTTAAATTCGGAAGTAAATTATTTACGTACTGTATATATATATATACAGGGTCATTTGAAAGGAGCTCCGGGCTTTTGAAAATTTGTATCTCTTTATTGGGTTGACACAGGAGTCTCGTTTATGATTCATTGGAAAGCTGAATGCCAAGAAGAAATATTGGTCACAATCGAAAAGGATAGGAACCAGCATCACTAAGGTCAATTCATGATTAAATTAAAAAATTTTAATTTAGCATTAGGATTACCATGGCGGTTTTTATTGTCACAAATTCAAACAATCCGTTTCAGCACTTTTTATAGCAACCAAACCGATGTTGATCAAATAATTCAAGATTTGTTTCTAAACTTTTCTATGCCAATCGTAATGCCANAGATTTGTTTCTAAACTTTTCTATGCCAATCGTAATGCCAAATTAAAAATTTTCCGTTTGATCATGAATTACTCCTAATAATGGTGACCCTTGAACTTTGCGATTGTGTCCAATATTCTTTCTTGACATTCAGCTTTCCAACGAGTCCAAAACGATAACTGTATGTCAATTCAGTAAAAAGGTACAGATTTTCAAAAGCCCGGAGCTACTTTCAAATGACCCTGTATATTCGAATTCATGTCCAGACAATGCTGAAAGTTTATATTTGTTAGTCGGGTGAAAACTAGAATTATTATGAATTCTATTTAACATATTATATGTGCAAATACAAATTTTCTTTGCAAAGTTACAAAAGAAAAAGCAATGTCTTTATGAAAAACACAATAGCAGGCAGAAAATTTTTTATAATGCGGTAGACAGTTTTCATTTATAACAGAATTTACAATTTTTTATAAAAATTATAAAATTCTTAAGTTTTGTTACAGATTGTGTCAAAGAAAGAATTAATTCTTGGTTATACACTTTATGAAAATTAAAATGTTTTATTTTAAAATCGGTTGATTTTTTAGATATTGCATTCAAAAATTTTTTTATCTTTTTCAGGCTGTTTTACAACCGCATAGATATTTCTTATGGTCACATCATTATTGAACCTCAGCTGTATTCATAATCTATTTGAATTAAATAAACTTTTATAAATTTTATTTTGGAAACAGCTTCAACCGTTATGATTTATATATGTGTTGAATCTAAAGTTGATTGTTTGGATCAGGTTCACCCTGCAAGACCGCAAGAAGTTTTTCAATTTCGTTTCAATTTCAATTAAATTTTTTTCTTACTCATTTATACTTCATGACAACTTCAAGAAAATTAATCACGTTATTTATTTCAACTTCACTTCAAGAAAAGTTGAACGTGAGTGAAATTAAATTTTATAAATTCCACTAGTAAATTTTGAAATTATTGCTTTAAACCCCAAGATTTTTAGCGCCATCACAATTTGGGGTGAAGTTGTCAATCATTTTCATTTCAATTCCTTGAAAGTTGAACTGGATTCAACTTGCAAGGAATTGAAAATTTTCAAGAATCTTGAAGCTCCCATGAGAATCTCGTGAAGTCTAAATGGTCATCAAACTTCAAGAAAAATTGAATCGAAGTTTTTTGAAATGAAAAGGAAGTGATATTTTTCAATTAGGAGTATAAATGATAAAAATTCAAATTGAAGTGAATATTTTCAAGAAACTGAAGATCATGGAAATAATTCTTGAACTCTTAAATCAGGGTTCAGAAGAGTGCAACAGGGTTCAGAAGAGTGCCATTCTTTGGCAGCAACAAACTGGGCAATTAACCATTCTTTCACATCTTCGATGAAATTAATTCCGTCGTCTTTCAATACTTTTTAACCGATCCAGGATTCTGAAACTTCGTCTAAAAGATACTGGGTGGTAGTGGTGACTCTACATATTAAATTTTACAGAAGATTTTGCAACAAAATAGCCTCATAAATATTAAAATTACAGTCAGGATTAGTAATTTGCATTTGAGGAGAATGCATTTGCAATACACGTAAAAACATTTGATTTACAATTTGTTAGAAATTTGCAACACCGCCTAATTGGTAGATACGATAAATGACGAATATTGGTTGCTAAAACTATATGCTGAAGTATTGAAAAAGGTGCAAGTAGGAAATAAATTTTGGAAATTATTAAGAAAAATTTGTCCGTTTTGGCTTGAGCAACAGCAGTTTTGGTAGTAAGTATTGTACTTAGCTTGTAAGTCTCTTTTGCGATCCATTGTCTAGGAGGAACGAATACAGAATTTACTTCCGTAAGAAAGGTTTTAAAATAATAAATTTCCAAACGTTTAGAATTATTCTGATATTTGAAATTTAAATTTGGCGGTGTCCCGCTGTTTCTATGCCACTTTTCATTAATTGAAATCTAAAATTAAAAAAAAGTTGCTGTTGACGTCAAACTTGCAGCCGACTTACCAACCCAAGCGTCATCACCTGCTGTACCTATAGACACACAGCAATGTTTACATCATTTATGTATGGTCATTTATTTCATCTTACAAGGAGTTTTTTTGCCAAAATTAATTAAATGTGTTTCATTATAACTTCCGCGATATCTCCATCATTTTAATTAATTTGTGCTGTTGCCTCAGGAGATCCGTTCAACAATCAAGTAAACATGATGCAGTCACGGACACAATTCTGATGGTTTGTATTGGAAGGGACAGTATTAAAATATGTTTAATGAATTTGAGTGAGTGGGTTTTCTCTCTTCTTTTGTTTCAGAATGTTATATTTCAGTTTTCAGTAAGTTGTAGAAGAAAATGACTTTTTTTAATAACTAACACAATTCTAACTTTCGATTTTGCATAAGCAGCTTAACTAATTAAAAGGGTAAAGATATCTTTATACAATGTAGAGAATTTTAAGAATGAAAAAAGGAAAGAAGAAAAAAACTTGTATTTTAATATACAAAATGCAAAACATGGTAAAAATAAATCCGTTTCTCAAATAAAATTTTTTGAGGAAGCGTAAATTTTACTATAAAATTATAAATTGAATTCAATATATTATAATCTATGTATATTCATAATTCCTTACCTCTCATATCCCTTCCAAAATCATTTTTAATATAAAAATTAACATAAAAAATGGACACATCTTTCTTAAAAACGTCAAAAACCTTTCAAAAAAATTGAAAACTTGCTAAAGGCCCAAAGTCTTTATAAGATTAAAAAACACTGTTCTTTTTTTTTAATAGGCTTACGTTTGTATGATTTGGATAAATCCAAAGTTTCAGAACGGTATGCAAGCACNAAAAACACTGTTCTTTTTTTTTAATAGGCTTACGTTTGTATGATTTGGATAAATCCTAAGTTTCAGAACGGTATGCAAGCTCTTGTTCACTAGCTAGATGAGTTATGAAAAAATTTTGCCCTTTAGTTGTGACCTAAATTCAAAGTAAGGCGTTTCGGAAATGAAGCCAAAAATTATAAAAAGAAAAAAAAATTTCATATAGTAACTTGAGTTTTGTGTAAGTCAACTTGAAATTTTTTTACTATATCACTCTATAGCGCTAAGCTACTCATCAAAATACAAGATTACTTCTATTAAGTAAAAATATTCAAATTAATTTATATGTTTATTCATAGCATAACTAATAGCAAATGTTTAGAAAAAAATATTTTTCAATTTTTGTAATATTTTTTTAGAAATATTCAAATTTGTATTGTTTAATAACACTTTCTACAAATTTAGCCGCCCTAGGCTATTTCTATATTCCTCATATTGTTTTTGATGCTATACTTATAGTCTACTCCTTCTCATGGTGTGAAAAAATTCTTTGGTTCTAATTTTTTTGTCCATTTTATATTCCAATATGTCAAAATTTCTTTCGACAGTTGATGGTAGGGTGTATACTATTACTTATGATTTTGGCATACTCTCATTGGTCACTACTGAGTCCAAATGGTAAAAAGTAGTGAAGAGACATAAAAATAAAACAACTTTGCAATAACAGAAGAAAAAAGTTGTCGTCGTAGCTCTAGAAGTTTATCTTGGATATTCACACTCATCGACAAGTCCATTTCCTCTAACAGGAAGGGGAGAAGGGAGAAGTTTCTCAATTGTATAAATCAAATCTTATTTCCGTCTTTTTTTTCTTCTATTTTTATTATTAAAAATTTTTGAAATTATGAGAACCTTTCCAATTTCCGCTTTGTGAATAGGAAGGGATTTTCTGCAGAGGTGATGAAACCGGGGTTGAAAGAAAAAAAGAGAAAACTTACTTTTTCCAGTAGTATTAACTCACTCCTTCACTTTGACAATTCCTTTTATGACTTTTCTTTACGATTTATTACCAAAGATTTGAGATGTTGTACTTTTGCTTTATTGAAATCTATAAGACTGTTTTCATTACTATTGTTTTTATGAAATTTTCAATTCTATCCTCACCAGTACGTTACGGCAAGTATTAGAGTTTATCCTCTTACATCTATAAATTATGGGATTTTTGAATATTTTTCTTCTAATGTATCATATTTTTTATACATTTCTACATTAGACATATTAATGTTTTTTAAAAAAAAAGAGGTACATTTTTATAAAAAAAATAGCTGTTTACTACATTAAAGAACAAAATATGATAAGTTTTCGATAAGCAATATTAAAACTATAGTGTTGAATTTTTGCAACCAGGATACAAAATACAGTCTAGTGAAAATACATCGCAGCATATAATTATAAGACTAAGGGGAGTTATTTTTGACCTTATGCTTTTTGCTTTGTGCTTGAAGAAAGTCAGTGTTATTATTGCTTTTATGGAATATACAGCATGTTTCAACAAAATAGTAACTGACAATCATTGCCTTTCACCTTAAATAGCTAACCTAAGCTAAAATATGGCTGTTTTGGATACGAAAATAAATGATAACGTAATGCTTTTCTCTGAATATTTAAAAGGCATTTGAATTTCATCCTACAGTACTACAACTATCTCAACTAACTCCGTTCACTCTCAATAGCATGTGCAAAATAATAAAACTTGTACTAAAATTGTAGCCGTTCCACGCTACAGTTGAATGATTCCTTATCATCCTTAATTTTTCGTGCGTATTGAGTCCACCCACTCAATTTGAGAGAAAGTGACTTTCTCCTGGTACCTTTTCGTTGGAATATGCTTATATTACAGAATATTTTTTTTTGTGGAAGAAATGAGTTTGAGAAAGAGCATTTTGAAGTAATAACGTGTCACGTTGAAAAAATTAAGTCTTTATGATCACTGGATCAGAAAGTAAGATTTTTTGGAAATTGAAATTTGTTCATACTCTTTTGATACAGATACACTAATATATTCACGTTTCAAGATACGATCCAAAAATTTCAATTTACAAAAGAATCATAACTTCTGTTTCAGTGATTGTAAAGACTTGATTCTTTGAATGCTCCTTCCTAGTTTCCAATAATTTTCGTCAAAGTGTTCAAGTTTTTTAATAAAAAATTATAGCTTTGCTTGAATGTAATATTATGAAATTATGAATACATTTCGTTCTTCAACAAAGAGCATAGGTCAAAGATAATTCGTCATGTTCTTATGCTTTTGTGATGCACTGTATTTATTATTTGAATTTGAATTCAATTACAGCATTGCTTTTTCTTTTTGCTGAAGAAAAGTTTTAAGTCTATAATTACGTACAATATATTTCTAAAATGAAAGTTTTCGTTCGATCAAAAAAAAATTTTTTTTTTCTGAAAGACAACTCAAAGTAGAAGAGTACGTGAGAAAAATCAACTTACTCAGTTGAAATGGTCCAAATTTATGATGTATTGTTGTTAATCTATTTATTTCTAGTTGATTTTGAGATATTGAACCGAAAAGCAAAGGCGACTTAGAATTAACTTTTAGAAAAACTTGATTTATAATCTTGATCCTAGCAACCTGATTTTTTGCACACACTATCGACTGTTTTTTAAATTTTGCAAAGATAAGAATCATTTAGATAATTTATTTATTATATCATGTGTAATATCACTTGGATATAAGGAAAATTTTTTGTTCAAATAAACGGATAATAATTATAGGTTTTGAACGTAATTTAGGGAGAATCAACTGTCTTCAAATGCAAATTCTACTGCGAATAAACTACACATTAAAAATCCAATTTCTACTATAATATTACAATCAAAATTTCAAGTTGACAAACACTGCTATTATTCGGGACTAATTTAAAAATTTAATAGCTTTCCAATCAATTCGTAATACTTTAGAAACAATTGCACAAAGAATGGCATGTATAAATTAAAAAAGTTATTGCAATAGTTCATCTTTGTAACTGTTTTGGTAATTCCTTACTCAGCAAGTTGTAAACAGAAGTTCGAAAGAAATAGAGTAACATACATTGTGAAGTTGAAATTGAGTATTTTAAAATAATTATTAATCATATGTATATTATAGTTTAGTTTTAGGACTCAGTCAAACCTGGTCAATACAGTTGTAAGCAAAGACATTGTTGTGTCTTCTCAAATATTCACAGTGTGCATTATTTCAAACCTCTTCTTATAAATTTATGCTTTCTTAACATTTATATAATATACAACTATTGAGGAGTACGTTACTATTTAACATTTCAGTCCTAAATCCTAATTAGTATCAACTCAATAATTTTGTTTTTACTTTATGCCAAAACAAGAATAGGTAATAGCGGAATTTCTTCTCTCGACATGGCTCGAAATTTAAAAATTTCAACTAATGATTTAGGCTGTTTGCAAGTCTATGTTCAGGATTTAATAATATAGTCTTGGTGACGTTGACATGGTAATTATAATCCTTTCAATTATATACGACGTTCGAGTCAGGTTTGAAGTATTTAAAAGAATCACAAAAGACGGCTAGTTGGAACACAAAACCGTTGCACTTTAATTACAATAAAAATATACTGAATTATAATTATACTTGGAGAATTAGAACCCAGGAAGGTTCTCGCTTTTAGCAGTATAATTATTAACTATGGACTACCAAAGTGATAGGAGAATACTAAAATTGAAATGTTTGTCTGCCTCGTGTTCCACCCAAAGGTTATCTAAGATTACCTTCCAGAAGAGTTAGGTTCAAAAACATACGCTTTTTGTGCAAAAAAAAACCTTAAATGGTAGCAAAAAGGTATCAATGTTGCCGAAAAGATTCAATTTTTTGGCTAAAAACACAACTTCTTGTTTAAACATTTTAAAAGATGCTTTTTATCTTTCAACCCCTATGAACTGCATTTCAAATACTTGTGTATAAAGAAGTTATAGCAAAGGCACACTCGCCATAGCAAAGAAAAATAATCGAGTAATATAATGTGATACAATCGGTTTGTCGTTGCATTCTATATTACAAGTTAAAAAAAATTCAATTTTTGTTTCAAAAATTCAACCAAACTCTGAAAGTATGCCAGTACCCAGGTATTAGTGTTAAACTCCTAAAAAGTGTCTAAACCAGAAGGTTTCATTAATTCGTGTTGATGTTCGACTGGGTACATCTTGTCAAAGCATAAGTCGTACGTCTACTTTATCTTTAGTACCTTGTTTTCACACATCCTTGCTCCGATGGTTACGGATACAGAAATCTTGAATCATTTTATGTAAAGGTTTCTACAAACAACATTCTGGAGAGTGTATATTCTTACGCATACATTGTTTTTGATTACCTATATTGGAACCATTTATACATTGGTTTCTATGATTCCTCGGATAGATTGTAGGGATTTGATTCTATAGGGATTTAAACTATCTTCTCTACTATAGTCAAATAAATGAGTTAGTAACCTCCTTAACTGGAAAATATTGAACATAAAGGTGGAAAAGCATGTGCTAATGAAAAGCACAGATGACTTTCAGAGTAGTATTCTAATTGCAGACAGATTTATTCATCATGGCTGTTTAGCTAAAATGGTGAGAGCAATCCTGGCAATGGATAAACTTGGGATCATATCCCATCATGGATCAATTTTTGGCACAATCCCTTCCTCAATCTGAAAGTGGCGAGTTAGGCACCATTCACTTGGTGACCATCCGAGATCATTCCTTGCTGTGGGGCGTATGGCACATAGTTTTCGCTGCCCAAAGGCAGAAGTTACGTTTTTGACGGTTGGGATGTGCAGGATCTGGACATGAGACTCGATCCCTATTACTGTACTCAAATAAATAAGACAGTATAAACTAATAAACACATAAATTATTTGTATAATATTGTTTATATAAACATATATATACATATATTATTTATATAAACAAATAAAGGCCAATGAATGTCAATGAATGACCAGGAAGGTGAAAAAACTTTGGTTAATAAAATTTTTTTATCGCATTTAATGTCTTAGCTCAAGACAATATACTACAGTTGAGTGCAGATCTTAGGCGCATGATTTCTTATTCAAATAATTTTTGAATCAAAGCGTGCCATATATGAGTATACTAACAGCAATGATGCTTGAAGTGTCTCGAAAATGTGGTCAAAGTTTCAAATTTTAATTCTTAAAGTGGGAGAAATTAGAGCAAAAAAAAATTAAATTTGGGCTGGAGAAAGCGGGTGCAAATCTTTAGGCGCACGACAGATTTTATTGCTTTGCAGCAGAATAAAGTGGTAGACTCCGAGGGGAAAAGGTGCCTAACACTTACTTGGGCATCCCTTAGCAATAATTGTTTAGAAAATTTCCACCATATTGTGAAAGTGGCAATTTCTGAGATAACTTTCTCCAATTCAACTTTCACCAAGGTTTTGAGCTATTTAATATCTTCATATTGTTACTATCAACATAAGCTGCACGAGATATAGTTCCCGCAAGATTTCCAATCGGATTTAAGCCTAAACCGTATGGTAACCTAGTCGTTTTAAATATATTTCGTTGGTAAACCTCTGTGGTATTTAAGGCAGTCTCCATTATCTTGCAGGTTTGCCTTTTTGCAGACTTGACTAAATACAAGCCCAAATGTATGCAAAAATGTTCCTGGTACACGATAGCATTCTACCGAGGCCTTTGGAAAGCTGACGGGCTCTTTACAAACCAAGTGAAAGTGGACAAAATCATAAGGAATACACCATTCGAATGTGTCTTGGAAATTGTGTTTTTAGTTTCATAAGTGTTGCAGATACAATGCAAACCATTTTAAGTTTGCACAAGGAATAAACTAAATGATTTTGATGAATTTTTAGCTCATTCATTCTACTTATGGAGATAGACTAAAAAATTTTTCGAGAGACATTTTTGCGGGGCATCCCGGATACTTTGGTGCACTTTCACTTGCGATGTAGAGAGTCAGTGAGCTTTCCCCAGTAATTGGTAGAACCCTATCATGTCCCACNGGTGCACTTTCACTTGCGATGTAGAGAGTCAGTGAGCTTTCCCCAGTAATTGGTAGAACCCTATCATGTCCCAGGAACATTTTTGCATACTTTTGGTCTTCTATTTGCTCAATTATGCTTAAGGTCAAGACATTTTCGTGGAAGATAATGTACTCTGACTTAAGTGTCATAGAGATTTACCAACGAAATATAATTACTATGACTTTGCCATTTTACATTTTTGGCTTAAATCCGATTGGAAATCNGGTGCACTTTCACTTGCGATGTAGAGAGTCAGTGAGCTTTCCCCAGTAATTGGTAGAACCCTATCATGTCCCACGAACATTTTTGCATACTTTTGGTCTTCTATTTGCTCAAGTATGCTTAAGGTCAAGACATTTTCGTGGAAGATAATGTACTCTGACTTAAGTGTCATAGAGATTTACCAATGAACTATAATTACTATGACTTTGCCATTTTACATTTTTGGCTTAAATCCGATTGGAAATCTTGCGGGAACTATATCTCGTGCAACTTATGTTGGTAGTAAACATTATGAAGATAATAAAGAGCTCAAAACCTTGTGAAAGTTGAATTGGAGAAAGTTATTCCAGAAATTCCCATTTTCACAATATGGTGGAAATTTTCTAAACAATTATTGCTAAGGGATGCTTAGGTAAGTGTTAGGCACCTTTTCCCCTCGAAGTCTACCACTTTATTCTGCTGCAAAGCAATAAAATCTGTCGTGCGCCTAAAGATTTGCACCCGCTTTCTTCAGCTCAAATTTAATTTTTTTGCTCTAATTCCTTCCACTTTAAGAATTAAAATTTGAAACTTTCACCAAATTTAAGCATCATTGCTGTTAGTATACTCAGATATGGCACGCTTTGATTCAAGAATTATTTGAATAAGAAATCATGCGCCTAAGATATTGCACTCAACTGTATCTCATACACGGGTCAATAACCTTCAGTGTGTATACATGTCATTCTATGGATGAATCAACGTGTGACTCAGCCGTCACTACAGTTTTTATACTTTGAAAACAAATTTCAACTAAAATCAGAAATTAAAAGTTGTTTGAAACTCGAAAATTCTTCCCCAGTACACCACTCTCTACTCATTTCTCATTGAGTGTACATATCACAAATATAGACATAATATATCAATATTTATGACTCAAACAACTTCTAGCTTTCAACCTAAGCATAATTTTACCTGTACTAGCACAGTCTCGTTAAACTGTTATATAATAAACCTCAGATTCCGAAATTCAGTGGTACAATGATGGGAGTAGTGTGGGGATTTAAAATGATTAATTAATTGAGACTCCTTCATGTTAGAAAATGTAATGGAGAAAAACAAGCCCGTAGCGATATGTATACCATAAAGCCAACTTCATTAATCTTAGAGAGATGTTGCAGTTGTGTTTGTAAATCCCTGGTGTCTCTGTAGTGACTATCCGTCTGTATTGGACTGGACATTGATAAACTATTGTCATAGAATCCTAGAAGCCTTAAACGAAAAAAATTTAACAGAATTGGAAATGTTCTATATTGTCAACTCTTTTTTAATGATCTGTCTTCTATATACATAAGGATTGTTAGTTTCGAAGAAAAAAAANATTTAACAGAATTGGAAATGTTCTATATTGTCAACTCTTTTTTAATGATCTGTCTTCTATATACATAAGGATTGTTAGTTTCGAAGAAAAAAAATGAAGTCAGATATAGCAATCATTATTGTAACTACTCTAAACACTCTAGTATAATCCGGCTTCACGGNTCTATATTGTCAACTCTTTTTTAATGATCTGTCTTCTATATACATAAGGATTGTTAGTTTCGAAGAAAAAAAAATGAAGTCAGATATAGCAATCATTATTGTAACTACTCTAAACACTCTAGTATAATCCGGCTTCACGGNAAGTCAGATATAGCAATCATTATTGTAACTACTCTAAACACTCTAGTATAATCCGGCTTCACGGAATTTTTGTAGTTTTTGACTTGTTACAAATTTTGACAAATTATTTGTTGGTCAATTAAAAAAATCCAACAGTTATTCCTATTTCTAAATTTAAAATGTAAACGGTTGTACTACCAAATATAAATTAATATTTAATTGATTTTTTCTTTGGCTGATGACTGTTGAATAAATTTCATCTTGTACTAATATTTTATTGATGTACAATTATTGTACATCAATTGCTAGAAACAATGGAAACTATTTGCATCATGAACAACTTATTGCTACTTTTTTATTCAAGTTTTTCAAACATTTAAAGTATCACATCTTAGTCTATTTTTACACTATACACAAACCTAAAATTGTGTTTTTAAATCTAACTCTCAGTGGTTTGCTAGTGTTCATCAAAATTCGGTTTAAGATTCGACTTGGCGTCATTGACTCCAGACTCGCTGATTTCATTTCCAGAAATCCTTAGGAATGACTCGTGTAGTCACCGACTCTGAAAAACGTTCAAGTGACTCTGGAGAAAATGCTGGTGTAAAAAAAACTTTTTTTTAAACACAGTCTAAAAATGCAGCCTATGAAATATACGGTCTTTAGAAAACATAGACTTACAGCGTATTTGGGAAATTTGAACAAAGTTGTTTTAATGGTAGAAAATATAAATTTGGTATATTATTTAACTTCTCAAAGTAAAATGGATCATTTGACTTTGACGCATACAGAAAATTGAATTTTATAAATATTATAAATATAAATTGGTACTCAGACTGATTTGATGGTATATAAGACATACAGGCTCATATTTATCTTATAAATCAAACTCCACCCCTTTTCATCAAAAATTATAACAAAAAACATATAAAAAAAATAAACCTACTTATTATTGCTCACATTTCACCTATGAAGCAAGCATACCTAAACTATTGAATATAAGCGAAGTTACGCTCATATATGTTACTTCTATACATGAATGTTGCATTGAATAACAATCGTTCCCGTTCCAGCTCTTTCTATTATATACTTGTCAAAATAATTATAGACAGGATAGAAGTTACTTTTGGTACATTAACTTTATTGCAGAAAGTACTTCAACTGAAAATAAATTGTATGAATTTTCTCCAAAAGAATTTTACAGAAGTAGAGATTATTTTTGACGAGAAGAATTATTTCAAAGTAATGCTTGTAAAAAACGATCATTAGCAATAAATATTAAAAAAAAATTTAAATTATATATATTCAAATATTCGATGACAACTATGTGACCGCCTGAACGTCCAGGCTTTCTTCAACAATTTGACTAAGGAAACTTGCCTATGGAAGTAAAGTTTAAACGAGGTAGTTTCACCAGTAAATTGAACAGGTATCCCGAGTAACTCCCATAATTTATTAATTACTTTAAATTTTTTTTTTACTTACGTTTATCCTAAAATTATTTTATGGAAGCTTCTCAGAGCAGGTCATGTGTAGGCATTTTTGTAGGTATGACATTTGTAATACAGTTATATTCAATATACAGAGTGTTATTTAAATATGTTATTTAAGTCTGGTTGCTAGGGCAAAAAAGTGACAGCGTGGGTTGGTGGTGCTGCCATCAAGCACATTACTTTACAACTAAACTTTACGCACAGAATTTGCGCGGCTAACAAATCTAGTGGTTATTGGTATTCTCAAAATAAACAATTTAAGCAATTCAATTACTTGATTTAAGTGTTGAATTAGAAATAAATATTAAAAGTATTATTTCAAATAAATAATTTTCAAAAAACAAAAAAGTATATTTTGAATTTGTTAAGTAAAGGATAAGTGTGTATTCTTAAATTCCAGTTTGTAGTATCCACCAGCGCATACTTCTAAACTTCTCAGTCTCGTTGGCATTTTTTGAAGTTTGAATGGAGAAAGTAAATTGTGCTTTATAAATAGCCCTCTGTACATGTGACATATACATGACATATACAGAGAGAGTTTTTAAGGGTGTTACCTACTTATACCCCACACTTCACTCTTTCACCTACCTAAAGATAAAGTTTTAAATCAGTGAGATTTGAGAAAATTGAGGAGTGGGTGCGTGCATTAAGTGGGTGAAAGGGTGAAGTGTTGGGTATCCCCGTAACACCCTTAAAAACTCACTCTGTATATATGACATATACATATAACATATTACATATGACATAAACAATAAAATTTTACAAGTTATACAAAGAGATAATTCAGATGGGATTGAAAAAATTGCAGAAAGTAGAGAAGTGGGAGAGGGGGAAAATCTGACAACATTTCTCTTTTCCGAAACAAATCAATCACAAACTTGTTATAGTAAAATAGAATGTTTAAATTAAATTAAATGTCAATTCAAACCTTACGAAAGTTTTTTTTATAAATAACGTTGCCGCTCGCAATTTCTAAAAAAAGAACGAAAATTAATACAAAAAATATCTTTCGCTTGTAGTGGCGATACTCAGATAGCATGTTGCACTTAATGCATAAGTATATTACCCTATCCGACTTTCAGAGCCTAAAATAAAATTGAACTTCTTTTTTGAAAACTTTCATGAAAACTATTTCTTTGGTACAAATTCTGAAGAAAGATGGCATATAATTGAATGCCTGAAAATCAAAACATTACCAACTTATGACGGATGATATGATGCAAGGTTGGAACATCAGCATTTTTAACTTTACCATAGAAATATATGTTGACCGCTCCTCTACTATCGGTAAAAAACTGGTTTTTAAACTAGCTATTATGTGACGTAAGTAAACATTATGTTGCATCATACTAAAATTATCAGAATAGCTATTCACTTTCAAAGTATTATTTGTTACAACTAAATGTATCCACAAAATATGTTCTAAAGAGTTCTTAAACATAAAATTTCCAATTATGATGCGATTATGATTACGCCTTGGTCCCGCATGATTTAGATACTTTGGAACGATTATGCGTTTTATGCATTCGAGCGTCCTTGCATATGAAAATATCCCATTGTCTAATCCCGATACAGACCTAAACCGTGCGTCATTATCGGTGGAAGTATCAGAAAAAGTTTCAATTAGGCTGAATATTTTCCAAAAAATGTGCCAATTTGTTTTTAAAAGAACTAATATTTTGTGTGGGACGATAGATTTCCCGCGATTTCTCTCCCCCCTTAGTCCATAAGTTTTGTGAGAAAAGGAATTGGAGTAGGGTCACTAGGGAAGAGAGAAAAGCTCCAAATTTCTATTCTCTGTATCTTCTTTGTCAAGTTTCCTTTCTTCCCCTCTGGCTATTTTCCCTCGATAACGATAAATTTCTCTTCCTATAGTTTTGGTTCTTGTCGTCTGTAGTTGGTTGTGATAGAAATTTCAAAATTCCCACAACTACTGGGAGAGTCTTATGAAAGGCTTGACATACTTTATACTCTCTCGTTGGTTAAATTATCTACATGCCTCTTCCTTGACTCCAAGAAAGATCCTATCGAAGGAGGTCCTATTAAACTCTTCAATATTATATAAAGGAAACTTCGTCAATCTTATCACTCGGATCACATTGTGCCCGTCTCTGCGCACGCCAATCAAATAACTGGCAGAAATTGAGGTAACTATCTTATCTACTTTCGCAAGTTTCTTTTAGCTCCGAGCCAGAAGGAAACGATACTTGTTCAAATGCTATAGTGAAATGTACAACTTGTAGAGTTCATTTTCATATCAAATTTCACATACAGAGGGTCTAAAGAGTAGATTATACCAATCATTTTTGTTGTCTACTTTTACAAAAACAAATTGAATTGTTTTCCAATTTATTCGTTTAGGATTCTCGGACAAATTGNTTTTGTTGTCTACTTTTACAAAAACAAATTGAATTGTTTTCCAATTTATTCGTTTAGGATTCTCGGACAAATTTTTTTTTCTTTTTTGCCTCGGGTTTGAATCGAAGTGGGGAAATGATAAAAAGGAAAATTGCACTATCCTAAAGATCGCCTTTGTTAGAAGTATTAGTTTATACAGAGTTCCATCAGTTATGCCAATATTACAACAAATGATATTTAACTTTCTTAAAACGAAATCACTTTTGGCTGAAATAAAAAAATATATAAAAATATGAAATGTTCGTTTCATAAAAGGTGGATAGAATATGCGTTGTACGAAAATTCTAATCGGAAGATTCCTTCTATGAAAATTCTTCCTTAAATACAACAATTCGTCCTACGTTACTCCCGTCAATAAAGTTTTCCTAAGGACGCTTTTTATTAGGATTTTGGTTCAATAGCTCATATTTGCGCAGTATGTATCAGTGAAATAGAATGTTAGTAGGCTATTCTATTGGAAAATATGCTTTGCAAACCAATTTTTTAGGTACAAATGATAACAGTTTCAGAAAGAGTTTTGAAAAGTAGAGTTTCATGTCGAAAACATCAAGCCTCTACGATCACTGGATCAAAAGTTATAATTTTTTTTTAATTGAAATTTTTCAATGTTATATTGAAACGCCATTGTATTAGCACATCGTTTCACAATAACATCTAAAAATTTCAATGTTCAAAAAATTATACCTTTTGATCCAGTAAACGTAAAGATTTGATTTTTTCGACTTAAGACATTACGTTTCATCATTTTAACTATCATTTAATTATCATTAGCAACTGCTATCATTTGTACCAAAAAAATTGGTTGGCAAAACATATTTTTCAATGAAATACTCCACNTTTTGTTGTCTACTTTTACAAAAACAAATTGAATTGTTTTCCAATTTATTCGTTTAGGATTCTCGGACAAATTGGTCTAGAAAATTTTTTTTTCTTTTTTGCCTCGGGTTTGAATCGAAGTAGGGAAATGATAAAAAGGAAAATTGCACTATCCTAAAAATCGCCTTTGTTAGAAGTATTAGTTTATACAGAGGTCCATCAGTTATGCCAATATTACAACAAATGATATTTAACTTTCTTAAAACGAAATCACTTTTGGCTGAAATAAAAAAATATATAAAAATATGAAATGTTCGTTTCATAAAAGGTGGATAGAATATGCGTTGTACGAAAATTCTAATCGGAAGATTCCTTCTATGAAAATTCTTCCTTAAATACAACAATTCGTCCTACGTTACTCCCGTCAATAAAGTTTTCCTAAGGACGCTTTTTATTAGGATTTTGGTTCAATAGCTCATATTTGCGCAGTATGTATCAGTGAAATAGAATGTTAGTAGGCTATTCTATTGGAAAATATGCTTTGCCAACCAATTTTTTAGGTACAAATGATAACAGTTTCAGAAAGAGTTTTGAAAAGTAGTGTTTCATGTCCAAAACATCAAGCCTCTACGATCACTGGGTCAAAAGTTATAATTTTTTTTTTAATTGAAATTTTTCAATGTTATATTGAAACGCCATTGTATTAGCACATCGTCTCACAATAACATCTAAAAATTTCAATGTTCAAAAAATTATAACTTTTGATCCAGTAAACGTAAAGATTTGATTTTTTCGACTTAAGACATTACGTTTCATCATTTTAACTATCATTTAACTATCATTAGCAACTGCTATCATTTGTACCAAAAAAATTGGTTGGCAAAACATATTTTTCAATGAAATACTCCACTCCTCTCTCCAGCAAAATAGCATGGGCTTATCTTCTGTATGTGGTATTTCACTGCAACATACTATATATTTGTTATATTTTTTGCGAGGTTAACTTGATAGTGAGAATTTCTAGCTGCATCTTTTAGATTCCCGTTTAAATTAATTTGTTAGATTTTTGTTCAGGTATTCAGTTTTTCATGTTTTTGACTAAGTCTGTTTGTTTAATGTGTTTAGGCTTACCTTTTTAGGGTTGCTTGGTTTAGTTATTGTACACTTCATTCCAACATATATAAGGCATTAAGAAGAGACTTTTGGTCCATGTCCATTGCTGCAGTAAGACAGTGACTTAAAACATTGGAACGATTGAATCCTAAAATAACAAAAAAATTTCTATGTTAAGCGTTAACAGTTTCAGAATAAGTATTGAAAAGTAGAGTTCCCGTGAAAAGATTGAAGTCTGTGCGATCACTAGAACAAAACTCATAATTTTTTGAAAACATAAATTTTTGAGTGTTAATAGTTCTAATATTTTAAGGCACTTGGTTTCTCTAACATAGCGCATGATCCAAATGTCTCTTCTCGATGCCTTATAATATTGTAATGGATTGTGTCTTTAAGAGTATTCCATTAGAGTGAAATTGTCTCAGGGGAGAAGTATCTTGAGAGGCGGGGGGAAATGTCGTATACGGTAAGTGGCTAGTTGGGATTGTAGGAGAAAAGAGAATTTTAATAAAGTAGGAATAAGCAAATTTTGATATAACTTTCTTTTAATATTTTAAAACATGCGCAAAAGACTTATGCTCTTTGATAAAGAAAGCAACTTATACCATATAATTTCATCACACAAGGTTATTATAATAATTTATTTCTGTGTTATGTTCTAAGTGTCAACAATTTCAGAAGGAACATCGAAAAGTACTGTACTCCCTAGATAAATTCATGTACATACGATCACAACCAATGATATTAATTTTTGGAAATTAAAATTTTAGAATATGTTTTTTAAACTTTCAGTTTATTATTTCAAGAGAAAAGAAAACATTTTGAATTTAAAAAAAATCATAGCTTTTGTTTTAGTAATCGTACAAAAATAACTTTTTAAAGCGTAAACTATTAAATGCTATTACAGAAACTGTAATTTCAGTAGTGGTTGTCTTTTGTGTTAAGTGTTAACATGTTATCACTTAACATTAGAAAAAAAAAATTTTTTTTTGTGCAGAAACAGTGTTCCAAATTATGATATTTGCTTTCTTCACCAAAGATCATGAAAAATATTGAAATGGGGTATTTAACATAAATTTCCGAGTTCATATTTGAAATAATATAGTTTATTGAAGAGGAGCGAAATCCTGAGAAAAAATTGTGTTTTTAATTTCTCGTAAAAATATATTAACATTTATATTTTTCAAAATAAGAATTTTATCGTTAAATTAAAGCACCAAAGTGGCTGTTTTGACTGTTTTGCCAAAACAAAGTGAAAGTTTTCTTCGTTCCATATTATGCAGAAAAAGTTAGTGTTGATGTTTTCGGTATATGCTATTCTTTATATTTCATGTATTAATTCAAATGAAGTTATCAGAATATTATTACTGCGTTGTTGAGAACTATTGATAAATTATTCAAAATTTATCTCTTCGCTTATTCATTTATTCATATTTATGAGATTTTTGTTCTTGAGCTCTTGGTGAACAAAGTTAGCTTTATGGGTTGCATTTGCGATACAAAAAATATTAAAGACTTGATAATACATATATTCTATCACATAGCACCCACACGTTCACGCTCATTTTAAAAATATCTAAAAAAACAAGAAAACATAGATGAAATTTTTGTTTTTCGTATCAAAAAGCATACAAATATAGTTAAAAGGAATAGGCACAAAGTAAAAGGCTAATATGTTTCCGATGTATTTCTATGTACTTGGGGAAGCTAGTAGATGTTGACCTTCTAAAGAATTTCCTATAAGCAATGACAAATTCCATCAACACGTTTGACCTCCAGTAGTCATCAAAAGGAACATATTTCTGTTAATTGTGTTTCGATTGAATTGACTTGAAATTTGGTAAACAACTAGACATTGTGATCCTGTAAAATGTTTAAATGTAATTTAGGCAAAATTTATCGAGTAGTTTAAATTTCGAAGGTTAAATATTGAGGTCACCAAAGGCAAAACATGGTTGTACTTGTGGTTTCAGGTAACTGGAAACTGTGTAAGCACTAAGATATTATCGTCATGAACAATGTTTAAATATGACTTAGAAAAATCCATTGAGTGGTTTGACCTCCAAATGTTTGCAAATGTAGTTGTGCATGCATTGTAACACTTGTAGAACTGCAAGTTATTATATCTTTGTCGATCTGTGTAGGTTGATACACAGGAAATATTTCTTTATCTTGTGTAGACAATGTTCAGAATAATTTTGCCTGGTGCCATGATACATAAAGTAGTCACTCGAGTTCAAACCACGTATTAATGGGTTTTCCTGAGTACTCATCAAAACATTGTGCAGGAATACGATATGCAATTACTCATCGAGTTTCTAGAGAATAAAACTTAAATACTTACACAACAAATCAACAAATTTTTGCTATGATGATATCTGGAGTTCAAACCTCTTGATGGAATTTGTCTTGACCTATAGAAAAATTGTTATGAAGGTCACCATCTATCTGCCTGATGAAGTGCATCAAGCCATAATATGCTGGTAGCAACCATTATTTACTACTTTCCAAGGATTTGAAATTAATAGCATCAAAATTCATTATATAATGACTATATTATATTTCAACATTTATATTTACTATTTTGTTTGATTTATTCATCGTTTTACTGATATAGTTAACCATTCTATCGTACTCGATACCCTCATTATTGTGTAGTACATATTTATTTATAATTAATTAAATTACTTTTAAACTTTTACTTTTATTTCAATTTTTGTCATTTTGATATGCCAACTTTTATGCGTAGTTCAATGAAATGAGAGTAGCTACAGAATTTCAAAAACTAAAATTAATCTTGAAACAGAATAATACGGCAAACACATTGTAGTCAGAATAAAATTAGGAGGGTGGTATTTAGCACATTATTTCTACTTCTGGTTTTTAGCTGTTTTCCTAACAAATTTAACTAATGTATATGTTTGTTGCATCTTATATATTTTTACTTCCAAGCGCTTCATTTCAGTTTATTTTTTTATAGCAATCTTCTATTTTTCAGATGATGTAAACACCAACAATATAAAATTAGACAGAAATAACGTAATGNATGTTTTCCTAACAAATTTAACTAATGTATATGTTTGTTGCATCTTATATATTTTTACTTCCAAGCGCTTCATTTCAGTTTATTTTTTATAGCAATCTTCTATTTTTCAGATGATGTAAACACCAACAATATAAAATTAGACAGAAATAACGTAATGCTGCTAAAATTTAATTTTTATGGACTAATAGATAAAATTAGTAATATTAGAAATGGTTACAAACTCAATTTCACACAGTATTTGTATGTTACTCTAAAAATTAGTTCCATGTATCCCTGGAGCTATAGTTAGAAGAGCACTTCATGGATAGAACAACTGCTGTGTAGAGTCGCTGCACGTTCTACGAAATATGACATTGGGATCGAATTATCAAGAAACAAAGCTTTAACTCCGAATATATAATATGTGAAACTAGTAACATGATATTAGATGTGTTAAATAAGAGCCTATAAAAATACGTTTCATGGTATCCGACAATTGGCCCAGTTCTAATTTTTCAGAAAACTTTAAAAATTACTACTTATGTATGCTTGAAAACAATAAGAGGGTACACATTTTTTCGAAAAATTGTTACTTTAAAAGACCTAACCTAATAACCTAACAGCTACCGGAACCAGCTTTACAAGATACCCGAAATTTTACCCCAAGTTTTTACTTTTTTTTTATAAATAAGAGTAATTCCAAACTATATCAGAATCTATAAGTACGAAACTTAACAACTTATATAAGATCTTTCCTTGACACAAATTTATTGTTGTCGGTGAGATTTGATCCCATGTTTCTTCTCTGTAAAACCCTTTGACTATTCTGCCCCAAGTTTGCCAAGGGGTATTGCATTAGTTTTAATTTTCTCTCTAGTTTGTTAAGTACAAGAATAGGAAATGTATTTGGATGGAGAGAAAGCATAGAAATTTAAAACGGGAATGTAGATCCGTATCACATAAAGAGTTAAGTGAGTTCTCATGAAATGGGCTCAGTTGTAGTAGATTCAAGAGAAATTAACTAAAATGAAAAGACCTTTTACAGTTATAAGTCTGAAAAGGATAGAAGTGTGAGGAGAGTCTCTACACAATAAAATAAAACCAAGTTAAGCTTACTTAGACAAATTTGGTTCAAAATTTCTTGTTTGAAGAGCTTGATGGTGAACAGAAGGAGAGAGTTTTTTTTTGGAGGAGTGAAAAAGGAAACCAAAAACTCGGTTAATTTTTAAAGTTTCCCTTCCGTCTTCATGTTTTTCTTTTTCAAGTGAAAGTGAAGTTCCTCGAGGCGTGTCTCATTAAGTTGATTGCTGAAAGTTGAGAAAGCTCGTTTCCTATGAGCGACATGAGATAAGAAAGATACAAGACAAGACAGAGAAAGGAAAGTTTAAATGTTCCCTCCACCTTCACTCGCTCATACGAACCTCCACTCTCTCTCTCTCTCTCTCTCTCTCTTTTGTTCTAAATTATCACTCTCCAGCCTCCTCTGGAACGTTTGAGCGCGGAAATTTATCGAAATAGTTAGTTGAATCGCCTTGCAACTCCCGTAGACACAAACCATAGTACTTGGTTCTAACTAGACATGACACAATATATAGAAAAAATATGGACTTGTCATTGAAACTAATGATACCATGAGATTGGAAATATAGACTGAAAAATGTAGCAGATAGACAGACAGACAGACAGAAAGACAGAAAGATAGATTGACAGAGGAATACAATAACACAAATAGAAATTAGTTGTCTACCTTTNATGTAGCAGATAGACAGACAGAAAGACAGAAAGATAGATTGACAGAGGAATACAATAACACAAATAGAAATTAGTTGTCTACCTTTAATTTGCTTAATGATGAGAAATTTTTAAATTGATTTAGAAATTAAAAAAAGTTACTTAATTTTTGGACAGTCCGGGTATAGCTATAACTATTGGCTGACACAAGAGGATATAATTAACCCTTCCTGCATATAAATATTGATAATATTTACGTGAATACTGGAAGAAATATACAAGTTGTTAGACTAATTTTTAATATAATTATATTAAAAAAAGTTTTGCGACTAAATATTGTTGATAGTGTGTCGGACAACCTGTAATATCCAGCATCACAGGTAAGCTAAGATAAAAAATAAAACACTAATGACCTTACTTTCACTTCCACTCTCTCCGTCTTTAATTTTCATCTTCACAGATTAAAACTATCTAAAATCATCTACCATTGAGGAGACTTTAGAAATTGAGATAAGAGAGCCTTCAGTTTGGTTTTGGTTCCAATTAGGAACAAAACTTCAGGCACTTTTGAAGGTCTAAGATATCTTGAGCTTAGATTTACCAAGCAAACTTTTCAGAAGATAAAACAAAAAGTCAAGATTATAAGGGAAAAGAAATACTACAAAATTTTTGTTCTTAGAAAAAATATCTTCGTAGTATAGGGGGGAAATATTTAAGTATATGGTAGTAAGCTACAAAGGCACAACTTTTACTTTTGCTGGCCATTATACATCATTTTGTAAGCACACTGAAGATAAGTGCTTAAAAATATAAAAGTTAGAACACAGTCTGAGGCACAAGACAAAAGTTGAACGAAACTATAGAGTTTTTATAGAATTTTCATAAAATTTATATTTAATTTAGTGTTTGATATGATTTTCATAAAAAATTTATATTTAATTTGCTGTTTTAATATTTGGTCTTATTATTTTTTATTCAGGATATCCCTAAAAATTGATTGGTTAAGAAATTATTACTTTAAATTGTAAATTCAGAATTAGAGGGAAATAATAAAAATCTTTTTTGTTTCCTTCTAATTCTGAATTTACAATTTAGTAAAAATTTTAAACTTTTATGCAATTACAAAGATATATATAATTTGTACATAGTGTCAAAAATTCATTTACGAGTTTTACTTTTGTTATTATATGACTATATTTTAATTTAAAAAATTATTTTATTCTAAGATGTGAAAAAATTCTACTGTGAAATATTATTNTTATATGACTATATTTTAATTTAAAAAATTATTTTATTCTAAGATGTGAAAAAATTCTACTGTGAAATATTATTTATAGTTTAGTATTTAATTTTTATTGTTAATATAAAAAAAATGAATTTTGACCCCTTAAAAAAATTTTTTTAGGTTTAAATTTCAATATTTTCAGAGTTATTTGACATTAACTTTTCGACAATGTTTTCCTAAGTCCTACTACTCCTCATTAGTATTAAAGCTCATATTACCTTTGCAGGATTGTGTAGGTTTCTTTTAAAGTTGTTGGTTTCCTTAGAAATTTAGAATACATCTGTCAATATAAAAAATTGAGAAAGAAAAATTGAGCAGAAAGTGAATCAGTCCCTGTTCCTAAATTCTTTTGTCCATAAAAATCTCATATATGAATTCATGAATTTTTTAGTCCGTCTAATTTCTTATTCTGTGAAGAAAGCTTAGCAAGACTTCTTGGATTTTTTTTTCTGAAGGAATGGAGAAAAGTGTAGCTGACAAGCCTTGTTATAATAATATTTTTAAAGAATTTATGAAGGATTTCCACTAAACTCAATATCCATATCCCAAGTTCTGGATTACTCTGTTTGTCTTCTTCTAAAGCCCAACCATTTTTCACAAAAGAAACAACGAAAAATGCTACATAATGTGAATTGTACAACAAAACCTTCTAAAACACATTGTGTCTTTTTCAATCCATAAGTAGCTAAACTTTTGAAATCCAAGTGAAACCTAGATTTCTCTAAACACAGCTAGGTGGATATAATTATAACGAAGGGTACTGCTCAATTNAAATCCAAGTGAAACCTAGATTTCTCTAAACACAGCTAGGTGGATATAATTATAACGAAGGGTACTGCTCAATAATGCTAGTCATTCAAATTCTACAAGTTGTCTCCATGTTACATCATTTTCAGTCTGAAAATGAGTAAGTGTGGAATAGATACGAAGAGAGCTGACTTTACAATTTGTGAATTTGTTCCAAATAATCTGTGCTGACTTGTTTTTACCGCTTTTGGCGAAAGTATGTGAAGGAAAAGATGCTAAGTATGTCGTAGCTTGGTGTTCACCCTGGGTGGAAATTACAAGTTGTAAGGTGTAAATTCCCCTGAAACAACATGACCAAATGGTTAACTTTAGATTGCATGGAAATTTGATTGTTTATTCGGCAAAAGTCATCCATGTGATGCGTAAAAGTCAATATGTTTTTGAAAAGTTGCACACTGATTCTAGGCAAAGTATTATGTTGCTAGCACCTAGAAAACGTTTAAACATTTATGAGGAACTCAGCGAACGACTCACCTGTCATTACTCTGTGGCTTGCGGGTACCTCACTGATCTCGATTAATGAAAGAACAAAACTGATGTAAAGGGAAAAGAATTCGAGCTAGAATTCCACAATATATTGTATATTAGCTCAACTTGAGAGATCATTGACCTTCTTGGAAAATGTGGGATATTTTCTCTTTAAAATTTCATTTTTGTGACAATATTTGCCCCAACCTCAGTGACGTTATTGTTGATTTTAGCAAGTAATATTTTTGTAGTCAAGCGTCACTATAGGCTGAAACTGGATATGTAGTTAAGCCCAACTCACTATCCAGACCTATGAATGGTTTTACTATTTCGGATTACAGTTCGAATCTTTTGAAACACTTAGTACGATTTCATGATTGCATACGTAAAAATTTTTATTGGCGACTACCTAAATACCTAATAATCTTAGTGATTATGAGTCTTTATTCAAGTCATATGCAAAAATGCATCTAAGGTTTTCCTAGCAGAGTAAGATAAATGTCAATAGCTCACCCTCTTTTATATAAAGTATTGGGTGAAAGCCAAAAAGTCAAATAACTATGCATTTAACATGTTTCAATTAATAATGCAGTTTCAGGTATCGTATGATGGTTTGTAGCATGTATTTATGCTGCAACTACGTAGTAGACCCAGACAACTACCACTTCTAGGCTAAACTATATAAGTAACATATAGGTATTACGTATATCATAACATATACCCTAACAACATATAGTTTCACACTACTACTTAACTATTAATGTTTCTACCATTCCAATTGTTTGTTCCAATTGTGAAGCTAGCTAGAAATTACATGTATCTTCAACTTAATCAACACTTAAATGAAACGCAGCACCGGTGGAACCATGTTTGCAATAGTTATTTAACAAATATTGTTTTAATAAGTCGAATGAAACAAGGCCAATAGGTTAAATATGTGCAGTATAACATATAGTTCTACTTGGAAATAACAATACAGTTTGTTAAGTTTTGTTATTTTATAGTGTGGATGTGTAACATTTTTGTTTCTGTTTGGTTTGGTACTTTGAGACTTGGAGAATGATTAGACGGGATGTCTGTTTGCGTCATTGGACAGGAGATGTGAAGGAAGGGGTTGCTTTCTCTTGGGAAAATTCCTAAGGAGAAAGTTATTCCGTATCAATCTTAAATAGCGAGAATTTGTTATCTCTTTCTCCTCTTTCATTTTCTTTGCTCTTAGAAAATATTTTAAGTGGGTTGGGACCTACCAATGAATCCACAGTTCACTAAATCCACACACAATACTACACAAACTCCTATCCAAACGGAAAACTTCAAACTAAAATTCATAGTATCTTTTACTTGTTACACAAGAAGACAAGATTCTCTACGCTTCAGTAGAACTAGTTAAATTTTTGCTTGCTTTTACAACCGAACCTGTGCAATGTGCTGAAATAAAATGCTTGATTAAACATATCTTAGAAATGAAAATTGTTGTACTAGTGAGAAGAATGAAAATAGATAATAGTTCAATATCTTTCTTTTTTAATGTGACAATATTAAAATCTTGCTAGTTATTAAATACTTGATATTTTCTATCTACTTAGGATAAAATTTGCTAGTAATTCCAACGTTTTACATTTAGACAGAGAATTCTTTAGATGAGATACTGTACTTTGGTGTTAGTTTAAAAGTAACAAGTTTCTGAAAAGCATTTGGAATTAGCTGACATTCTCTTTGATCTTATTTGTATATTCAAATAACAGATATCTCATTAACTTGACAGTTACACTTGAACTCCACAAAGTGGAGATTTTGGTTACCTTTTCAGTAATTCTCTATGCGAGAGTTAATTCCAATGAAGAACTGAGTGTTTCTTCTTGTTGGTTGACTAATTTTCAAACCTCAGAATTCTCTCATGTTCCGAACAACCATAATTAGATGGGGTGGAAGTTTAGAGATGAAAGGACGCTTGAAAGTTTTGTTTTATTTCAAGCAAACACATCATGAAGTCAACATGTCAAAGTGTAATGCTAAGGAACTTCCCAGTATAATTTTTTTTATTTTATTGTAAATGTGATGTAGTATTTAATATAAAATTAGTTTAATTACTAAGATTGTTTGACTGATTCAGATCGTTTGGTGATATCTGTTTTCAAGTGTCAATAAATAATACATGCACCATATATCTTTGCAGAAAAGATTTATTTAATAACCATGTTACAGACACAAACATATATGTGCGCTTCCACATACATAACACCTAAATATCCATTTTGTTTTTGTGACTAACAATGTCAATTACATATCTGTTTTCAGCAATTATACATCGTTTTATCCATAAGTTTAAATGAAATTATGGAATAATCGCATACATAGACTATGCCACTCATGAGAAATTTACACTACAGTGGACATCAGCTATAACGAAGCTGTAGAGACCAGAAAATTTGGTTTATAACATCCGATGTTTACTATAGCCGATTAATGAACAAATATTAAATTTAAAGTTATGTTCATAGCATCTGATGTTTTTGACTTTTTTTAGTTCAATTATTTCCTTTTTCTAGAGTCTGCTGTCTCGAAATCCAAATAAACCAAGAATTTACTTGAACAGAAAAAAAAACATAAATAATGTGGACATGTTGGATGTCTTCAGAATTTTTCAATGCTAGTATTTACTCACGATTTAGAGATACTGTAATAGTGGATGAAGAATAATAGATAATTAAAATTTGACAATTGTCTTATTTTGTTCACTGCGCCACGAAATAATGGAAAAAACTTTGGTGCAGTGATTCAAAACTTCAATTCTTCATTTATTCACAACGCATTTTATTAAATTGGCATTTTTTGGCAAAATAGGGTTTTGTTTATCTCTCACGATGGTGGAATGAAGGTCTAGACCGCAAGATATGGTTCGCTACACCCGAGTGTTCATTTTAACCGAGTTCATTAAGACCAAGGTTTTTAACATTAATTTGCCTATCTCTAGGCGGGGACCGGCGGTTCAGGTCCATTATAATCGTGGTTCCATTACACCCGGGGTCATAATAGGCAAGGTCCATTGTATATTCGGATATAGTTTTATAACATGTAAATAATGAAAGAGTCATCTCTAACTAGCGCTGACATTTTAGACAAATTTTATTAACAGATGGTACAATTGGTGGGAAACACTAATTTTGAATTATAATCTATTTGTGTTGCAAGTACTCATAATATATCCTTACATGTCTTCTCAATTCTAGCAAATAGGAGCCATTCACTTTTTAAACTAGAATAACTATTTCCGTTATCGTTATTTTGGTGCAATTTTATAGACAGGTTATATTACTAATAAGAAGCTCGTTAATAATTGTACCAATAATTGGTGCAAATTTCCACGATTGATGCTATTAAGAGACAGTTCTGTCTAGAACTAGTTTGGAATGTTTTTGTATCCATCTAGCACTATTTGGAATTGGAGTATTGTTATGGTACGAAATTGTAAACTTTTGCAACACTTTCTTACAACTCTTGACGTAGAGTATATTTGATAGGTCTTCTTAAGTGCTTTTAGTACTTTATGCACATGTGAAGATGATCAAAGTGGCGGTAAAGTTTGAGATGAGATTCCACACGTAATTACGAAACTAGTTCCCATTTTCGCACTTTTGTATATCTTCGGTAAGGATATGTAGGTAATATGCTAATAGGTATATCCACTTGAGTACTTTTCTCTCCCTTGAGAATAATTAAATACCATTAAGGACTAGAGGTTTCATATTCATATTTAGTACTAGCACTCTTATTAAAATCTTCAAAACTTTTACAATTACGTGATGTTAGTATACAAAAACTTTGGACTACTCCTATTATAATGATTCCAGTCCACAATGGACACAACAACTAAGACAAATTATTCAGTAGAAATTACTACTGAATAATGCAGACAACAAATAGATATAAAAATGCATTCCTATTAATAGTTTAAGGACTCATTGAAATACAAAAATGTCTTTATAAAATGAGAATGGAAACAATTTGTAGTTCAAATATGTAGAATCAATATTGAATTTTTTTTTGTCAAAAAATTGAATCTCTGATATCACATTTTGAAGACGGAGATAGGAAAATGTTGAATATAATATTTGCTTTTGCTTGTATATTGTTCTCTTTGTTGCATTCTGATAAATGTATTCTACCAACCTGGGATTCAAATACAATAGTTTGAAATTGAAAAGAAGTTTTTCTCTTGTCTTCGTGTAGATTTGAAAGAGGATTTTGTAGGTGAATATTACGGAATGTCCGTTTTTGAATATGATTAAGCAGTTGAAAAACTTTTGTTTTTGAAACTTAGCATTTTTGTTGTTTATATATATTTGAAAAATTCAGTTTTCAAAGTCAGTAAAGTCGAAAGGAGTGAAATTTTAGTTAGCACGTTTTAAAACTAATTTGGATTCGTCGCAAACGTATACATATATATACTGCATTGTATTGCATGCAATAGCAACGGTTTAACACTCGTAGACTAAATCATAAATTGGAATCATAATCAGCTGGCATATCCGAGATGTTCTCACCATAAATAACTTGGGTACAAAAAGTACTAAAAAAAATATTTTACTAAGGCATTCGTGGAAAGATAACTTTGTTTGTAGGTGTTTCTTTGGTTTTTAAATGCAGTACAAGTGCCTGGGAATATACCTCTATATGAATCCATCAGACGAAAGACAAAGTTCAATATATAAAACAAAATTGTAGTCAGGAATCATGCGAATTGCTCATGTAATCATTTATACTAGCAATTGTGTCAATTGTCCGGNATATATGAATCCATCAGACGAAAGACAAAGTTCAATATATAAACAAAATTGTAGTCAGGAATCATGCGAATTGCTCATGTAATCATTTATACTAGCAATTGTGTCAATTGTCCGGTTTTATATAATGTAGCTATACGCTGCATTATATAAAATATAATCAAGTTCCAAAGAATACTTTAAAAGCCCCACAGTTTCATGTGCCATTGGTTAACAAAATAAAAGATTGTTTTGCCCTAGAAATGCTGATTTATTTCTACCCTCGGGTTAATTGTTTATTTGTATTCTAACCGAGTAAGATGAATATTTACATCTTCCACTTTTTATTAAGTGCACCAATTTTTTAGCATAGCATCTTGATCTTAAGCAGGCAGACAGACGGACACGACTACCACATTACATTGCTACTACTACAAATAAGTCTACAAATAACCCATTACGTGGGCCAACAGCGCTACTTCAGAAATTAAGTAACATGTTTTGCATGAAACTTTTGAATCCGATCGTTGAATAATATTAAAAATATATTTTTCAAGAAAAATAAGGTTAGATTATATTTAAAAAATTTTTTTTGAATCAAATCACCTTCAGCTCAATGGATTTGCTTTCATCAGCATAGATGATGAACCATAATCTATTCGATTGCATTAGGTTAACAACTATAGTCAGCCTGTATATTTCATACCGTGAATATCAATCATTAAAATAATTACACCGCGATTACATTTCATGTAGCAAAATCTAATGCAGACTATGAAATGCTTTCAATTTTTTTTAAATAAATTAGGCTTGTCATCAATTTGGAGGTCTGGATGAGTACTATTATCAGTTTTTTTTCCTTACTGCACGTTTGTATTGTATTTTCCGTTTTTTTTTTTTGGAAAAATCGTCAAAATAAACTAATACCGTCTTTGCTAAACAAACACCCTTAATACGCTCAAAAGCTTAATAAGCGTCAAAGTTCAATATGACTCCAACTGTAAGACAAGAATATGCTAACATGTGTCTTGTATATATTTCCCCAATCCTCTGCATAGGTAATAATAGGAATGTTTAATGTAACGTAATGGAATAGTTCCTCCTAAGCCCTGGATCTCACATGCGAGGAAATACGAAAGGAATTCCCAGAGGACTCTATGCTAAACAGATGAGAATGTCACTCTTTTCCTTTCTCCGCTTTCTCTTTCCATTTTACACAAAGAGAAAGCATATGGAACAAACATTTCAATACGTGGCTCTCCAGTTTACAAATATTCACCAACCTTGTCTTACCAACCTTGTCTTACCAACCTTGTCGGAACCCTTTCGTATCCTCAAGATTTATGGCAGGTGGTGAAGTCTTGCAGAAAGTGAACTGACGCAATCGAGAAATTCAAACACTTCAAACTTTTTTTTATTTTTTCCAATTTTCCTTTTTAACAAAACCATAGAATTCTTACCCTATTAGTATTAAAACACAAAGAGTGATATAGCAAATACAAGACTCATCTCTATCAAAATTTGACAAACCTTATAAAACTTACTTTCATAAAAGTAACATAACGAATATAACTTATAGTTCCCAATACTACTTGCGATAGTAAAATAGATAATAAATAGCTGTGGATAGTAACTTGGTAACTATAGTTATGGAAACAAGGTTTGGTTTCTACAATTCTACCCATGATATAGTATCATCATTCAAATCTAGTTACTAACACTCTAAAAGGCGTAATATGGTTTTACAATACTTAGCATATCTCTTTTTCTAATACAAACTCGGGAAATAAGTTTATATTTGAAGATGAAATGAGACTTTTTGCGAATGAATCTTTCTGCGAATGAATGAATTACTTTTATATTTCAAGTTCTTGTTCTCTGTTCAGTTCTTACTAACCTATGCCACTATGATTTCAATCTGTTATTGGGATGGAGTAATTACAGTACTGGTCATAATTTTAAAACAGATGGAAGTTACTTTTGCCCCGTGCCGTTAGCTGGAGAAAGTTACTGTTTTATAATTATGTCCAGCGTATCTCGTTAAGTAAATTTTTTTCGGGTTAAATCTTTGATTTTATGAAAGAACATGAAAAAGTAGGGAAAGACGTGTAAAAATCAGGTCTTTAAGATGAAAGAGTCAAAAGTTATGATTTATTGAAGGTCAACTGTTTAGGAACATAATTCTGAGACAACAGTAAAGGATAAGCGTAATTTATCAGAATCATTGCATTATGACCAGTACTGTACTAGTTAACTAATCTTATGAAAGCTCCAAATTTCCACAAAACAACGTTTCTATATGATGTAGTATAGTCTGTTACTCCTTGTAGCTTCATCTACGTTTCCCCACCGAATACGACTTATACTTGAAACGGTAAAAGGGACTGGTATGAAGGCGGATTATCGACTTAGCGGCTTATACATATTGATGTCGTAGGAAAATTTGACAAATGTGAAATTTTCTTATTACGACAAATACTACTTCTGCGAGCTTACCAAAATTTAAGAAAAGGTATGAATGTTTATTTGTTAGGTTTTTATTACACTTTATTCAGACTACATTTTCACATTCAAAATTTCAAAAGTTGTACATATGATTCTAATGCTATAATTTCAGTTATTGAAGTTTTTGGTATTTTGGATCTTTTGTAGAAAATTAGGAATTTATGAAAAAATCTAATTCGTTGGTCTATAAATTAAACGAAAGATTAATTATATATTTCTTTACTATTATTTTTAGTGCGGTTACAAAAATATAGGAAGTTCGAAAAAATATCTTTAATGAATTCCTGAGAATAATGCCTTTGTATTCATCTATTGGTTGTATTCCGACGTCAGTCATGAGGTTTGGCTACTAAGTTTATAATAGTCCTGATGAGAAATTGGCAAATTGGAGAATTTTTGGTTGTAGGAACTTTTTTGTGAAATTCCATCGCAGTGTTAAGAATAACCAATCATAACAGAAGATCACAAATAACATGAATCAGCCAAAAAATTTCCATGACAATATACAATTTTTTCATACTCTACACGCCGGTAGTCATTACATAAAGACGAGTAGGTATAAACCATACCAACGGTCGCACTAACTGTAAACATGACTACTAACATAACTTGGTTTTTAGGAATCAGAAGCAAAATTGGAATTGGCTAGGAAAACTTAGGCAAGCTGGTATGACATTGGAAATCCTAAGATGTGCCGGGATAGGCCTACCTATGGTTCGTCCTTCAGCTGTGAACCATAGGTATCTGAGGCTTCAACCATTGATAACTGTGCTTGGAGAATCCTACGTTTACCATAGGTCATATCCCAAATTGTCGTAGTTAGCGAGTAACACTCGACATTACGCCAATAACGGCCATGTGAGTGTTTGTTTCTTTAATACCTGCAATTGGACAACAGTACTCAGAAAACGGCTTCCACTTTTACTATAACACAGGATAAACAAATTCAATTATAGTGTAAAAAATTTTTTTGCACAATTCACAAAAATTTGGTTTATTTTTTTTTGTTATAATTACTGAGAGCAGTACATATTTTCAAAACAAAAGTCAAAGTTAGGTTCAAAACTCATGTTTAGTCATCCGGGACAACAAAACATTTCACAATAACGCAAAGATCACTTTGAAATAATCGGACTTTACAATGAACAGTCTTGGTGAGTTGGCAGCAACTCAAGGTATTCTCAATGTAAATTGAGTGATCAGACATAAACGAATATTTTTCTATCTGTGAAAAAAATGCATCACCTAATGAACCTGATGAGCAAGCTATATTTGGTTATCTTTTCTCTCGCCAGCCAGTCACTTTCTTTGTGAAATTCTCGAACGGATAAAAAAGAAACTTCAAAATTTTAATTTACTACACTAATTGATAATAATTGATTATAAGTCTCATACCGTAATGGATCAACAGTTTCTGTAGCTCAATGGTAGGTGCACTAGACAGTATTTAGATGGATACAGTTTCGAGTCTTGTTAGTACCGAATTTTTTTGTTGCCATTTTTGATTTCTTTATTACATCCTTGTCTTTATGCTGCTACCATAATCACTATTAGGCACTTTTAATTTATAATCAATTACAAAGTTTATAAAAGTTATAGGTTTTATAGAGCAAAAGCAATGTCACTATAGTATAACTGTCATGTGACAGCAATAAAGTTTATAAAATTTATGAAATTAATAAAAAGTGATAGATTGAGCTTGTCCAAACTTGATAACGTTTATAAAACTTATTTAGTTCAACTGCGTTACAGTTCTAATTTGACATCACTATGAATGGTCATGCGTACAAAAATGAAATTTATGCGAGTTACACAAATTCTTTATAAATATTGACAAAACTACTAAATTTTTATAAATTTTATAAACTTTTATGACGAGTAAAAACGCAAAGTATCATTTAATAGCTTAAGTTAAAAATTATAAAATTTAATGACTCAGTCATAAGAATTTTATTTATTTTGCATGTTATACCTAACGCGCTCATTTTTTTCTTCTTATAAAGTAGAGATAGTGGTCCCTATGCTGTTGAAAAGGAGATGTAAATTTAAAAATACGTTTAAATAACATGTTTCATATCTATGACTAGGGCAGTTTGAAAGAGTAAATCCGAGTTTGGCGGTTGGTTGGGTTTGTGAGTGAGATGGATGAATGTCGTCTGAAGAGAAAAGTAGATGGAAAAAGGAATGAATCCAACTTATTAATGACGAATGGAACGTTGAGTTTGACCTCAAGGGAGAGAGACATCCGACTCAAAGCGACATCAGCCTCATCTGCATTCATGTCCAGAACTGACTTAGGCCAATGTCATTAATTTCATCCGTCCAGTTCCATTTCTCTACAGACCTCTTCATTTTATGCATCTTGTCGCACAAAGAATTTTTTTAGTTTCCCATTCTTTGATATATTTAGGCTTATTTCAAATATAGTAAAAATCGTTTCAAAAAAATTTTGGTGTAATGTTTCATTTTTAGGGAATGGTGATTTCAAACAGTTCCGCCTTTATTTCAAAATGTATTCTTTCGAACTTGTAATTCTGAAAATTTTCGGCTAGATTAAGCAATAAATTGGTAACATCTGTTACACACTTTTCACTTTACCATTTCCCATTTTACAAGTGAGGATTAATTTTTTTTTTTTTNACACACTTTTCACTTTACCATTTCCCATTTTACAAGTGAGGATTAATTTTTTTTTTTTTTGAAGCTGAACTAAAAGAGCTTTTATATAATAAATTTGTAACTACGAAGGTACTTGTCGTCANTTTTTTTTTTTTTGAAGCTGAACTAAAAGAGCTTTTATATAATAAATTTGTAACTACGAAGGTACTTGTCGTCAATGGTACTTAAAATTTTATAAAAATTTGTCATGCTTTGAACTCTACTGCCAATTTATACAATGTGCCCTTTGAGAAGAGCTCAGGAAAGATTCAAATATCCATTAGTGGGTTTTATTATCTGTACTTTCGATTTTGAACTCATGACTCGTAATTTTATTAAGTTTAAAGAGTCAGTGAGTCACTTGATGACTCTGACTCCCCTCATTTTTTTTAATTTATAACCAAAAGGTGAATTCTTTTTTTGAACAAGCATAACCGCGTACACATCAAGAAATTTGAATCTTGCTATGTAAGCAAGTAAGAATCTAGAATCTAGTCTTGCAAAAATAAGCATATTAAGGAATTAATTTTCACTTATTCGCAAACATTTTAGTGTGTTAGCAAAATTGAGTGGTTTTGCTAAAATAATTTATGTTTTTAATGATTTTTTTTGCTATATTTGCCAGGTTGTGTTGAATTTAATATAAAGGTATTGGATTTTGGATTAATCATATTTCAATTGGAATGAAATAAAGTATTTGCTTTAATCAACAATGATTTTATTGCTAATTTTTCAAAAAGAATAGTATCTGTCACATTTTTTTTAATTAAAAAAATTTTTTTAAATATTTTTATCTGTTTTTCCTATGAACATCAAAATTTGCAAACAAGGTTTTTTCACTTTTTGGTATATATTTTCACCTTTTTGGCAATTTTGAGTATCGAGACACTCAAATCCATCTGGAGTGATGATGACATTTTTTAAACATAAGAACTGTATGTGATTAATCTATCTCTTATTCTTCTTCTACCTTATATTTACAAGAATAAATTTGTCTAAATTATTACTCCAGTACTTATTCAGTATTATTTGATTATTGTATTGTAGAATGCTACATTTGATAATTGCTGGGTATATCACTTGAAATTATGCTACTTGTAATTGCGATACTTAACTAATTACAACGTTGTAATGAAAAATTTATAGTTGCAANACTTGAAATTATGCTACTTGTAATTGCGATACTTAACTAATTACAACGTTGTAATGAAAAATTTATAGTTGCACCTTCCAAAAATAGACTATATTTGGCAATCTGTAATCCAAATTTTAATAAATTATGATGCCATTTTATTAAAATTTTTTACAAATTTTTACATTTAAAATAATAATTTTTGAACTATAATTTTGAATAATACTTNACTTGAAATTATGCTACTTGTAATTGCGATACTTAACTAATTACAACGTTGTAATGAAAAATTTATAGTTGCAACTTCCAAAAATAGACTATATTTGGCAATCTGTAATCCAAATTTTAATGAATTATGATGTCATTTTATTAAAATTTTTTACAAATTTTTACATTTAAAATAATAATTTTTGAACTATAATTTTGAATAATACTTTTTTTTTTCTACACAAACTAATGTGATTTTTTTCATGAATTCTGCCACCTTGTTATTTTCGTGTCATTTCTGTCCTTGGTGTAAATCGATGATGCATCTGTAAATATATAATAATATGTAAATGCACGAAGAAATGCGATTATATGTAAATTTCAAACATAACTCCTAAATAAGCTTTCACCACTTCAGGAAAAACTAATGTAATTTGGACAAAATATAGTGTAATTAAGGCAATGTGAAGTTAAAATGTGTAACTTTTTGGATATAGCTTAATGTAGTGTGAAATTTGTAATTTGAATTGGCTGAGGTAATGTGTGATTTGTATTTTTAAAATTGGAGGCAAGTAATCTACCAACTGCTGATTTTTAACGTATATTTTTCGCAAAGCACTCTTAATTAATTTTATTACCATATCATATTTAGCAACTTGGATTGTTGATTTAGGATTAAATTCAATCAGGTAAAATTTTGTTAGGTAACGATTGTAATTAAATCCATTCAATAAATCAACAGTATAATTAAAAAAAAGTAATAGAGATAGTTTTCATTAACTAATTTTGTTCTAATTATATATTCAATTTTAGTTCGAGATGGCACCATATACCACTTTTCTTAAATTTCAATCCTGCAACACTAGTCATGACCCATGAATCTGACTATCTGAAAATTCAAAAACAATAGTAATCCTGATTAGAGTGATTTGATGCTTGGAGATATAAAAAAAATTGTATCATGTGTAGATGCTTATTCAAAATTATGTGAATCTGGTAAATCTTATGTTATTTAATAAATCTTTACTAGTATTTTTGTATCTTCTGTTTTACTAAATGGTTTGTAAGGTATTTGCTATCCTGCTATAAGTTTGATTAGCACTGAAAAAAATTTTTATCATACAAGTTAATTGTACAGAAATAAAAAATTTTACACCGAAAAAACCCAGTAAGGAAATGAAGTATAAATCATGCTTACCAACTAACTCGTACTTAGGTTCTATTTTCCTACCACCTTCTTCAGAATAATCATAAAAAGTGAACTGTGATAGATATGATGACATAAAAAAATTGTTACAAGTTTCTTACGGTTTCTACTGTCTCTCACTGTTAGGTGTATAAAATGTTTAGACTATAAGCTAGAAAGGAAATTGAACACGTTGCCTAAACTTTTCAGCACGCTATTACAAGTTGTCACTGACTTTGGAAAGTTTCCTATCATTATATGCTAAACATATAGAGAGTGTCAGTAGCATCAGAGTCTTGCGTGGTAGTAAGAAGGGTTACTCTGATGATATGGTTCATGACAAGCTGAAAACATAATTGGACTTGTTGTGTGGTAATGTCACCATCAGAACCGTTCCTGAATGTTTTATAGTTGGTTTCGTATTTCGAAAGAATGATTCTGGAAGAGTGGTGGTTTGTAAGTTGGCTTTAGCCATTTCCGTGCTCTCCCTTTTGTCCATTAGGACAAATCGGTGTCGTAAGAGGGAATGGTCTCCGACTGTGCCATCACCAGGAGTCCATCCAGACGAGATAATTCCCCACCCAGAGACGCGCTAAGTTCTGCATTGTGATTGCATGTTATTTCACAATCAACGTAACTACGGACTTACCTTTCACTCGCTCTTTTCTATTCAATTACAGTCCATCTAGGCTCGAGAGGAGACACGCAGAGGTCTAAATCTAGAGATATGCCTTTACTTTCGTCTAATTAAATATATATACACCAAAGGCAGTAAGTGTGAAGAAAAAATTTCCATAGGCACAAGTTATTATTTCCATAAATAAACAAATTGGACGGAATTGGACACAAGAATGTGTTGCAAAGTTTATATAAGGATTTCAGCTTTTTTAAGCGGTAATCTGTAGTAAAATATTAGTTCTTGATCATAGTAATAGCACATCAGAAGAGATGTGTCAGAATATAGGGTATCTATGAGTAGTTTTCTGATTTTGGATGTAAATTTATATTTTAAATATGCAGGAAACATTTACTGAAATAAACCGAACTACAGTAGAACTATTAGTAAAAAAGAATTTCTGGGATTTGTATATAGTCGGGAAATTCATGATTTAAAACGGTAGGAATATAAAATATCAAAATAGAATTATTTAGGACCTTTTTTCTGATCCTTGTCTGAACAGAACAGAATATGACCAGTTTTGGACAAAGTTAGAAATTCTATGCAGAATTTTGGTGAAATAATCTAGAACGGATAACACTTTTCTTTTATGCCATATTTAGTATAATACACCAAAGAGTTTCTTAGACGGCTGCCTAATCTTGTTATAAGATATAGAAACCGACTTGTACTTTAGAAATTACTCAAGCATTTAAACCACTCTGGATATCCTGAGAGCCTTATAAACGCTCGTGCAAACTGCATACGCATTAATGGAAATTTTTTGAACAGGTTTGGGAATAGATTCAATAGGTCACAAAATACCTTAAACATTTTCCTAGACCATTAAAGTGCTAGACTGTTAGCCAGTTTTCATGCAGCATAGGCAATGTTCTATAGAAGGGTTAAATAGATTTTAAAATGGCATATGTGCTTTTAAAAACTCCCGACTCAACTTGCAAATTAGTTGACCCTGATAACTATTGAAACGGTCCTGCAAACTGATTTAACAATTATTGAAACTGCTCTGAAACTGCCTTTCTTGAATTTGATGCCAGTAAATACCGCTGTGAAATTGCATTCGTGGTGGCANGATTTTAAAATGGCATATGTGCTTTTAAAAACTCCCGACTCAACTTGCAAATTAGTTGACCCTGATAACTATTAAAACGGTCCTGCAAACTGATTTAACAATTATGGAAACTGCTCTGAAACTGCCTTTCTTGAATTTGATGCCAGTAAATACCGCTGTGAAATTGCATTCGTGGTGGCAATTACCTATCCTTTCTCAGAAGCTGGATGCAGTGAATTGGAAATTTCACGAAAGTTATGAGAACGATCTTGCCGACCTTGAAACTACATTACTAGGATCTGAAACTGCTTGGGAGATGTCTTGCAAACAGCATATTTTCTTTGTAAGCTTCAAAGCATTGTTAAATTTAACCCAAATTGGTTTTTCAATTAAATTGAAATCAACATTTTTTGTTTTATTTGGTTCCGATTCTTTTTTCAATTTCTAAGACCAAAAAAGAGAATGCGACATAATGTCCGCAAAAAGTTTGCTTTGCTTGTTCTGCGAGGAGTAACAGCGGGTAAAAAATTCTATTCCGATTGTTTTACATTTATGANAGGTAAAAAATTCTATTCCGATTGTTTTACATTTATGATTTTATTACCTTATCAGTGATAAAAATATATTCAGATAAAATATTTGCGGAAATATAATTTTAGCGATGGATAGCACTAAATTCAACTTTTATACGATAGAAGTTGAATTAATGTATATGCCTACAAACGAAATTAGGTTCAACAAATAAGCGTCTTATAATCGACAATCATAGGAACCAATTTTATGTATGGATCTATGTCTGAAATGCATGAAACATGACCAAACTTAGAAAATATCTATAAATGGCGCCGCATTACTGCATGTGCTGAATTCAGATACGCACTCCATAATCTANTAAGACCAAAAAAGAGAATGCGACATAATGTCCGCAAAAAGTTTGCTTTGCTTGTTCTGCGAGGAGTAACAGCGGGTAAAAAATTCTATTCCGATTGTTTTACATTTATGATTTTATTACCTTATCAGTGATAAAAATATATTCAGATAAAATATTTACGGAAATATAATTTTAGCGATGGATAGCACTAAATTCAACTTTTATACGATAGAAGTTGAATTAATGTATATGCCTACAAACGAAATTAGGCTCAACAAATAAGCGTCTTATAATCTACAATCATAGGAACCAATTTTATGGATTGGATCTATGTCTGAAATGCATGAAACATGATCAAACTTAGAAAATATCTATAAATGGCGCCGCATTACTGCATGTGCTGAATTCAGATACGCACTCCATAATCTANCAAACTTAGAAAATATCTATAAATGGCGCCGCATTACTGCATGTGCTGAATTCAGATACGCACTCCATAATCTACAGCAATATCTATGAATAGTACCATATAATCCGTTAAAAACCGACAGCGACAGAACTGACGATTATAAAACCCTACCATAACTGCGTCTAATATGGAATAAAAACATGGTTTCAGAAACAAATTTTGGTTGAAATTCTGTCATCAACAATATTCAAATTCGGTTTTCTTAGGTTCTTAATCTCAACATGTTTCTTTTCGCTCCTCTACGTTAAACTATGAATCCTGAACATGTATTAAGGACAAATTGCATTGCATCTACTGGATTCAACGATTAGCAGATATAACAATTGAAAACAAAACAACATATCATAAACAGACAGACAGACGGAGCAGTTAACTCCATAATCCTTTTCAGCTTCATTGTTCGCGATTAATTTTTTGAAATAAAAGCTTTATTATTTTAGGCTGTCAATTTATTTGTATCATTGGACGATAAAAATTATACCACATGACCTACGGCTGTGAGGTATGCCATTTTGTAGTATTTATTTATTAGTAATAACATAATCACACTTACAAACACCTCAACTTTTGATCATCAAATTTTAACATTATATCACACAACGGTCCAAATAATCAATAGTTAAAAAAAATGTAAACCTAAGTTCTACATTTTCCCATTTAATTTCATTTTTCTAATAATAACTTTAATCCTACACAACCATTATCACCAAAATGATGGAATTACTACACCAAATATCTGCATCGGACAGACGGACATGATAGTTACAAAAAGTGTATAAAATTTTAAAACTAATAGAGAAAATAGACAAGATTTTTGAATAATAAGCATAGAGTAAAGGACACGGTCCAGTGGTGCTTATCATCACAAAACTCGCTCGTATTTTCTCATTTTCCCTCTATATATAAAAGGAAAAGTGAACATGAAATAAAGATTTTTCCTTTGGCCACTCTAGAAGAGAAAGTCTTGTCCTTTTTTGTCCCTGTCTTGTAAAAAGGAGTGAAAAAGGGTAGTGAAAAAGAGAAGATGGGGGTTTTTTTGGTGAAGTGATCATTGATCTGATGGTGATCCTTCTTCTTCATTTCTTAGTCTTAACTCATCTTCCTCAGAATGTTCATGGCTCAGTGGATCCAGATCTTTCGGCTATCAAAGAAAACATACCCTTTTCTTACACAAAACCAGATTTTTTTACTTTTATCTACAGAAATACGGGTTGGGTATATTTGAAATTGGAGGAACTATCCCTAACCAGAGCAAACAAAATCAGGATGAGGGGACTCTAATTCACTTTCCGTTCTCTTTCCTTCCAACTACCTCTTTTGCAGAATTTTCATTATTTTTTACAAATTCACATGTTTTTTTATACTTACTAAGGGAATTTGAAAAAGGACCTAATGTGCTTCTTAACTTCCATTTTCTCTTATTTTCAAAGATGTAATTTGCATATAGATATCATAATACTATCTAATATTTTTTTGCACTATGTAACAAATAGCATATCACAAGTATCTCTCTATATGACATAGTTCATTTCTAAGTATTATTAGGCAGTTTCCGTTGATAATCAATTCAAGAGTATATAAGGATAGTGTAAAAGTATCATTTTTTACTTGTATATCAAATTTTTATTACATTAAGTATTCGAATTGTTGAAACATTAGCTAGATTAACAAATTTAAAAAATTCCTTACACTATGTCTCATTATAGAAAGTTTCACTGAAATCATAGCATCCATTGTTAAATTCTCAATGGGGGTTATTTATTTTATAAATGTTTTTCTATCTAAGCGTTAGCTTTCAAGTTTTCTCCAATTATTTTGACAATAAATCAAACCAATCCTTTGCTTTAACCTTTTCGCATGCCTGTAAGTTGTAAATTGAAAATCAAAGTTAAAAAAAATCATAAAGAGAAAAAGTGCCAAAAACTAGCAAGCCTTTGAATTTTTATGCCCATATAGGAGGGAAAAAAAGAGAAAAAAATCTATTAAATTAATTTTTGGTTGGTGAAAGACGAGAGAAAGTATTTGTCAAAGGGTTTTTGTATAGGAGATAACATAAAACGAGAGAAGAACACAAGTCAGATGTCACATTTTCGTGGAAATAAATGACTCAAAGGAAAGTTTAAGAGACTAAAACCCCAATTTTTCTCTTTGCTGGAACCTCTTCCCTTACCTTAGAAATTGATGATCATTCCTCTGGAGCCAAAAACTATTTTTCAGAACAAATGTCTTCTTCCTTTGACTTCCTGGGATCAAAAACAGACATAATAAGGATTCTTCTTAGACCTCAGTTCAAAAGAACTACTTTCATTTTTCTGTCACTCACTCAATCTCTAAATTATCCTTTATTCACAATTTTTTAACTAGCTAACACCCTCACTCTTTTTAAAGGGTTCTAATTATTAAACCACGAATAGTGTAGGTTGGAGTGGCTTATATGTTTTTGTGTCCGTCTGTCCGTCTGTCCATCTGTCCGTCTGTCCGTATACTTTATTTTATAGGAGACATTCCACTTTTAGCACTACTTTAGTTATTAGTAGCATCAATATTTTAACTGCCTGAGGAATCTTAGTATTGTTAGCTAATTTAAAAAAACTACGTATAAATCTACCATACCATACTCAAGTGTTATAGTTCTAGAGCTTGTTTTAGCTATATATATTCAGTAAAAAATTTACCTTGCAAGTATTTATAAGCAATTTGGAGCATTTATTTGTATCAGTTTTCATATTACTAGGTGTATTTGTCTGTATTCATGATTTATTGCGACCTGTAATTTTCNATTTATTTGTATCAGTTTTCATATTACTAGGTGTATTTGTCTGTATTCATGATTTATTGCGACCTGTAATTTTCCAACACATTCTTATTTTCCCAATATACGTATTAAATTATAGTGAAAACTCTTTCCTTAATATATTCAGAAACCAATTTTTCTCACAAATATTTGCATTTACAAGAATTTTTGAAGTTATTATTTATTTATTATTGAAAAGTTGAAGAATGTTGCCGGAAAATTAGATTACTGAGAGACAAGAGCAAAAGTTGATGCTATTGGTTGTAAGTAAGTTATTTTTGGTAATAAGTTATACAAGACTCACGTGAATGNATTTATTTGTATCAGTTTTCATATTACTAGGTGTATTTGTCTGTATTCATGATTTATTGCGACCTGTAATTTTGCAACACATTCTTATTTTCCCAAGATACGTATTAAATTATAGTGAAAACTCTTTCCTTAATATATTCAGAAACCAATTTTTCTCACAAATTTTTGCATTTACAAGATTTTTTGAAGTATTTATTTATTTATTATTGAAAAGTTGAAGAATGTTGCCGGAAAATTAGATTACTGAGAGAAAAGAGCAAAAGTTGATGCTATTGGTTGTAAGTAAGTTATTTTTGGTAATAAGTTATACAAGACTCACGTGAATGTGTATTACTTATACTTTAGATGTTTATAAACTAAGATTCAAAAAGTTTAAATTTAAAAAATATAATTAATGATTCCGATTGATTACTTATTGTCTGATCTTTGAGTACTATGACTTTCAGCAATAGATGAACCGGGCATCGTTGTATTCATCATTTTATTACTTACGTAGCTTATTATGTTTGGAATAAATAACAGCCATGACTCATGACTTATCAAAATTTTGACAGATAAACTTTTACATTTAATTAATCATTTTTATAAAAATATCCAAGTAACATAAATTTAAATATACTAAATGTATCTTCTAACGAGTCTAATGAAAGAAAAAAAGAATTTATTTTAAATCATATTTTACAATATTTTTAACTTTTCAGATGAGGCATGCGCACAAACGTACTGTGCATTCGGTGCAAGTTGCTACGTTGACAATGGTCGTGGTATATGCCGTTGTCCAGAGTCCTGCTCTTCAGGCTACTCACCGGTCTGCGGTACGGATGAAACTACCTACCTAAATGAGTGCCTCTTCCGAAAATTTGTTTGTCAACATCAAAAAACTATCCGCATAAAACACTCTGGAGAGTGTGGTAAGCAACAAAAAAAAATTTCTTATTTTTTATACGTCTCAAATTTAACAAAAGTTAGATTATTAGACGTAGTTTTTAATAATTGTGGTGGAAACTATAAAAATAGTAAAAATATTCCATTCCATTTTTGAAAAAAAAAATGAGATTTGTCAAGGGTGGAGTAAGAAAAGTATGAAATTGGCTTAATTGGTTATTTCTCCAATGATTGAGCGCACCGATTCTGAATAGAAAAATGAAAATGACTAGAGAAAAAATAAGTTTTCTTGGAATGTTTCTTATTTTCTCTAATCTACCTAATTTGTATGTTCTGAAATGGGATTTGGAGTGGGAAAAGTGACGAGTGGAGTTATCACCAAATCCCAACGAGTTTGTAGTTGATGAATGGCTTTTCATTAGCTACTACTACAATTCTCAACTTTCCACCACTACGTCTCTCAAGTGAAAAGGATAGAAAAAATTCTCATCTCAGTCGACTGCCGACGGAAGGAAGTAGAAAGAATGAGAAAGAAAAACAATTAAATCTAAAAAAAAAAAGAAAAAAAGCGAAAAGTGGAGAAACTATATGAAATTATGACTCTCCACACGTTTCTTTCAGGAAAAGAAAAAGGAAGGGAAAAGACATATTTTCCTTTATCTCGTTTCCCCCCTATTTCATTTTCAAACTAAATTCTTTGTATTTTCATGTCTATACTAATACCGAGGGTTGAAAATTGGGTTAGATTGGTTACTTTTTCTATCAGAATTCTCACTTTCTCTTCATTTTTCTGGACTCACGTGATTATAAATTTGGATAGAAATTGTGAAATTGTGAAATTGTGAAATTTTATATTTTACCAAAAGTTTTTAATAAGTTTTTTTTTAAAGTTTTGGTTTCACTTTGGTTTTGGTAGAAGAAACTGTGGGTGTTCCCGTTTAGTTTTGGGAATATTAAAATATGGGAAATGTTTTGGGGTTTTTTAGACAATATTCTAATGATGTTGTTTTGGAACCTCGTGATTGGATCCAAGTTTCTTAGGTCCCGTTATTTTCCATTTGGTTCAATTTTCTGCAGTACATCCGTCAAAACCCCATCAACGAATTGTTTTCCAAACGTTTAAACAATGGGTTGTTCCAATTTGTGAAATTTGGAAAGCTAGATCAATTTTTTGTGTTCTTCAAATGGCGCCAGTATTGGATAGACTTTTGGTGGAATTAGGATTCAATTTTCAGTTGAAAAGATAGGGTGTAAACTCTTAAATAAAATTGATACTATTCAAATTAGATTAACATTTTTGTGTGATTGTAAGAAATTGTCACAAATTAAAAGCGATAAGGTTGATAAGGTTGCAAGCTTTACTCAGGACTGAAAATACTTTTTATTGACTAATTTGATTTTGGTTTAGAAGGTAATTTCGTTAAGATCCGATCTAAAAATCTAAGTACCTAAAACCTAAAACATTGATTTGTACGTCTTTAGGATCTTATTATGAATACAAAACTTTTTTTTTGAACTGCGTTGTACCTGTGACTGAATCTAATTTTGCTTTATGCTCAATCATTATCGCTGAAGGTANTAAATAAAATTGATACTATTCAAATTAGATTAACATTTTTGTGTGATTGTAAGAAATTGTCACAAATTAAAAGCGATAAGGTTGATAAGGTTGCAAGCTTTACTCAGGACTGAAAATACTTTTTATTGACTAATTTGATTTTGGTTTAGAAGGTAATTTCGTTAAGATCCGATCTAAAAATCTAAGTACCTAAAACCTAAAACATTGATTTGTACGTCTTTAGGATCTTATTATGAATACAAAACTTTTTTTTTTTGAACTGCGTTGTACCTGTGACTGAATCTAATTTTGCTTTATGCTCAATCATTATCGCTGAAGGTATAACAGCAATGCAATAAGTTCAATTTCTACAATATTCTTGATACTTCAAGTACAGAAAAAATTTTATCTAATGTAGAAAGTTTATTTTAAAGATATTTCACTGTTCATCACCAGCAACAGTACTATGGATAAAAAAATTTTTTTTTTGTTTATTGATCAAAGTTTCAAATTTCAGATCATAGGTCAATAGATGGGAAAAAACAATTTTTTTAGCAGGATATTATTTGTTGTATTTGTTGCAAAAGCAGTTGTAATATGAGAGTTCTACAAGGTTGCAAAAATAGCTGATATCGGACATTCACTTTGGAGAATGTCTATTTGAAAATTTGGTCAAAAGTAATTAAAAAAAAACAAGCTAAAAATATCGTAATTTTGACTAACAACATATATTTCAAGGATTTAGAATACTCAACTCGATTGTGCTTGCAAAACATCAAAATTACAGTTGTCCGAACTCAATCAAAGAAAGCTATATACTTACTCGTTCAATAATTCAAAAAATATAAGAAATTGGATATATTTCCAAAAGTCTAAATTTCGATATTATTTTATTAGAAAATATTATTAGAAAATTTATAATTGGGAGGTGTTCATAAAATTTTTGAAATTCAAACTTCTGTTTCAATAATTTATTTTGTTATGGGTACTATGAATCTGTTGCTTAGTGAATACCTTTGCAATCTAAATTTATTGACAATACCCTCATAATTAACAAAGATAATTTATAAATGATCACCTTAAACCACCTTAAATTTTTCTTAAGGTAGTAACTTTGGAAATTGATTTATAGTTGCCTAAAACTGTAACAGAGTGCAGAAATTTACATAGTATACACTGGACAATAACAAAATTTAATCGGAATGAATATCGTTTTCAATAAATAATCCAATAAAACTTTATAAAATTATAAACTAAAATACATATTTTGCCAAACATAATTGTCAGAAACTTTCATTTCATGAATCCTGCTTTAAATAAGCATTAGTTGGTGGTAACAATTAAGCAAACATGCAGAAAATACAATAAAGGCATGCCTTCATATTCCCGTCAAGTAATTTGCCCAGAAACAATTTACTCCAATCTTTGTTGGCCCCAAAACAATTAGGCCACAACACAACTAGATCAAAACTGTAAGCCCCAAAAATAGTTGACTGTAATAAATTTCCTTAGCTTCTTATGTCTTTAGGTTCTTACCGAGGTAATTTTCAGACTTTTCTCTATTGGGGTTATATCCGAATGGCGCTATTTACGTGTTGAGGTTAATATCTTTGTGGCTAATTTCATAGAACCTTTTATATTAGTTACAATTGAAAATTTATCTAATTTGTGTGAATTGAGTATAAAATTTTTATTGAATTTATGTACTGACTTGATTAAAAGGAACAATTCTGTAGTCCAGAAGAGCTCCGAACGGAATAAAATAAAAGCTCCTAGTCACGCACATTTATGAAAATGCAAGAGCATTTATCTAAATATTGAGCAATTTCACGTTTTCTATCGCAGTAAATCATTGTTTTCCACCCTTCCCTCATTTCTATACTAGTACCTTAAGTGGTGAAATGGCAATAACTTATCTCATCCTTTTAAATCATAATGAATCACGAACACTATACAATTCATTTATTTCAATTCCAGTCCTTTGCCCTGTTTTTTCTTATTATAAAAATTGAATATCAAACAGACTTATTTGCGGGGTTAAGAAATAAGAAATTTATTTTATACTTGTTCTAAAAGTAGATTAAAACTAACCTTAGCAACGTTGCACCCTCACCGTTGCACCGTTGAGTAAATCACACTTTTAAAGTATATCTAGATGTGATGTCCGCTATGCCAAAATCGTTGGACACTAATTTTCCAATTACACCTTGCAATTTCTTGCAAAGGATTCGATAAAATTTTTGTATAGAAGAGATGAATATGTTCGTTATTAGAGTGAGTCTTTGTTGAAGAATTTCATAATCCTCGATGGAAATTAAAATTTAATGCAATTTTTGTAATTTTGCACAAGATCTAAACATTGGTAGGTTTTGTATAATTTTGTTTCATCTATGTAATAATGGGAAAACGGGTACGTTATAGGAAACAAAATTTTAAGAGAAATTATAAAATTCCATTGAAACTCTTCTTTGTCACTCATATTCACCCAAAAATTTCATCAAATCTTGCGCAAGAATTTGTTTGATGGAATCATTTACCAAAAAAATGATAAAACAATGTTTAACTGAGGTATTCAAGGTTACAAAACTAGTAACACTGGATAACAATTTTCAACAATTTCTTTTTAATATTTATTTTAACATTTATTACAACAATATTTTGACAATTTATTTTATAATCACCTAGATGTATGTTTTTATATTTATTATGATACATGTTTTGATGATACTACTCAATTTATGTATCTTGGAATACTCAGCATATCTTCATAGTTGCAATTACTACTCTAACGGTTAAAACAGTATACCATGAAGACAAGTTATGCATAGATATATATATTACATAGCAAACATAGACTTATAGCTAAAAATCAACCAATCAGAAAGTTTCATGTTAAAATTTCAAAAAAACAAGAACTAGAAAACATCATGAATGTTTCAATTGAATACGAAACTTTTATTTATTTTTGCCATATACAGAAAAGACAGACAGGAGGATGATAATATCTCTTACAATAATAGTGTGGTCTGAGCGTATAGCATTTTTCTGGATGAAGTGAACAAACAAGTTTAGTACATTTGTTGACTTTCTTTGAATTGAAATTTTGGCCATGTTGAAGCCGGATTTATGTCTACCGACGGTAGAAACTCGTCCATATTGTCCTACTTTGTAGAAAATTCAAAATTCACAATCTGAATTCAAGTAAAATTAGATTTGATATTGATTGAAAAACATGTCCCTAGTTTTTGAAGAACCGCTTGGCCTCATTTTGGAAACAATAAAAGAAATGTAAATGAAATCAGAAGAGAAGAGAATAAATCGAAAGGAGAGAGAGAGAGAAGCCAATGTTGGGAGAAAAGAAGACGAGGGAGTTGGATATTAAATTGGAGGCTGGTGGTTCCTGATGAGACGATAGGAGAGAGAAAAAGGAGTTTGAACTTTCCCGCTCTCCGAAACAGACAAAAAAGCTTTATGGACGAGTTAAAATCTTTTGTGAAGTACATTAGAGTAGAAATATGAATAGATGATGATGGGATGATGGTCTTGGTTTCCTTTCCTTTTTATCAAAAAAAAAGTGAAAAAAAAAGCCTTTCTAGACTTAACCAAAAGAAAACTTTCGTCTAAAGAAAAAAGTTTTTAATCACAAGATTCTTTATCAAATTAATTAATTTCAACAGAAGGGGTTTTCAAAACTTTTCTCACCTAAAGCACACCGACTTGATTATTCCTCTGTGTAACCCAAACCTCTCGCCAACGTTCCGACATGTAAATTCAACATCTTTTCTCATAAAACTTAGGGAAATGTATCGCGGGATAGTTAAAGTTTTTCGGTTATTGGTTGTATATAATTGTTTCAAAAATTCTAAAAAAAAAAATTTCCACATTTTTTTTTTGTACAATGCATCTGTATTTAAAATCTAAATCGTAATTGCTAATTTGCTCTATTTTGATACTTATTTTGACTTAAGCTCAGCACATTTTTCACTTTCCTTTATATTTTTATTTCCTTTCATTATTTTTTATTTCCTTTAGAAAAATGAATTCAATGATCTATATAGTCTATTATTGAATCTCACATGACATTCCATATAATTACCACAATGTTTATCTTTCTCTTTTCTCTGCTAGTTTACAAAAGAGTTAGCTAGCTGGAATTTTAGCAGGTGAGTGTTTGATCCAAAACCTTCATCCGTGTCATTAGCATGAAAATAATAATAACATTCTAGTGTTAATGATAAGTTGAAAATAACATTTATTTTACACTTTGTAACAATGTATGGTTTGTTTGAAACAGACCACACTTTTTGAACCTTGTTACCCTGTCAATCTTCTTTTGAGTTTTGGTTGTATATTTATGCGGTCGTTTGATTCCTTTTGATGTGATTTGACTCTGAATAGTATGGCTGTCAGTGGCAGCTGCATGAATTATGAGTCATTGGTTCTAAGGTGTCAATTGGAGTTGTCGTAGAATGAAAGTATTAGCTAGAGAGATGAATTGGAAGAGAAAAAGTTATACGTGTGGTTAGAGTTGTTGTAGCTTAGTGAGTTGCGACTATGAGGCAAAAGAAGAGATTTGGTTGTAAGTTTTGTATGTTTATGACAGGCGAAAAGAGTAAGAGAGGCAGTAACCACAAAATAAGAAACCAGAGACCCTGTAGAATCAGAACACCATCCCATTCTACTCTCATTCCATTCTATATTGTATTCCACTGAGGTGGTTTAGATGGAAATCCATTTCAAAAAACTCAACCATTCCGCTTTATCGTCTTTTTCTTTTCTTTTCTTTTCTTTATACAACTTTCACTCCCACAAACTTTCTAGACTCATATTTCAAAAATTATACTTACTCAATGGAATCGACAGGCTGGATTATCCAGGATTAGTTCACCGTATTCTGTTTAGTATACAAAAAAAGAGTATTAAGGAAAGTAAGGCGAAACTGGAGTCTTTTATTATACAGTCCGACGATATATGTTAACGACAAGGGGAGAAACTTTTGGCTTACTGTTTACTGGAGAAGGAACTTTTACTATCTTTTTTCAGACCGTTTGATACTACTACAGATTTTATTTTGGTTTTAGTTTTCATGGAGAGTACTTTTTAGCATCTTTGTAAATAATACGAATTGTAATTTAAAAGAATTTTAGACTAATACGGTGGATTTTAGCGATGTGGATGTCCAGGTGCTTGAGCAGTTTTTAAATGATTCGGCTTTTCGTCGTTACATTTTAGTATTGGTGAAATCACGGTTTCAAATTTACTGATTCTGGGATGTCTTCTTTTAGAATATTGGAAGTTACACAGGTTAATATTAGCTTGTCAGGTTGTTATTAATAAGGACGATAATGTATCAAGTGTTTTACAGTTGAAAAAAATGGCTGCAGTTTAAAGCATTAAACTGACTTTGATTATAGATTTGCCAGATTACCAAGTGATTAAAACTGGATGTAATTATGAATGTTCTTTGAAACAAACTTACGCTAGTTTTGCAAATTTCTGATCAAATTTTTTGAGCGCTAATAATAAAACTATATTTCTGACTTAGTAATTTTGTAGCATGAATAAAATGTTTGTAATGTTTAGTAATCTTTCAAAATTTCAAAGTTTTACATGCACCTCAGTTCAAGTTTCAGATTTATCCAAATTCATGGATTGTCTAAAGTAGAAAAGGCATATTAGTATGTTCTCTAGTTGTTTGAAAATTGTTCTCGCTAGACCCATAAGTTATTTTTATTGTCTTCCAGAACATATTTTTGAAGTTTCCGAAATATAGTTTAATAGTAGTGTTTCCGGGTAAAAAAAATTATAAATTTGATGTAAAAAATGTTATTCAAATCTCAAAGGAGGGTTCCAATAGTTTCATTGCCAAAAACTTGTGTTGTGTTGATGTGATTACGCCTTCATATTTCCCACGGAAACTATATGATTACATGATCGTTTTGAAAATCTGTATATTTTACGAAACAAATTTATTTCTGAAACAAACTGCCATAATTTTGAAATTACTGTTTTCCTCCAGCGAAATAATATAGTTGCCAAAAGTTCCTTTTGTAATATTAAACCAGTACTATACTGTACATTAAGAAGAAAATATTGCATAGTTGATTATCAATGTTTGAACCATTTTTACAATCTTGCTTAGATAGTACAGAATTTAGTGGGAAAATCCCAAATTTTTAAGAACAAGAGTTTATATGCTGTAGTATGCAATAATTATAAAATTAGAACTAAATCGAAGGTTTGGTTAGGTTTAAAAAATTTTTTTTGCACCCTATTCCACCACAATTAATGTGTGGGTTGTCGTGTCGTATATTTTCTAGGGTTCAAGGTTTCNTTTTTTTGCACCCTATTCCACCACAATTAATGTGTGGGTTGTCGTGTCGTATATTTTCTAGGGTTCAAGGTTTCGGCAACTTGCCCACTTTCTTATCTATACTTAAAAACCTAGATAGCTCATTTAAAAAAACTTTCTAGAACGTATTTTTAAGGCGGAGAGGTGTAAAAATAACATTTGAACATAATTCTGTTTTAAGTGAAAAAATATATATTTAAACGTATTTCGATGTTTTTAGAAATAGTTTTTGTGTTAATAATTTTGGTTTTCATGAAAAGATTTCATAAAAGTTACTATTGTCTTTACCTATTCTCACAAATTCATAAAAATTCTGATTATATAGCATAAATTTTATCCAAAAATGACTAGGGAAAAAAATTTGTTTTATTCTGTCATCAAATGTGAAAAGAATTTAAAAGATTTATATATTTCAATAATTAACAAATTGTATGTTAACTTATGAAAATCTGTATTTCAAGATTAATGGTAAATATAAATTAACTTTGATATTCGTATGCCTTACTCACAGATTGACACTTTCACATTTTACAAATACTTCAAAACATTTGTATCTAAATTTTCATTTTTAGGGGTTTCACTTTAAGAAGGTGCAGAATTTAAAACATGCGCAATTTAAAGTTGAAATTAAAATTATGGCACATGCTTACACCAAAATTTGTCAAAATAATATCATTTGTCAAATTCCCATTGGCTTGTCATAATTTCGAGTTTGAAAGTCAATATAAGTTATTATTTTCTTTTTCTCCATTTAAGATCGTTTATTTGAATTTTGAACATAGTTTTTAAATTTCTGAAATTTTCTTCACTGGGAAATATAATTAAAATGTTTCTGTCATTTGAACTTTTTGTTTTCATCAGGATTTTCATAAAGGATAAATTAACTTTTTTATCAAGCTTACAATAAAAATGACTGNAACTTTTTGTTTTCATCAGGATTTTCATAAAGGATAAATTAACTTTTTTATCAAGCTTACAATAAAAATGACTAGTTTTAGCCAAACTAGATGGCAAATGAGGGAAACATTGGCACAACTGTAATAAATAAGTAAAACAAACAAAAAAAAATTTTTTTTCTTGGCTAATTCGATATTCGTATTTTGATTTTGAATAAATTTTTCCTTTCAAATGTAAACAAAAAGAGTATCCACTTTTGTGAAATAATTAATTCTTGAATTAAAATTGTTTCTATAGCGGATAAATCTTGTTTTTGTTAAGTTTAGAGTATTGCCTGATTCGGTGATATTTAAAATAGGATTAATATGAAAAAATTTCAACATGAAAGATTCCAATTTGACCAAAAACTATCAGGAAAGAAACTCATTCATAATCGGATCTTTTTCATTCTCATTTTCCCTGTACAGCTTGAGTTTTTTTTGCACTTATTTCTATATACAGAGAAAGTAGTAGTTAGTGGGCTTTCTACATCTCCAAGCTCAAATGTGGTTATTTTCTGTTATTTCGAGAAGAGAAATATTTATTTTTATATTGTGTGGATAATGGAATGGTATTTTGGGGGTATTTATTACAAAATGTCCGTCTGACTTTGACAACCCTGACCCATTAGGCGAAATTCATCAACTACCATACTACCATCTACTTTTATCCTACATGACCCCAAAAAACACAATGGGAAATGCTTTTTCTACGCTACAATATAGCCATACCCGTACAAAAACGCACATGAAACTTAAGATTGTGTATGACATTTTCTAAAAACTTAAAAACATTATTAAAATTTAGAACGACTAAATTACCATNCCGCACAAAAACGCACATGAAACTTAAGATTGTGTATGACATTTTCTAAAAACTTAAAAACATTATTAAAATTTAGAACGACCAAATTACCCTATAATCTCACCTATATTGCGCACATTATACATGTATTTTGACCAAAGAACTGCTGGAAAAAATAGCGGAGCGTATTATTTCAATGCATAATCAATGCGTACAGTGTCTAAATTTACCAACAAATCAACACCTGAGACCAATATAGCCAAAAATATGGATTTTGAATTTTAGATATTTGAATTTGAATAATTCAATATTATTTTACACCATATAACAATCCATATAACCACTGTTTAGTGATCAAATCACTTTTTCTATATAATTTTAACTTTAATTTTTAGGTTAAGTAAAATAGACCTATGCAAGTGGGAGTGTCTAAGTATATTACCATTTTGTACTAAAAATGATGCTATTGACACTGTAATAAATTACAATCAANAAAAATGATGCTATTGACACTGTAATAAATTACAATCAAATCAAATCAAAATCAAAATTTAACATTTTATTTAAACAGTAAATGTTAAAGGTTTAAGGTTGTTGAAATAATTTAATTTGAGTCGATCAACCATCAACCTCATCCCCGACAAGATAATCCATTTCAGCATTGTAAATTTAAATTAATTTAAAATCAAAATCTACAATTGGTAGCTGAACTGAAATTTAAGATGCAGTTGCCTCTAATTTGAATGATGTTCTGTATAATTTTCGTTTTTTTATTTCTGATATCTGTTTTAAACGATTATAGATTACACACTCAATCAAACCTATTATATGATTGAATTACAGGAATTGTATGACGTTTCAATTGCGTATTATCAACGAGAGTGCACAATCTATGAGTTTGATTATGGCGGGATAATTGTATACATTAAAGTTGAGAGCGTACTATGCATGAGAGCGAATTATGTATTAAATTTTAGGGTAATTGTAAGTGGACAAAACTATCAAGAATTTTCTTTTAGACACTCTAAAATTCGATAACCAATTATAACCATTGTGTAAAGCTTTTTGCTAAATTAAATTTCTAAAGACAACAGAAACCACAAAGTTACTATGAGTCAATTAGTTATTCTTTCGACCAGTTTTATTTTTATGCAAAATATCTTCACCAATAATTTTGAAACCCTTGCAACAAATATGCAACTGTAAAAAAATTTCACGAAATTTATTTTGATTACAGTACAGTAGAACACGCTTATAAGACTTAGATTTTGCACGGAGAATTCCGTGCAATGTCTTATAGTCGTCATGGTCTTATAACGGGTATGAGACCAATTTGGTCTTATATAAAAGCTATGTCGTTTTTGAATGGAATAAGCATATATATTTAATTATTCGACGGGAACTTAAGTAATTAAATGAATGAGCAATGCTGGGGTAAGTTTGCGGCATACNTATATATTTAATTATTCGACGGGAACTTAAGTAATTAAATGAATGAGCAATGCTGGGGTAAGTTTGCGGCATACCATTTCAACTAATCTATAACTATCTCTTGTACTCTAATGGAAATTTTTTTTNGCTGGGGTAAGTTTGCGGCATACCATTTCAACTAATCTATAACTATCTCTTGTACTCTAATGGAAATTTTTTTTCTCCATAATCGCCTTTGTAATGGCGGAAACATGAAAGTGAAGTTCAGGTGGCATTATAGCAATTGTTNTTTTTTTCTCCATAATCGCCTTTGTAATGGCGGAAACATGAAAGTGAAGTTCAGGTGGCATTATAGCAATTGTTAATCAAATTATACGAGAACAATAACTTTAATGCCGTAGTGATTCGAACTTCCTAAATCTAAGCTTTCCTTAGTTCGCTCTTTGGGAACATTGGAGGGAATCTTAAATCTTAAGTTCAGGAATTAGGAAACAAATTTTGAAGAGAGTTTAAGAAGCGGATGACTACTAGTAGCAGATTGACACATTCGATGAGCAGTCATCGAAATATTTCATCACAAAGTGGGAAATACATTGTTGCATATATAGAAATACAAATTCAAAAATCTATTTAAAATTTTTGTTGTTTGTTAAATTTGTATTTCTATTGTTAAGCTGAGCTTAAACAACTCGAAGCACTTAGACATATNAATTTTTGTTGTTTGTTAAATTTGTATTTCTATTGTTAAGCTGAGCTTAAACAACTCGAAGCACTTAGACATATGTGTTTGAAATAATCTATGATTAATGTACGTATAGCTGCAACTGTTTGTGTTTTTTTAGATTTCATGTTGCATATTTTAATTTGGTAGGATAACAAATAAGAACTTAATTTTTTTAATTTAAAAATCAATCACTTTATGCATGTATGAATTTAAGTGTGAAAAGTAGTAAAAAAAGTTAGTGCCCCAAACGCGTGTTTAGCTTCTAAAAATAAGAGTAAAGAAAAATGTCGAGATAGCACATGTTTCGTCCTGATAAAAACCACCTATCACGAACTTGGGCTTAGAATTCGGCTCTTATATCCGTTTTTGTCTTATAACCGGTGGTCTTATAGCGCGATATTTCCCAATGCCAAATACATTGTTCCAAACCAAGTACCCCAAAAAGTGGTCTTATACCCAAATTGGTCTTATATCGGAAGGTCTTACAAGCGTGTTCCACTGTAGTATAAAATAAGAATTAATCAGCCATATTATTGGTAAAACCAACTTTTAGCTAACCATAACGTGAAATTTGAAGAATATTCATGATGTTACTGTTTAGTTCGCGTTGCCAACGAAACAATACCTATTGAAACTTATTTACTATTTTATAAATATTATTTATGCAATTTATAAGCGCCCATTTTCCTTTAAATTAAATCAGTGTTCAATTTGAATTCAAGGAGGAAGGTCGCTCGCATTTTCGCTCTCTTAATTTCTAATTACATTCATTACAAATTTAATTGTAATTGTTTTCATTAACAGTTTTAATTAATTTTTCAAGTTTATTATCACTTTAGTGCATCTATTGACTGGATAATTCTTGAATCAATTCCTGTTAACTTCTGTTCGTGTCAAACCTTTGTTCCTGACCTGTTTCTATCATCACTATTAAGCACTGTTCCTCATCTAACCTGTTCCTGACCTGTTTCTATCATCATTATTAAACACTGTTCCTGATCTGTTTCTGTTCCTGGCCTGTTTCTATCATCATTACTAAGCACTGTTCCTGATTTATTCCTGTTCATGACCTGTTTCTGACGTGAATCCTTTCATAGTAAGAAAATTGTTCCTGTGGTATCCGTTACCTCAAATCTTACGAATCTACCTCAAATCTTATTTTGTCCCTGTGTATAAATAACATCTCTATACAAGTCACTTTGTGTTCACTTTGGATAAGAGCTGAATAGTTACCATATGTCAATGAAGCATCAATGATTTTGCATATCTCAAACTGAAAATGATGAAAACTCTTCATAAATTTCATACCAAATGTGTAACAGAAATGTTGGGGAATATTTAGGTTAGTCAGCACTTATTAAGTTTTGGTTCAAGTGTACCACCAACTAGACCTACGAACCAACTCTGTTTTCTGTATTTGTGAATGTAAGTACCCCAGCCAAATAAATTTTTCCCCGATCAAATAATGTCCCCGATCAAACACTGGGTTGATGCTATGACCTAAATAAAGTTGGCGTGTTGCTTTGTCTCCAGTTAGCTATCCGCTGTCAGTCAAAATATATTTTTTTATATAAGTTCTAATATAAATAGTCCTTGTCGCTAGCATTAGAAAAAAAAATAAACTCCGTTTTGCATCGAGTTTTTGATGCTAATTTAAGTATATATTCAATTGGTTCTAACCCAATAATATATTGAAATAGTGAGTTTCGTAAATGTTTTTCTTCCAATGAACATTCGATACAAGTCTTTCGGTGCAACTAGATTTCNCAATGAACATTCGATACAAGTCTTTCGGTGCAACTAGATTTCATACAATGCTCGAATTCAAATAGTCCTACTTATCCTTTTTTTGTTTTATCAAATCCAGGTTTCTCGAAGATGAAATGTCACATTTCAATTATGAATAGAATGGTTTGAACTATTTTGTTAAAACTATTTATCCTTTCAATTTATTATGAATACGCNATTTCAATTATGAATAGAATGGTTTGAACTATTTTGTTAAAACTATTTATCCTTTCAATTTATTATGAATACGCCATCCGGTGGCATGGTCAAACAACGCAAACAATCTAAATCTTTCAAGACGTTCAAATCCCTCATTTAAATCATGGATAGTGTGAGAACTCATGCATGGCTTGAGGATGGGTTTGCACTGCTAGATATGATTAAGTTCGTGTTAAGACTTTTTTTCTCGTTTCGCATTACCTGATTATGGCACCATTGCCACAGTTTTCCAGTAGAGACTTCATGGAATTGAGCAGCGTACAGAGGCCGTAGACACCTTGTGTATTCTACAGGAAAGCACGCAAGTAGAAACCACTACAGTCTAACTTGGTCCCTTTTAATGTGAAAACACCGAGCAACCACTGACTATTGGCTGTAAATAAAGTTTCCAACATAAACTTTTGGCCAGTACGGACCATAACCAATTTTTTACAGCTTCTGGAGAATTCTATGGACTCCTTCTTGTCTGTCGCATGCCTGGGCCACAAGCCAAGCTTTGTAGCTGCCGCCCTGAGGCACAGTCTGCATTTGACACTTCTCTCGAATGGCTGACACGGAAAAGTCGTAAATAGCCATGCAAGTCCATACAACAGTCGCAGGACATGGATATGGAGAGCCTTAGCTAGACAGTGGACCACCGGTAGGAAAACTGACAGGTATATTTATTTGCAATTCGTCCTTAATCACGCGGTATGTAAATTTGACAAATTATGATAAAAGGGATATCTTAGATGTTGAGCAAACACTGCCTAACGGACGAGGTTGATACAACTTGAATGTTCATAATGTAACTGNGGATATCTTAGATGTTGAGCAAACACTGCCTAACGGACGAGGTTGATACAACTTGAATGTTCATAATGTAACTGACGAGATTGAGACCTTCGGTGTGTGAAACGCGGCGAGACCGGAAGAATTGTGACAAGAGTGTACTCGATACAGGCAAATCTTCCTAAGGAAAGTGGATTGTAGCACATTGGAGAGGAGCAAGAATTTTTCTTGTATTTTGGAGGAAGAAATTCTTCCGAGAAGGGTTATATTTTTTCAAAAGTATGAGTTAAGATTCTTAGTCTCCTTCNGATTGTAGCACATTGGAGAGGAGCAAGAATTTTTTTTGTATTTTGGAGGAAGAAATTCTTCCGAGAAGGGTTATATTTTTTCAAAAGTATGAGTTAAGATTCTTAGTCTCCTTCATCTAATTGCAATCACTCTTACAAAATGTAGCTGAGCAGCACCTTACTCTACACTGAAAACCAGAAGTCAATATACATGGTGAAAGTGTTTTTATCCCAAATATGTAACTTTATATTAGTATTCTGTAAGTGGGTAGACACCTGTAGACACATGCACTGCATCTTACTAATTTGACAAAGTACATAAAGATTACTGCACAAAATAAGTTTTGAAAATGTGCTATTATATTATATAATTTTTGTGACTACGTTTTAATTTATAGTAAGGTCGGTTTAGAGGTCTCCGTCAAATTCTGGAACAAAAAACAGTGTTGTATTCACGATAAATTACTAGCCGAAACAGTAACGGTCAATATCCTATGTTTCGAGAGTGAGAGCAATATCAAAGTGCAAAATGAAAATAAGAGTGACCTTGACACAATTTATGTTTGGTTTTTTCGGAAAGAAAAAAAAGTATCGAGTGTCAAAATTTGATGATTAATTTTGAAAAATTTGTCAAATTAGGAAATACTCGAACACGAACATTATAAAAATTACAATGTGAAGTTGACCTATTTAGATGGAAATAATTACAAATGAACGCCACATTTTGTCAGAAATTTTGCAAAAATATTCAATTTTGGATATACCCTAGGTAAATACTCGAATCCGGGTATTATAAAAAATTTTGTATTAGAAACTAAACTTCACCAATTCGAATGGAAATAATTATGGCTGGGTACTAAATTACGTCAGGAATTTTAGAAAATAATTCATTTTGGAAAAAAACTCGAATCCGGACATTATAAAATTTTCTGTGTAAAAAACTTTTGAAGTTATTAAATCTACCTTTTTTTTATGATAAGGTACTAAATTACATCAGGAATTTAAGAAAATATCTGTAATCAATTAACGCATAATCAATTCGCAAGTTAGTAATGATCATTCAGAAATTGGTGGATGAGAAACAAACCAACATAAAACAATTAGTAAAACAGATTAAAAACAGCAAAGAATACTATTCAAATTAAGTAGTTTTTGAAAAGTATTTAAAGTTTCCTAAGTTACTCACCTTCTGCAAACTAAAACGATTTTCTTTTGCTACAATCGAACCGAAGTCTTAATTAATTATATAGAAAAANAATTAGTAAAACAGATTAAAAACAGCAAAGAATACTATTCAAATTAAGTAGTTTTTGAAAAGTATTTAAAGTTTCCTAAGTTACTCACCTTCTGCAAACTAAAACGATTTTCTTTTGCTACAATCGAACCGAAGTCTTAATTAATTATATATAAAAAAAATTGACATTAGACAAGTTCTATACAGTGAGATAATGAAAATTTTAGTAAAAGAATCTGAAAGAATCGGTTGCAATAATTTTGGCGTGCAACCGTCTGGTTCAGCTTTGAGTGAAGAGCATGAGGTCATGAGTATGAATCCCTCAATTTTTTTTGCATGGTTTTATACTAAAGGATTTTCGTAATGTATAGAGACTTCTGGTTTTCAGTGTATATCTAGATGTACATGACAACAACAAGAATCCACGTTGTATTAATTAATCCAATTGATTCAGTCATTATTTAATCCATCCCCTGTGTTTGCATCAGTATCATTTTCAACCAATAAGAAAGAAATTTGAAATTGGAGGTCATACGTGACTAGCTTAATAATATATTCTACCCCAAGTAGTATATATTTTAAAATTTAACCATAATTTAGATATTTTGGATTAGGGATCACAGNAATATATTCTACCCCAAGTAGTATATATTTTAAAATTTAACCATAATTTAGATATTTTGGATTAGGGATCACACATTACCTGTGTCAATGACATATGAATTAATTCATTTGAGTCAGTGCTGAAATGATGTTCTTGGCATTTTTCATTTGCCTGCCAAGTCAGACAAATTTCGAAATTCGAAATTACTATTGACGTAGATCAATTGTATCAATTAATTCAGATTAATTATTCACTCAGGACAATTCCCATAAGTAACCATCATTCAAACACATGTTCTAGCATCATCAACTCAATTTGCAATTACGTCACTGCTTTTTTTAAATTAAGTAATGCTATTGTAGTATAATTTTTATTGGATACATGGAAATCCCAACACAACTATAGTCTGCTTTATGATTCAATTTTATCTGCATGCACAATTTGATGGATCAGGTGGAGAAATCTCAGCAAATATCCAAGTTTGTGTACGAATGGGATTTAACATTAACATTCCATCGCTGTATAACATGTAAACACATTTGAGTATAAAATAATACATAAAATAATATGTTGTTTACAATGAGTTATGTAATTTAGAATATCTTACCTAACCTCTAAGTACTTGCCGCCATGTGCCATCTTAATGGTATACGTATACTGTATCGGATCATTCACTTCAAGTATCCACTCTTGATACCGATTATTCTGCCAATCGTTGCGTAAATCTTCCTGTTCAATAAAGACTTAATTGTATAAAATTCACAATTTTCCAATAAGTAGTTTCCATACTATACTATCAGTTATACCAAAAGTAAAAAGGCTTGGCCTGTCCAAAACTCGTATGGGAATAAATTACTTATGGTGTATATGATAATAAAGTTTAGCGAGCAAAATGTATAAATTGTACTTATTCTAAATTTGCTTACGTATATAACAATGGAGTTAGAAGATACAGTCAACAAATATGTACCTGGTAGAATTGAGGCAATTTTATACGTATTACCAGTATTCGCTATATAAATCACATTATTAATATCTCAATTATTAATGATATCTCATCAAGGAGTTTATTTAGGTTTTGTAAATCTCACACTGCAGCGTCACCCTCCAGATTTGATTGTTGGCTTCAGTGGTTGCTTTCTGTGGCCATATGGTGAGCGGATTGTTGTTCAGAGCAATTCCAGCAGTAATGTCCAGAACCTAATATTATGATTTTATGAAGTATTTACACCAAGTGTATGATTAAGATGAATAACTTTCTTTGCCTTATTAGTAAAACTATTTTTAATAAGATACAGACGCCCTGTTGCCACTTTTCCAGGAGTGTTCCCATTCGCCGGAGGAATTCCCCAAGGGAAACACGGGCAGTTATTCCAGTAATTTGGAGTTGGGACTGGGGCCATTTGAGAAAACATCCAAATTTGGTTGGAGTTTGCTGGTTGAGCATCACTTAGCATCACTTCTGAATCCGTTCTGTACGACCAATAAATTGAACTCTAGTTGTAATAAAACAACAGTAACTACTTCAGCTTACCCCTTTGTTAGAGCTTTGGTGCCATCCATTGTCTTAATGTAGAATGCCAATGGATTAATTCCGATTGATTCAAGCTTCCAAACTTGATTATAAAAGGTAGTTTGTGTCTGGTTAATAAGGTATCAGTTAAGTTGGGCAACATGCATGCAGTATGAGTGAATATCGATTTGGATTACATGTACTACGATGGAACTCCCGTCAGATGCAATACTTAGAAAGTAATTAGTGTCTTTGGATGTTGCCAACTTGTGGCCACCATTACCAGCTCATATGCCAGAAAAAAGACTGTTACATATCGTAAGCAACACAACTCTAGCTCCAAATATTATACTAACGTTATGTTGTATACTTTATGTAAAGACGCAAGTCTCCAAAACTTACGTTAGCAAGCTTTTGATTGGGTAAAGCTATGCCAATTTTTTTTCAAGTAATTTGGCGACTATTAAAAAACAATGAATAGTACTTACTTGGTGTAGCAGTCCAGATTTGGTTGAATGTATTGAATGGTTTTGGAGGATATGTAATCACTCTAGCATTATTGAAGATGTTTCCATAAAAAACGTCTAGCACCTAATTGGTTAAAGAGTATATTTAGGAGAAGAAAAAAAGGGAATAACAATTTACTCACCTTATCGTCACATGATATGAAAAACATTTTGTTAGTTTCCAAATAAGGAAAGTATGCATTCGTTGTTACGAGTAGGATGCTCAAACAAACGAATCCCAAAGAAAGTAACCTTAATCTTCTCATGATTGGGCACAACTCTGATATATTTTAACCATTTGTGGAAAGATGATGACACTTAATTAAGAAAGTTACTGGTGAATTAACAAAGTTTAGAGGGATGGATAAAACGTTATTGAATACTGAATTAGCTCAGGGAATATGAGTTCTTTTATAATAAACTATTTGAATTACTGTACTTCCTAGATTATAAGACGGACTCTACCGTAACCTGAATATTTTTTAACTCGATAATAGTTCGTTCACAATACTAATCTAAATTATAGAGTACACTTTTAAAACGTGTTGCAAAAGAGCAACTTGTTGATACTACTGTTTTCGAACTCTGTTTTGAAAATTTGTGATATAAATTAGCGATGTTAAACAGCTCGACAGCACACAAGACTCACGAAGCTTCCGACGTAGTTACCACTAACAAAAAGAAAAGGATTTATTACAAAATTCAGAGTTGAATAATTCACGAGTCATAGTATGACTAAAGTTTGAAATTCTTACTTAAATTTGAGAATTTTTTGTAAGTAAGTTAAAATGGTTGCCGAGAGCCGAAAAAATTTCTAGCTTGAAGACAAGCAATAAATTTTTGAGTAACTGTATCAAAAACATCGTTTCAATTTAGGGCTTGCTGTTTCATTGAACAGTGACTACCAAGGGATTGAATCGATAAATTATAATTATTTAGTTATTTGTCGCGGAACACAACACCGTGGGAATTCTCAGCTAGCCAATTTCATGAATATACGTCAAGTCGCTTGTAAATTAGACATGACTTTCCATCGTATAATCGCAAAAAAAGCAATTATTTTTTATTACAAAATCATAAAATTAAATTACTAACATAATCTACTTACAGTTACAAATTGTTACACATTACACTTTTCTGCATTGTTTAAATAATGAACATCTCAAAAGTCGCAGAGGAACTTTTTGTGTCTTGTTTCTTTCACAGGGAGCCCCATCGAGGAAATACAGTAAAAAAAAGTACGTTCGGAATATTTAAATTTAGCCTTGTAGTTATTGATTTTTAAGTTTTGAGAATTATAAATTAAAATTTTAAGCTGGCATTTGATTTCTTGCTTACAGAATCTGTATTACGACGTCATTGCATACAGGTTTCATTTTTATAAACAGATACCGATTTATAACTTAGGAGTTATTCTTTCCTTTGAAACACCAGAAACAACCGTGTACTAGGTACAGGTTGTTGCCATTATTTCGTCGGCAAAATGTACTAAGCTACAATTTTCAAGATCAAGGAAAAGGTTTTGTTAAAGTCAAACCCTGAGGAACTACCAGTCCTAAAGACTGAGTTTGAGTGTTCAGTTCGTAGTGATTTAGAAGGATTTCAGAAACTTTAAACCTCTAATTTATTAATCAAATACAATGACCGTAATGAGTAACTAAATAGGTTGTCTTGAATTTAACAATGAGTAAAGAGTTGACTGTCCAAAATCTATTTTGTGACTGAATTAGACAAAAGTCTCGAATTCAAAATTAAAAAATAGGAACCAGGAACTAGAGTACAACTGGAATTCCAAGAATAGTTGTTGGAGGGGGATGCTTTATTCTCCCTTTTCAGAGAGTAAAGAACAAGAAGGAATGGTCAAACTGGACCTAAAGATTTGATTCCGATACGTTTGTCCAAATTATGAAATTAAGAATTGATTTCATTTGAATAATTAACAAAGTATCGTAAAATCATAAAAAAATGTTATCTACTGTTTCAGCAGGTTCATCTTTTCATCATATTTTATTTTAAGCAAACTCTATTTACTTCCTCTCAAAATATAAGTTTAAGTGCAAGTGGGCTGCGGATGCAAATGAAAGAAATCCAATTTCCTTTTGGGGCGATTTCTGTCGGCCTAAGTTCTTGTTTACTATGCTTTTTAAACGAGCTAATGGGCATAAATACTACTTGTACAATAAACTTATTATGCCTTTGTTTAATACACCGGAAAATTCAGATCTGGGGACCGGCTGCATGAAGTAAATATAGCTAGAACAACTCCTACGATTAGCTGGGACCAAAGGGGTTAGTGTGTAATTGCCGGAGGTCTGGTACACCCTTTATTACAACCTGAATTCACTATTAAATTTTCACATTGACAATAAAAGGCGGTCGTTTCGCTAGAATAGTGTTTTATGAATATTGTATCATTCATTTCTCTGTCATACGTCTCCTCACAGCCACAACCGTTTAGAAGACATGCCTATAGTCAAGGTTGCTATGAGGAATGATCCAAAAGTTCTCTAAGAGGTTAGCCCATAACTATTATTTTTAGGAAAATTATCAATTCTAAAAAAATAGCAAACCTTCGCTTTTGTAAACAAATTTAATTATTTTTTACTTCGAATTTTAAATTATTAACAGTTTCAAAAATATAATTTATTGAAAAATGTCGACCTGCATTAGTAAATCTTGTCGAAATAATTTTTAGTGTTAATAAAAATACACTAATAAAAATTTAATCAGTAAAACTAATATTGAAATTTAAAAATTATGTCATAGTAACATAATTTGAAATTATACTGGCTGACGAAGTGTCAGCAGGAAAAAAAATAAAAATTAAAAAAAATAATAGTTATGGGCTCTTGGAGGACTTTTGGATCAATCCTCATAGCAACCTTGGCTATACTGATGAAGGTTGATGAATGTTGATGAATAAAGCAAGTAGAATCCGTATAGTAATTCCAATTTTTTATATTCAGTACTAATAATTAACTCTTCGCACACTGTACAGCTAGTGATTGAGTCACGTGTGTCGTTGGAGTCATTGTCTACTCAATAAAGTTTTTCTTTTTGAAATTGAACTTGGTACTACTCATCAATCATTGGAATAATTGTGGCAATTTGACAACGCCGATACCACTCCTTCATAGGCGCCTGGACTAACTTACACAAAATTGATACATAGTAAGTTAATCTAAGTCAGCCCTATGCTGTTCATGCTTGAAATAATTTATCCAAATCTACATTTGTTATTTAGTGGGAAATATTTTAAATTTTGATTTAGATCCGCATGTTTCATTTCTCAATACTTGTATTTAGTTCATTCATTAAAATTCCGACAACGAATTTAATATTTGTATTTCCAACATAAAAGGACAAATTACTTTAATTTGTTTTTCTGTCAATCTATAAAAAGATTAAATTCGATTACACAGCATAACTTTGCAGTAAAGTATTCACTTTCTTTGTATACACATGGAAACCTTTAAGTGTTTATCACTGAAACTTCTATTTTATACAAGGCTCTTTGACAACAGAGAAATTTGATAACGTTATGTCATATCTCAACAATTAGAAAAATTTCTATTCGAATATTTTTGTATCAATAGACTCAACGACAAACAAACAGATTGATTAGTAACTTCAAATGTTAAAATTCGCAGTTGCTAGCCAACGGAGCTCTTATTGGTGACTATAAGTCAGCAGTAACACTTTTAACAAAAACGGGTTTGTTAGGAGGGTATTACATAAACTTATCAACAGTCACTCAGTTATTGTTTTGCGAAGTCTAACAATCTTGGTTTTATATATAGAAAATTATTTGACGTTACTGATAATAATGTTGAATCTCTGTTGGCTTTGTTATATTTGGGGTTCGGAGTTAGGCCATTTCAAAGTTAAAATTATTTATTAGACTTAAGAAATTTAAAGACCTACTTCAAATTTCATAATTAGTATTAGATGAGCAACAATGAAATATAATAATTTGAAAGAAAATAATAAAGCTCCCGTCATCCAACGATAAAGAAAAACTGTCCTCAGATTTCCAATTTTCCGTTTCTAACCGCTATATTGAACTGTAACTTATTTTTTGTTGTAGAATAGTTAACACATACTTAGTTTGTTATGAATAGATCTGCATTTGGTTGCTTCATCAGGTCAGAGTATAAACTTAGCGACTTATTTTTCAAATTACTTACACCCCAATTCGCAACAAAAGAAGATGAAACATAAATGCACGACTTTTTATGCAAACCATAATTTTGTCTATCAAATTTCCTTCAACATTCCACTGATTCTTCTATGATTTGCTTTGTATCTTGAGTTGTGACTTTTTCGACCAGTTGGTGAATTGATTGTTAATTACAGCTGTTGAAGCTGTTGCTGCTCCTGCTGTTGGAGAGTCCCATGATAACAAAAACAGGTACTCCATGGATTATAACAAGAGAGCGACATTATATTTATTCCAAAGTTATTTGTTTGTGATCCGATCAACCCAACCTATTGCGTCCCAGCCGAACTAGGCATCAGAATCTCAAAAAATATTTTTAAATAATTACAAACATTTCACAAATTTTGAAAATATTAAATATTTGCATATATGTAAAAAAATTCACATTTGACTATTTACCGTAAATTTGTAAACAAATTTAAGCATTGTAAAAGCGGATAGTTTGGGCTTGATAAATGTTGGATCTTATGATAGGTACTGGCTACTTTAAACCAAGGCCTCGCACTTCTCACTGACAGAGTGAATTAAATCCAAAGTGTTCAAAATGACAATTGCCTCGTGTCCAACAACGACATATTTTGCTTTATTACATTTTTCTTACACAAACAAAAACAAAACTTAACCCTGACAGTTGTAGTCCCCTTTGAACCTTTACCAAATTCAACGAGCCACACCTTTCTCAATTGAATAGAGAGTGTGTACAAAACTATGTAATCTCGAACTTAGTTCATAGATGGATATGACAATGATGAGAGCGGGGTGATTCTTTTTTCCATTACTTCAAATTTACCACCTCAAAGTCATTTTTGCAACATGTCTCATCTCACTTTAACTAGTCATATACAACCTTCACATAGGCTCTAACACGCATTAAAGAAGAAAGTGAAAACGAAACCATAGGTATAAGTGCTCAAACATTCTACACCGAGAACCGGAGAACAAATTGCCTTAAGCTGTATGAAGGAGCTGTATAAAATCCAAATTTACTTTGAACATTAGACAAAGCACTCTTCTACCAACAAAATTGCAAAGGAGTGTGACGTATCTACTAAATAAATCCAAGGATAGCATATCCCGAATATTTCGTTGACAACAACAAAAAAATTAGGAAGAAATTTATGGTTGTTGCTAGTATGATTGCCATAGCAGGGCAAACTACTTGTAATTAGATTACATGTAATCGCATTACGTAATCTAATTACAAAATTGTAATGCATTATTGTAATTTGTAATTGATAACTTCGGACAAGTAATTTATAATAATAATGCAAGCTAATTAATGTTGGTATATCAAACGCTAACTTTTCTGCAAATGTAAGTTGTAATTTAAAATGTAATTTAATTACAGTAATTTGTATATTGTATTTTTGTAAACCTAACTTTTTGTAGCTAGTCGAGCTTCACAAAGTTTTCGTCTATCACGACGCAGCGCCTTCTCATATCTCCAATAAAACCACAACGTTTGGTCAGGAATTTGGGATGCGATTGGGTTTGACGATAATATCCTAAAGCAGAAATACCTGTGGATAGACCTGATACAAGTTCTATTAATTTTTTTACTTTGATTTCCTGAAACAGAAGCTTCATTTGGAAAGAGCTACCACTTATTAAGGAAGTCTAGAAACTTGTATAGCAAGTGTGGATCAATGTTACAGAAGAAACGCTATAAAATATGTTCAAATCCTTGAGACAACGTTCGTTGCTAGTTGAGGATCCGCATGTGGAACATATTAAGCAAGTAAAAAATTTATCCCTGAAAGATTAATTTTTCAGAAATTTTTTTCTGGTCAAATAAACTAGGAATGACCATCTGTAGCAAAGGCAATGGGAAGAGAGTTTTGCACATGCCCCTTGCTGAAAAAAAAGAGAAGTGTTTTTTGCAGAACACGTTGCTAGTTTAAATTTTTGCTGGGGAACAACAATAAAGTTTCAGAAAGACAGTTGAAAAGTAGCATACCAAGTTAAAAGAATTAAGCCTCTACTATCAATAAATCAAAAGTTATGATTTTTTGAAAATTGAAAATTTTTGATGTTATTTTGAAAAGCCCATCTCTTAGTTTAGAAAATAACCACCAATCATGAGTTCGATGGATGTTCGAAGGCTGAGTCACCNTATCAATAAATCAAAAGTTATGATTTTTTGAAAATTGAAAATTTTTGATGTTATTTTGAAAAGCCCATCTCTTAGTTTAGAAAATAACCACCAATCATGAGTTCGATGGATGTTCGAAGGCTGAGTCACCCTTTCATATCTGTATTTTTAAGTTAAACATTTCTAATTTCTGTCCTTGGCTACTGTTTAATATATGACTCACCAGTCCAAGGGTTTCTAAGAATTTCTGTCTTTCTATTTCTCTAAATACTTATTTTTCAATAAAGGTCAGTTAGTTCATTTTCAAACTTAAAGAAGCAAAGTCACTCTAACAAGTTACTCAACATGGTAGCAGTAGCCAGTGGTTCCAATCCACAATAGTAGGGTTAAACAATAGTAAACCTAGGTCTCCTTCACTCTAAGTATAATCCAGATTGCTACAATTGAACAACTGAACTAGTGGGAAGTAACAAGTGCTGTCTACCTCACTCTACGTAATTGTTACAATTCTAACAATTGAACTACTGAACTGGTGGAAAGAAATAAGTGCTACACAAAGCTCACGAAGAGCAGAAATCGAGGCTAAGCTAAGCCCTGCCGGATTAGTAAACTTGGTAACAAATAAATAAACAGCGCATTAATAACGCATTGAAACAAACGATCATAAGGCTATTGTTACGCAATTACGCAATTTACTTTGATTAACCCGTCATTTGCTGAGCCAGCTCTTAGAGCACAAACTAACGTCACTAAGTAAATTTGAAAGAGCAATAGTGCGAAACCCCGTGTCATTCACCTTACTACGCAGTCAGTTTCTACGAAAGTTAACTAACAAACGCCACACACCCAGTCACTCAATCTCTACTGTCAAGGCATCCGCCACCTATATCAGAAAGCTTCTTCAGATTGAAGGTTGAAATCGGTTATAAGGTGTCACGGGTGTCTGCCGTGGAGTAACGATTGACTAAAGGCTTGTGTATAAGTTTGGCGGAGAAAACTAAAGTGAAAGGTGTTAAAATCTAGATCGAAAGTGACAGTACTGTAATTCTTAAAGTGAAACAAACATGAGCAAGGTAAATGATATGAGGCAAGTGGTCATCTTAGATGACACAAATTATAGGCAATGGAAATTACAATTAACACTTGTGCTGAAGACAGCAGAATTGTGGGATATTGTTAGCGGTGCGACACCGAAACCAAACGTCGCAGCAGATGTATCACCTTAGGAAAAGAAGGACATCAAGACGCAGTCGATCATAGTACAAACTTTGGGAAAGAATCAAACGTCCTTGAAGGATATCAACTCTGACTCAAGTACGTTGAACAAGAAACACACTTTAGCTCAATTTTTAAATTACAAAGTGGGGAAAGATCAACCGGCTCTGAAAGTCTGCAGGGAAATTAAAGAACTAGCCGGTGCACTAAATGACATGGGTGTTAACATGGACAATACCAGGGTAATAACTAAAATTATATCCTCTCTACCAAATGAAAAATATCTCGCTTTTAAGAAATCATGGGACAGCGTCCCTGAAAGCTCACAAACAATGACAATGCTTCTGGCGCGCCTTAGAAAAGAAGATCTAGAACAATCTTATTTGGAACCAAGGAAATCTCATAGCAAACAATCAGCAGCGTTTGGAACACATACTCCTACAGGCACATATGGCACAACTGGATCGCGGGAAAAGAATAGAAGCAACATAGAACAACTAAAGAAACGAACAAAATGCAATAACTGTGGCAAATATGGGCACTGGAAAGCAGAGTGCCGAGCTCCACGGAAGCAAGGGATTCAAACAGGTCAACAACAGTCAAGTACTCAGGTTCGCTCACAGACTGGAGAAAGTCAACGGTACTCCCATCAGAACTCGCGGCCAAACTCGCATCAAGAAAATCAAGACAGACACACACAAGGTGAAGGTTCTCAGCATAATACGGCTCACCTATCAAATGCTTTCAAGGTAAACTGTGATGCTATATTCGACCCCAAGACATCCTGGATCAGTGATTCAGGAGCAACTCAGCATGTTAGTGGCCAACGATGGTGGTTCCATGACTATACTTCTTTTCTGACCTCGAGATCTGTCTCACTAACAGATCAAAGTGAGGTCAAAGCAATTGGAGTGGGAACAGTTCGACTGCTGGGAACGGTAGCTGTGTTCCAAAATGGAATGTATATAATGAAATTTAAGCCAATGAAAGTTTCAGCATTTAGCTCTCGTCTCGCCATGACGAAATTATGGCATGAACGGATGGCTCACATCAATGTGAAATATATCCAAGAATCAGTCAAAAGAGACGCAATAGGAAGAGTTCCATTATGTGAAGTAGATGGCCAAATCTCATGCGATGCCTGCCATTTTGGCAAAGAATGTCGGAAACCATTCCCATCTGTGAAACTACAAACTCTAAGAAAACCTGGAGAGAAGATTCATGGAGATCTCTCCGGAAAGATGCCTACAGAATCACTCGGAGGAGCAAAATTCTTTCTGCTTCTAAAAGATGACTGCACAAGTTTCCGTATCGTATATTTCTTAAAACACAAAGATGAAGCAGCGACCTGCATACAGAACTTTATCAAGATGATTGAAAAACAGACTGGAAATTCAGTAAAGGTGTTTAAATCCGACAACGGGACTGAGTTTGTAAATCAAACTCTCAGTAAGTTCTTTCTAGAATATGGAATCATCCATGAAACCACGAGTCCCTATTGTCCCGAATCCAATGGGAAAATTGAGCGGGACATGCGCACGCTTAAAGACTCAGCACGAGCAATGATGGTTCAATCTGGATTATCTGAATTCTTGTGGGCAGAGGCGATCTCTACTACTGTTTACATCCACAATCGCCTGTTGAATTCACAGAGCCTTGATATGACTCCGTTCGAAAGAATATTTAACAAGAAACCATCCGTTCATCACTTACGCGTCGTTGGGTCTACAGCCTTCGCACAAATTCCAAAGGAAAGGCGTCAGGTATGGGATCCAAAAGCAGCTAAAATGTTCCTGGTTGGATATGATCGTAATTCAAATCACTATCGCTTGTATAACCCTAATAACCGTTCTATTATCATTGCGAGGAGCGTGACATTTGAGGAATATAGAGGAGAAATACGTCATCTGCTCCAAAGCGAGATCAATGAAGAAACTGAATCAGGAGGCTCAGACTCTTCAGAAAGTGAAACAATCATTGCCAAACCAGACTCAGAATTGGAAGAGAGAAATGAACTAACATTGGAAGATGGCACGAGAATCACTGCTCCTCAAGACATAACTATTCTCATAAAAACGCCTACTGGAAATATCAAAGCTAAAATTCCAAGTCAGGGTTCAACAACAGTAAAGCTTCCAGCCAAAGTCAAAGCACAGCCAGAGCGAGTACTGCGACCTCGCTCATCTCTCCGTGCTCCAAATCTTTTATCTTACAAACCAAATGCAACAATCACATTTGATGAACCTCTAACTTTCGATGAAGCTCTATCATTCAAAGAATCAGCTGACTGGAAACGTGCTATTGACTCAGAACTATCAAGCCACGAATCAAACCAAACATGGGAAATTGTAAAGCTCCCTTCTAACACTAAAACAAATATTTTGGACAGTAAATGGATCTTCAAGAAAAAGCTAAATCAAGACGGAACCATAGACAGATTCAAGGCAAGGTTGGTCACACGTGGTTTTCGCCAAAAATATGGAATAGATTACGGTGACACTTTCTCACCCGTCTGCAGATTTGAATCTATTCGTCTGGTCCTTGCTATCGCAGTTGCAAAGAACTACTTCATCAAACAGTTCGACGTCGCTACTGCATTTTTACACGGAAAACTTGAGGAGACCATTTACATGGAACCCCCACAAGGTCTTGAAATTAAACCCGGATTTATCTGTTTATTGCGCAAAAGCCTCTACGGTTTAAAACAAGCCCCAAAATACTGGAATACTACATTTGTAACATTTTTGGCCGAACTGAACTTGATTCCAAGTAAAAGTTATCCCAGCGTTTTCATTGGTTCATTTGCAGGAGCATTTCTCATCATCATTCTCTATTTTGACGATGGATTAGTTTTCTCCACAAATAAGAAGGCAGTTGATCAAATAATAGAGCAAATTTAAAAAACATTTGAAATTAAAACATTTGAGCAAAAACACTTCGTGGGACTAGAAATTTACAGAGATGAAGCATCTGGTGGCATTATTCTAACGCAGAGAAGTATGATTAGAAACTTGCTAGAGCAATTCAACATGCAGGATTGTAAAGGAGCCACCATCCCAATGGAACCAAACCCAAATCTGAATCTAGCTACTGTTGGTGCTGGCGACAAGAACATTCCGTTCAGAGAACTAATTGGCTCTCTCCTCTTCATATCACGCACAACCAGGCCGGATATCTCGTTTGCTGTTACTAAGTTAGCTCAGTACTCAGCAGATTATGATGAAAATCACTGGAACGCTGGGAAGAGGATTGTTCGCTATCTCAAAGACACAATTTCATTCGGACTAGAATTCAAAGAAAACACTCAACTCACCCTGACAGGATACACTGATTCAGACTATGCGGGGGATGTGAGAGACCGAAAATCAACAAGTGGTATTGCCTTCTTATTGGGAACATCACTTATTTCATGGATCAGCCAAAAGCAGAAAATTGTGGCAATGTCATCAACCGAGGCAGAATACATCGCTCTCGCAGTTGGGGCAAAAGAAGCCGTTTGGTTGAAAAATTTCTTATACGAACTCGGGTTTCCTCAGAGTTGTCCAACTGAAATCTTCATCGACAACTAAAGCGTCATTCGTCTTGGGTATAACCAGGAATTCCACAATAGAACAAAGCATATAGATGTCCGCTTCCATTTTGTTTGTCAGCTGATTGAAGAAAAGAAAATAGAACTCGAGTATATCTCAACGCAAGATCAGACAGCTGACGTCTTCACCAAACCTTTAGCAAAGAACAAATTTCAAGAAATGTGATCGGCTCTCGGAATGAAGAACTTTGAAAATGAGGAAAAATTAAAAGCTCCTACCACCAAGTCCGGAAAAAGCACAAAGACTCTAGGAATTCTAAATTTTATCTCACTGTTGATGTTGATTTTAGGAGTCACGTGCCCTTGCTCGCCAATGCTTCTCCAGACCACACAAGCTGTTCTCTGGAGGTCTAGCTCAACACCAGTCACTCAAGGAAACTACCGGGTAATGCTCACTATCAAACTAATCAATCCCTGTCAAGTACTGAGTGAAACCGTAATCCATCGTGACATGCTCCGCGACATCAAGCAACAGTGTGAAAAGTTGTATGAAGAAGCTTTTGTTGAGGAACTGACAAAGCTGTGTCCTGTGGAGAATAACAGGACTGTACTGATGCGCTCAAAACGGTTTATTATTTCACTCACAATTGGGCTAATCGTCGCAACAATTTTGGCCTCAGTTGGTATTGCAGCAACGACAGTGGCAGTTACCAACGCAGTAAAAATTAACTCCCTGAATCAAGTGATGTCTGAGCAAATGATGAAAGCTGACGAAATGAGTAAGAAGCTGGATTTTATCGAAGCAGAAATTAACACCATAAGACGTGAAATGGACAAAATCATTCAACGTCTGGAGGATCAAGAGACCGACCTCAAAAAGTTTAAGGATAAACACGCTTTTCCAGTTTCCTTATCTCCATGTTAACAACCCAACTTATGATCGCTAAACAAGTTATGCATGAGGCGAAACGTCAGATGAAAGCTGGAAAAATACATGCACCGTTTTTGGACTATTTCAACTTTTCACTGCCATGCGAAGATACTTGCCCAATTTCGATGGCAAGAGTGAGACATTGCTATGTCAACCCAAACCGAGAAGAATGTTCGCTTGATTATGACGNTTGCTATGTCAACCCAAACCGAGAAGAATTTTCGCTTGATTTTGATGTACCTATAATTAACAAAACTCTTCATCTTGTAGAAGCCGACCCGTTCGACCTCATGGTTAAAAGCGACGACAAAAATGTAGAGTGATATATACTGGACCAAGGAATGCCATCATTTCTGAACATGAAGGCTGTATCACAGGAATTAACATAAAACCCCAAGCAACCCATGACATGATTCTCTTTCCTACCACAGGTTGCCTCTCACAAANTGCCTCTCACAGACGAAACTTCCAAATGAGACTAAATATTTCAAAGTAGAGGGGTGTGCCAAATCTCACACAGGTGATGAATCGGACTACATCCAGGTGAAGCCGCACTATAGTTCAAACTTTATATATTGCCAAGGAAGTTCTCTGGAAATCGATGGGAAAATTGAGAAATGTCCAGACAGCGTCTTCATACTACGTGTCACGGCCTCTTTCAAAATCAACAACATGACCTTTGTCGGAACAACCGTTCATCTTGAGCATCAGGAAAAACTGGATCCATTGTTCACACTCAAGACAAACTGGCACTTTCGCCCCCAGGTGAACATTTCAGAGTTAAAGCATTCCCACTTCAACGAAAATGAGAAGAATGAAAACTCTAAGACATCTCTTGATCATCCTATGACATGGGCCACAGGAGTCATCTCAGTGATCACTATACTACTATTCATCCTGCTGGCCTACATCATTGTCCGGAACCGTAAATTCAAGATTTCGGTCATCGCTCAACCAGAAGAAATTCAAATGGAAAACTTAGAAACTCAAGATTGGGAGGGAGTGTAGAAAATAACCACCAATCATGAGTTCGATGGATGTTCGAAGGCTGAGTCACCAAGTGACCCTTTCATATCTGTATTTTTAAGTTAAACATTTAATATATGACTCACCAGTCCAAGGGTTTCTAAGAATTTCTGTCTTTCTATTTCTCTAAATACTTATTTTTCAATAAAAGTCAGTTAGTCCATTTTCAAACTTAAAGAAGCAAAGTCACTCTAACAGTTCAACACTTAGTACATCCACTTAAAATAGGATGAATTTGCAACAATTATAGGATGAATTTCCTTCTGAGATTCTCAACTCATTTCAACTTTTATACTCTTAAAAATTAACNTTTGCAACAATTATAGGATGAATTTCCTTCTGAGATTCTCAACTCATTTCAACTTTTATACTCTTAAAAATTAACTTTTAGCAAATAGGAATTCTACTTTATGAAACTAAACCCGAACTGAAATTCATAATTTGATTTATAATTACTAATTATTAATTTATTATTATAAGGACGCCGTTTTGATGCATTTGCATAATATTAGCAAAGCAACACTGAATGGTTATACTTATGGAGTTCACGAATCCTAAAACACATTGCCGATTAACTCAAAGTTAAATCATTATTTTTACTTACTTGAAGTTGAATTTTATAGAAAGATATTTCTCTAAGCTGAATAATAAAAACGTTTAAAATTTGATGCAATTTTCATATTTTTGNAATTTTATAGAAAGATATTTCTCTAAGCTGAATAATAAAAACGTTTAAAATTTGATGCAATTTTCATATTTTTATGAACATTTCTTATCTATACAAGCTATTATTGATAAGTTCTAATCGAAAACGCATCCGCTAATTTCGAAATTTGGTTGCCGTATAATAGGTTATAATTTTATTTAAAACGCCATTTTCTCTTATCATACACACTTTATAAGAAATTTCAGTTCAAAATACCAAATTTTAATCTTATCCACAAAATGATTTCCTCAATTTCGAGAATAAAAACGACGTCCTTGATTATTACTTTAATGTTGTTTCGAAGTGACTAGTTAGTTTCATTGTTGACGTCTTTCACGATCTCCGAAATTAAACAGTAGACCGGCTCAGAGCCGAAGTTTTAAAAAAATGTCAAAGTTAAAGAGCAAATGATTGCTTGACTATTTTGAGAAAATATAATTTTAACGAACATTAAAGCTACATATTTATTTGTAGAAAAATATGATATTCAGTCCCGAAATTGAACTTAGATNATTTTAACGAACATTAAAGCTACATATTTATTTGTAGAAAAATATGATATTCAGTCCCGAAATTGAACTTAGATATCGATTTTGACCAACGCTTTTTAGATCGTTTAGAGCATCTGAGCATTTGGCGGCTTCTTTTATTCGTATTTTTCTACACTGGCAAGAGGCTCGTTGGCAGCAAAACTTTAACTGAATGACAATATAATAAAATAAAGAACGGTAGTGAAATGGATGCTGTGAACGGTTTTTTCAGTTAAAGTTTTCATTTTCTACGAATGACCGAAATTTTTCTTAACACTCACTTCACTTATTCATGCCCACTCACTTATTGTTTTTGGTAAACAACGTAGCTAGGTATTTCAGCCGATTTTTTTTTGTGAAATAAAATAATAAATTAGTATTTTTAGGCACTATGATTAAAGGGTGAAAATGTTTAAATTTATTGAAAACAAAGTTGTTCACACATAATTCGGAAATTCTTTGAGATAAATATTCAGAAAAATGTTGTTAGAAATGTTGATAGAAATAATTGATTTTTACTAAATCATGATTTTAGCTCTGGCAATTGTGAAATAACTAAAGCAAAATTAATGTCTACTGCTTTACAATCAAAGTTCTCACAAGTTTAGCGTCTAGAGTTTACTATAAGTAATTAAAAAAAGTATTGTTTCAAAATTCTCTGCATTGCCAAAGGCACAAAGTGGGTAGGCACCAGTGGGTGAAGTCATAGGCGATCACTAAAGTTGAATAAGCTTTAAAGAAAAGCGCCAAGAGCCTTCGGCTAAAAGCCGCGTCTCAAAGGCTCTCAGAGTTTTGAAGACCTGAGTCTGAGCCTTCGAAAATCTAAGAATCTGAACCCAAAAAGCTTATTGAGTTTGAGCGGCACACTAATTCTTATTGACCCATTGAACAATAAATTTATTGTTGTCCATTCTCAAAAACTGCTTTATTTTCAGTATTCACAAGAACTAAAAAAAATGTATAAAAGACTTGTCTTAAACAAATTATAATTAAAATTATGATATAAAAACATGTAAATTCGGTGCGAGATGTTTCTAACATATTTTTTTATTTTGTTGAAACATTTATTGCCTGAAAATTTGATTCACATTGTGGAAAAGTTTCGTTGAAACAATTATTAACAAAGAATATACTGCGTGTAGTTTTGTATTCTTTTTGGTCATTCTGAAACCTCAATCTTCCAACCAAATTTTCTGTCCGACCTATACAAACGCCTCCCAATACATTCTTTCTTGTGAACCAAATTAGGATCATTTGTTCTATTTTTGAGCGTTTTTGAAATGCGTCTATGCTATCCGGGTAGCATCACCTCAGACATCCTCTCACCGCACCGGTACTGGTGTCTACTTTTACGATGGGGACATTTTTTTTTGGTTTGACACTCTTCAAGCCAAATTTCTACACAAAAGTCCTATAACAACTTTACACAAGAGCAACCTTCCTAGTCGTCATTAAATCCTGCTGATACATGACTCTTCGTTCAGAACAACCGTTGTTTGAAATATAGTATACCAGAAATGGTGGTAAATGCAGTAACTAATTAATTTCATATACAGTAAGAAGTTTACTAGCGATAGTGAATTTCACAACAGATTTATTTCTTGATGATAATAGATTGTTTCTGATTGTAATTTTTATCCAGTAAACCCAATTTTAAATTTCTGTTGATTTATTCTTTACATTTTTGAATAGTACACTTATTCCTATTGCTTGGCGAACGGAAGGAAACCCCAGTATTGCTGATTGGGATTATAAGCATCCGCGTCACCCAGAACAACTCCAGCATTATCGCTATTAAGACAAGAAACCCAATTAATCTATGTAACACCATAATGACACTTTTTTGAGTTTACTCAAGAATTCCTGCAAATTTAGTTACACCGGCCAGAGAAGTTTTGAGGTTACAAGCCAACCCAGTGGAGTCGACTAGCCATGACTGATCCAACGAACTGTTACTTTGTCCCTATAAGATCGAAGCATACAACTCAGAGGTGTATTCAAACTTTCTGCCTAATTATGAGATTAAGTAAATACTTACCATAGTGAGATAGTTTCCAGAATAATACAAAACAAAATTGCTGTATTTGACAGACGTAAACACAAATCTTCCATTTGTACCTTGTTAGTAATAGTTTAAATTAGCAAATTCAGCGATTTGAGTAATTATATCGGCCTGTAATTTACCTATAGTGGCATTCCATAGCTGATCATCGGACATTGTTGATGGATCGAATGGCATCATGTCAATGGCCACACCATCGATTTCACTAGATGGAGCAGTTATCGCAAACTATATATACCAAAGTTTTATTTAAAACTCAAAAAGAAATATTTGATTTGGATAATTTTGCTTTACATAGTTAGAGCCAACGATAGCATACGCTGACCCACTTTGAATGTCACATATGCCGGGATAAAGATGAGCTGATCCAGGCAACTCGGCAGGAATCTCAGTAGGACATTCGCAGTTTGAAGGATCAGTAATATATATTTCAGAAAATGTCCAATATTGGGTGTCATCGTCATTTACCACCAATCTTTTATCACTATTTTATTAGTGAAGATGAATGATAATTTCAAAATTAATGGTTATAGTTCGTCGTTTGCAAAGAATTAAATGGGAACATCTCACCTAATCCCTAAGAATTTTGTGCCATTTGAGGTTTTTATGTGATAATTCACTAAATCGGCAGTTTCAAGGGTCCAGCCTTGGTTTGGATCATTGTCTTGAACATCTTGCTATCGGATCATGAATATTCGATACATTTTTCAAATTATTCATGTTACATATATTGTTAGCTTAGTTACATAGATGACAACAGATTCCGGTGTATTAGTCAACAAGAGTCCTCCGGGCAAGATTGAAGTAAATTTGTATGTATTTGTGGCAGCAGCTAGAAGAAATAATTTTATTAAGTACAATCCTGCCGTTAATTTAGATGGCCAGTTTTCGACTCAAATTTTTCCGCCTATGTCAAAACCTTATAAAATATTTAATCCGTCATATACACTGAGTATTTGAAATCAATGATGATAAACTACTTTTAAAGGAACCAAAAATAAACCAAACCCAGACTACGTTACCATAGCTAACCTTAAACGACAATAACAGTATATTTAGCACTATCGGTTACTACAACCCTTATACATTTTGCCTCTTGTTTCAGTAGGTTTATTTAAACAACTATGTAAGCTTACATTGCAGTGATGCTACCTAAATTTAGTTTGTTCATTTGAATATCTTTCAAATCTTACATTGCAGTGATACCACCCAAATTTGGTTTTTAGCTTGGGCTGTTCCTTTCTTACGCCATGTAGTTACTGGATTGTTATTTCGGGCAATCTCACCAACTACATCGAGAACCTATTGCAAAAAAATGTAACAACAAATTTGCTCAGGATGAGTTTCGTTGTTTACCTTATCATTGCTAGTACTTTTTATGAAATACGCAAGCCCTGGTGTCACTGGTCCTGCTTTCGTTCCAATAGCTGTTGAAGAGCTCCCAGGGTAACATGCGCAGGTGTTCAACGGATTAGAAGTTTCCACTGGGACCGTTTTGGAGAAAATCCAAAGATTCGGGTTGCTTGAATTATTGAGGACTAGTATAACTTGCCTACTATGTCTTTGTCACAATTGTCATAATTATAGACGTGGAATACTTCCTTAATTGCACATATTAGCAATACTTACCCTACATACTGTAGACTATATTTGTCGTCCATCGTCGTAATTGTAAATGTTTTTGAATTATTTCCAAATTGTTTAATGTTCCAAACTTGGTTATATGCGCTATTNATCGTCGTAATTGTAAATGTTTTTGAATTATTTCCAAATTGTTTAATGTTCCAAACTTGGTTATATGCGCTATTAAATTTCTGATAAATAGTTAATCAACATTAAGTTAGGTTGGAATATGTATGGATCATATGAATAAGTCGTAATAAATCTTACATGGAGAATGACACCCATGGATTCAGGGTTATCGTTAATAATAGNATCGTCGTAATTGTAAATGTTTTTGAATTATTTCCAAATTGTTTAATGTTCCAAACTTGGTTATATGCGCTATCAAATTTCTGATAAATAGTTAATCAACATTAAGTTAGGTTGGAATATCTATGCATCATATGAATAAGTCGTAATAAATCTTACATGGAGAATGACACCCATGGATTCAGGGTTATCGTTAATAATAGCAGTCAAGAAAAAGCTGAAGTCTTTTGTGGAAACAATACGGTACCCACCCGTAGAAGCTAATAAGGAAATAAGTAGTTAGTCAAAAATTTTGTCGTTTTGGTGCAAGCGAATACGTGCAGCTGTATTGACTTTATTTTAAAAATTTACCACCCGGATTGTAACCTTAAACTGATTCAGTGTAGGTAACCAAATATGACAATGTGCAGGCTAGGCATTGGGATGGTGCAAGTCTATTTTTTCAAAATTGAGAATAGAAAAAAGGTTTTATATACCGATTTACCGGGGCAGCCTGAAAAATTGAGGAATTTTTCAGTGATGGCTGGTTTTCTAAATTTTCTACTTTGCATTAAATATGATAGCTTGACTTTCACTAAATTTCAGAAGTTCAGAAGCTTCATTCACTTCAAAAAATTTCCCATTTGACGGATTCTTGCCAACGCAGATTTTGATCAAATGACCTGTTTGCCTACAAGTTTCCCAAACACATAACGTCAGAAAGAGTTGGCGAATTGAAAAGAAAAATTTTTTTTGCTCTGATATCAACCACATAAATAGTGATACTTGAAATGCATAATCTGTTTGCTGTAAGCTACAATGATAAGAATACCAATTTCCAGCAGTATTGGTCATGTGGCTTAGAGTATAACGCTGAAATTTTTTCATAAAATTTCCAAATTTGTCAAGCATATGAAGGATGAATTCGTCAATTCTGATTAAAAAAAAAAGTTAAAAATATAGCTTACATTGTTGTAGTTGCCAAATTTGGTTAGAGGCGTCAAATTGTTTTGGAGGATATGAAATAACCGTAGCATTGTTCACCATTTGCCCATATGTCACATCTAGAACCNTCAAATGACCTGTTTGCCTACAAGTTTCCCAAACACATAACGTCAGAAAGAGTTGGCGAATTGAAAAGAAAAAATTTTTTTGCTCTGATATCAACCACATAAATAGTGATACTTGAAATGCATAATCTGTTTGCTGTAAGCTACAATGATAGGNTGAAATGCATAATCTGTTTGCTGTAAGCTACAATGATAGGAATACCAATTTCCAGCAGTATTGGTCATGTGGCTTAGAGTATAACGCTGAAATTTTTTCATAAAATTTCCAAATTTGTCAAGCATATGAAGGATGAATTGGTCAATTCTGATTAAAAAAAAAAGTTAAAAATATAGCTTACATTGTTGTAGTTGCCAAATTTGGTTAGAGACGTCAAATTGTTTTGGAGGATATGAAATAACCGTAGCATTGTTCACCATTTGCCCATATGTCACATCTAGAACCTAATTAGTAAAAATTAATAAAGTAAAACAAATAATATAGGCTGTTACTATTACTTCCATATTCAGACTCGCTATATAATATGATCCATAAGATTCCAACGATGGTAGGTCAGACTTTACTATGAGAATCATAGACAAACCATAGAGACACAAAGAAAGNCCATAAGATTCCAACGATGGTAGGTCAGACTTTACTATGAGAATCATAGACAAACCATAGAGACACAAAGAAAGAAACGCTGACGGCTTCATAGTTAGCAGCAAGGCTGATAAAATTTTAACTTGTGAAAAGCTGACTAAGTATAAGTCTACAACTAACAAATTTATCCAAAGCTGCCCGAANGATAAAATTTTAACTTGTGAAAAGCTGACTAAGTATAAGTCTACAACTAACAAATTTATCCAAAGCTGCCCGAAGTGGTATTGAATATTGAATGATGAAAATACTCGAAAATAAAGTGATTTTATAGGGAAATTTTTCATTAAAGTGAGGCAAATGCGAGTTGAAAATTCTGACATGAGGAAAAATACAGATTGTGAAAAATTATATATTAAAATTTATAGAATCTGGTATTTGTCCTTGCTACACAAACATTCAAGTTAATTTATTTCTATTTAAAATGTTTCCAAGTCTTATAGAAAGGGCTTTGTAAAGTCTAACTGACGGTTATAAGAATTTCAGTACTAATAAAATCTCATTTAATGTCAACTAAATTGGTTGTTCCCGGCATTGTGGTGGCTATTTTAACGTTAAAATAGACTTACGTTAACAATAACAATAACGTTAACTGTAGACTTGGGTGAGGTTTATTTAACCGCTCCCAGGTTAAAAGTAATCCAAAATGGCTAGATTTTTAGCTTTAAATCTGAGAGTACGTAATTTCGTAAGGACCAATGCATCTAATTAAAAAAATTTTTGAAATGTATATGATTTCATAAGTATTTAGACAAAAAGAACTTCCTTTTAATAGCGAAAGGGCGTTTCCTTTCCATTTTGTTCCCTGGTTTTTGAAACTGAGCGAACCATAGCGTTTCCTTTTCTTTCCGAGTTCATATTACTAAAGCGCGATACGGAAAAGAAATTGTTCGTAATATTCAAAAGCAATAATTAAACTTTAGTTTCAAATGTTACCAAGTTAACGTGTTTAAGAAGGTGTTCAATTTCCTAATCAATCTGACTCAAGCGACCATGACTTTGGGAATGATTCAATTTTAATGATTTAAATTAGGTGTAAAAATGAACNTGAGCGAACCATAGCGTTTCCTTTTCTTTCCGAGTTCATATTACTAAAGCGCGATACGGAAAAGAAATTGTTCATAATATTCAAAAGCAATAATTAAACTTTAGTTCCAAATGTTACCAAGTTAACGTGTTTAAGAAGGTGTTCAATTTCCTATTCAATCTGACTCAAGCGACCATGACTTTGGGAATGATTCAATTTTAATGATTTAAATTAGGTGTAAAAATGAACNTCAATCTGACTCAAGCGACCATGACTTTGGGAATGATTCAATTTTAATGATTTAAATTAGGTGTAAAAATGAACATCAAAGACAGAAATTTCCTTATTATCCATTGAATATTGCACCATTACTAAATAATTCTGAATTATTTGAATTTTATTAAGCATTATGCATTGCATTGCAAAGTTTCATTAAAGCTTTAACATCCAGAATAATATTTAAAATAGTGTAACAAATTTAACATGATATTGACTAGTAACTTAATTTACCATTCAAAGAATTCTTTATGAAATAAACATGTCCAAATTTAACTTTTCCTGCTATGTTGCCAATCGCAGTTGCAGGCCTTTTAGGATGACACAAACAGTTATCCGACGGCCTAAAGATAATCGTTTGGAGTCGTTTGAGAAAATATCCACGCACATAGTTCGTTCTCTGGGTTAATTTTTACTAGTCCCAATTGTGCATTATTCCTTTATCATGAACCAACAGAATTGTATACTAATTTCAATGACACATAGGTACTAGACTTAACCTGCACATTCGAGACTATACATCCCGTCGCGTGTCGTAATAGTGTATCCATTCCAAACTCAGGTTTACTAGCCATGTTTCAAGTTTGGTTGTTTGTCGGATATTTCCAAATCAGTTATTCACCAATAGATTATTGTTTTTTAGTATTATTGAATAGCTAGATATACTACATGAACAACAACTTCAATTACACCCATAGCGTTCTCAATAGCAGTCATTAGGTAGGCTTCATTTTTGGTTGATGCTATGTGGTAACTATGATCACCAATTGTGCACAAGAATATTTGTAAGTAAAACTTCTCGAAATTGTTAAATTAAGATTTCCGCCAAAAATTCAGAATTATTATTCCACTTTTGAAGGTTGGTACATGGCTAGTCACAAATAGGGATTGCAATTGGCGGGGAAATTGCCCCGACAACGGGGACGGGGAAAGACCCGTTTTCCCCGACGGTCCCCCGATTTTTTTTTGGAAATTCACCATTCACAACAAACTTTTGTGAAAAAAAATAATAATTATGAAAAAAATGTTTTAAACAAATAACCNGAAATTCACCATTCACAACAAACTTTTGTGAAAAAAAATAATAATTATGAAAAAAATGTTTTAAACAAATAACCAAAAGAAGAAACACAACTTAATTCTATTATGTTGATGTTATTTTCCCCGATCGGGGATCCCCGGCGTTTCCAGGAAATCTATTTCCCCGAAATCCCCGATTCCCTGATCGGGGACGGTCTTCAATTGCAATCCCTAGTCACAAATATCATTGACAATTTGTTTTGGATGAATTTTGCTGAAATTTGGCTTACTGTTGAATTTTCATCCCGTGAATAAATTCTTTATAAAACAAAAAATATATACCGCAAGATTTTCTCGCTAGTGGTCATGCTCATTGCTCATAGTGGTGTGCGATATATTTACCTGTGCTAAAATTACGCGATAAATTTTCTTGTTAGGTTGTTTATTCTAATCTTAGATTAATCTATCTGTAACTCATCTACCATTATTGGTTAAACTTTCGCCACTTCTAGCGGTCAAACCACTTGGTGTATGTTGTTGTATCAAATACAAAACAAATGATTTCAGATCTGAAAACTTCGCTGTATGTCGAACTTTAGTCAAATACATCTGCAAAATATTGGCCATGCCATTTATGCTTAGTCACGTTATAAAATTCTAACACAATTGTTTCGAAAAGGAATTTGACCTCAAACATGTTATCACTGCCACCAACTAACCGCTCAGCTAGTTTATCATAGGATGCGAATTTTTCAACTTTGATTAGCATTCTACAATAGTTAAAAATAAAAATTAAATAATCATACTTACACCTTTTGACTTTCCAAATTTGGTTTTGATTTCCAAAATGTTGCGGAAAAAATACAATCACTTTAATATTGTTGCTAACAATATACAGCTCTTCATCTAGCACCTGAGATTTAAAATAATCAAGAAAAGCAATAAAGCATTGAGGGTATTAAATATTTCATACTTCCATTGCAGTATTTCCTATAAAGTAGCTTTCATTATGTTCCACTCCCTGAAACTCAGGCTGTGCAATAATTAACATTGTCAGACATAGGAGGCACAAGACGGACCCATTAAAGTATTCATAGTTGGCAATAATGTTGATGAATACTAGTCAAAAGAAAGTTAAGTCAGCTTAATAGTATCAAGACTGGCCTTAAGCTTTTCGGTCAAACAATAATGTACCCACAATATTACACAAAGCCAATCAGCACTCTTCTTATCTCCAAAGGTAACCGAAACCTAAACCTAAATTTAACAACACCAAAATGTGAATTTTGAACTAACTAATTTTAAAATTATTAATTTCACGCAACCAATTACCTAATTTTAATTTTATTCTTTATTTATTCAATCATTTAACTCTGTGTGTTAAATTCAAATTCGATTTTGATGACATAGGAGTATAACAAAGTATTCACTACAACTATACAAATGTGGCATTTACGTCATGTCTGCAAAACAGTATTACAAATTCAATCTCATTCAATAAATTTTTCATTCTTGAAACGAATACTTCCCCATCTACTTGAGAGTGTAGGACGAGTCGTACCTAGCACTCGCTTGATGAAAGTTTTGTGAATCTCTAAAGCTCACGCAAGGGATGCTCTTTTATCAAACTTCAACGAAACTCAAAATAACCTAATTTTTGCCCAAGTCCTATGCATATCATAGATGAACCTCTGAACGACTCGTAAAACTTTTACCCATATCTCACAAAAATATCGCCTAGTAAACCTAAAATACTTAGTTCGTTCAAAAATAATTCTAAATGTTTCTCTTCAACTCAAATCCGTCAACTCAATAGAGAGATAATGTTGTATTCAAAATTTAAATAGTTCAGTTAAGGAAGGCACAAGGGAACTACATGAGGTAATCAAAAAATTGTGATTATACTCACATTTAGAGTGTGAGGTCATCCTCACTTTTGTCATTCAAAATATGGACTGCGTTAACGTTGAGTTTGAGACTGGATAGTACCAATGTTGAGTCTAGCTTCAGCTGAGGTTGATTTGAACATACCAAATCGTGAATTTTAATGTTGATCATAACCGAAAAACTAGATGAGATTTCATTTAATATATCACCGTCAGTATCATAATACAAAAGTCTTCATGGGATCATTGTACCTCGGATTTCAAGGTTCAACGAGTGTGGGAATCCTAAGAAAAGTTCCAAATATTGAAACCAGCTTTTGAATCACGTGGCAATGACATTTTGGTTTTGAAAATGGAAAAAGCTTTTCTGTAATAATTTGATGTACTCACTCGTAACGTGCTGTGCTTAAGCCAGACTATCACACATTTAAAAATTGATGTAAGTATTTAGTGAAAATTTTAGAATTCTTTAAGTTTGCACCTCGTTACCTCTTCTTTGACGGTTAACTTTTATTTGCCGATCCTCAACTCTCTCNATTTGCACCTCGTTACCTCTTCTTTGACGGTTAACTTTTATTTGCCGATCCTCAACTCTCTCCATTTATATTATATAAATTTCAACTTGATTTTCTTAAACTCAATCCTTTCACGTAAGTCAAGAGTTAGCATACAATCACGACATTNCTGTGCTTAAGCCAGACTATCACACATTTAAAAATTGATGTAAGTATTTAGTGAAAATTTTAGAATTCTTTAAGTTTGCACCTCGTTACCTCTTCTTTGACGGTTAACTTTTATTTGCCGATCCTCAACTCTCTCCATTTATATTGTATAAATTTCAACTTGATTTTCTTAAACTCAATCCTTTCACGTAAGTCAAGAGTTAGCATACAATCACGACATTNTATAAATTTCAACTTGATTTTCTTAAACTCAATCCTTTCACGTAAGTCAAGAGTTAGCATACAATCACGACATTAAAATTGTCAGAAGTTTAATGAAGTGGAAATATATTTTGAAAACAATTTCGTGATTGTTATCACAAAATTATATGTTCACGGTTAGTACAGTAAGAGTCAAGAGAAGTAATGTATTAATACCAGATTTTATTAATAAGTTAAGTTAAGTTTAAGTTGAATTCGAAGGGTTTCCTCTAAAGTGACTGGGACATAAACTTACCTTTTAGTGATTTGATATGGAGTAAACTTTTTTTTTTGCAATTATTTTATCAAAAATTTGGGAAACGGATTAAAAAATGACAAACGCATTCAATTAATACCAGAACACTTAAAAAATAAAGAATAAAAAATAAACAATAAAATAATTATTGGAAAAATTATTTTAACAATCCGTATTCTAGAAGTTATTATGTGATATATGTTAATCAATCGAAAACATGATACGTTACTACTCCTAATCCTAACTGTCAGCTGGTATAAAAACGATAGCGCAAAGAATTGCGCTGTTGAAGGTCAAATTAAAATTGTTCTAAATTGACTAAAACTTCATTCATCCTCAAATTGAGTATCATAATTCCTGATATGATTGGACATCTNAATTGTTCTAAATTGACTAAAACTTCATTCATCCTCAAATTGAGTATCATAATTCCTGATATGATTGGACATCTATTCGTAACTTTCTCCATTCAAATTCGTAAAATTGATTTTTTAACCCGGTATTTACAGATATATTTTTAAATGACAAATTCTTTCAAATTTCTGAAGTGATTTGTCACACACTCTTATTTGTTTTCATTCAAACTAGTCAAGTTTAGTTTTTAATCAGTATTTTTCATAATTCCCGAAGTCACATATTTCTTAAATTGGCATTATGTAATATTTGACATTCAATCGTATTTTGTTCCACCCAAGTTCGTGAAAATTAGCTTTAACCCATCATTTTCAAAATTTTTGGAATTAGGTATTTTAATAATTCTTTATGTAATTTCACACTCAATCCTAAATTTTCTCNCAAAATTAGCTTTAACCCATCATTTTCAAAATTTTTGGAATTAAGTATTTTAATAATTCTTTATGTAATTTCACACTCAATCCTAAATTTTCTCATTCAAATAAACATGGAATAATTTNAAGTCACATATTTCTTAAATTGGCATTATGTAATATTTGACATTCAATCGTATTTTGTTCCACCCAAGTTCGTGAAAATTAGCTTTAACCCATCATTTTCAAAATTTTTGGAATTAGGTATTTTAATAATTCTTTATGTAATTTCACACTCAATCCTAAATTTTCTCATTCAAATAAACATGGAATAATTTGTCTTGCTCCACTGAAAGTTACAGTTAGTAGTATGAACTTCTGGAATAATCACTTTCGATGGCTTTTTTCCAAAAGTTGAGCGTTGAGATCAGTGGTAGCCTTTTGTCGTGATTGGAAAATTTGACTTTTTTGGAGGTTGTGGGAGTTCTGTATCGTCAGGTGTGTAGATGTGAGGAGACTCGTAATCTCACTGTAGCCAAGCTAGGCTCTAATACCCAGGGTCAATAAGTATGAGTTATAAACTCTCCTGTGAGATAAGGAGACCCATGGTCCAGTGTAGAAATACACCGGCTACTCTACTTTTTGACTCATTTCCCGCAAGGTCAACTTAAATTTTGTAGAGAATTTGCACATTTGATTTAAATATATTTAATGAAATGATTGGTTCTAAGAATAATCGATCTGTTTATTAATCATTTTTGTACCATATTCACTTTTTCATTTTTTCAAAATTTTACTTGGAATGGATATCAGTTTCATCATCATATCTAAATTTTCGTTCGATTGTTGTTCGATTTACTCGAGTTCTCCAGCGGGATGATTTTTTCTAGTTTTTCGAAATTTCTATAGTAAGTAAAACTGTATTATCTTCTGCGTCGGAGGTGCTGAATGATATTGTGCACTCGACGTAGTGATAACTATTAAGTTTATTAGTTAGTAAGAGTAACGAGATCATTTACAAAAGATGTTGTAAGGAGTAAAGCCAAATCTATTCTAACACTATGCCCTGAACCTGACCTGACGGGTGTGGTTCTGGTCTATACGAGAATCCTAAAGAGGGCTCTCGTATTCTATACAAACTACAGAATACTACGCATACCAGCTACTACTACAAAAACTATTAAACTGATTCAGTAAAACTAAAAAAAAACAATTAAAACGTTGGTGAGAAGAAAAATGGTGTTGATAACGCAGGAGCAATCAGCAAAGGAGCAACTAGCAGGAGCAATCTCCCNAAACTACAGAATACTACGCATACCAGCTACTACTACAAAAACTATTAAACTGATTCAGTAAAACTAAAAAAAAAAACAATTAAAACGTTGGTGAGAAGAAAAATGGTGATGATAACGCAGGAGCAATCAGCAAAGGAGCAACTAGCAGGAGCAATCTCTCCCTAAATCCCACAAGCTCAACCGAGTTTGAATGACAGGAAAGTGAAAAATTCAAAATTGGCCTCTTTGCAAATGATATGCAGTGTAAAGTAAAGTCTTGACATCTGTGAAGGCCAGTGTGAAAGTAAAAAATTTGAAAATTTAAAACAAATCTATGTATTATCTTCAAAACTTAACCCTAAGATCATCTTGTACACGATATACAATATGATACTAAAGTTGACCATGACAGAAGAACTTTTCGGGTTTTGATGGGGAATTGATACATTGACAAATTCCATAGCGTCATGTTTTAATGTATGAGTATTAATCATCATTTTCGAGTGATAGTTCTGAACAGCACATTGAAATTTAGGATCCAAACTGAATGGCAAACACACAACAAATTTTTATAACAAACTGCTACTTAACAATTATATTATGGATTTTTAGCTACGTCATATTTTCAGCACTACGTACCTGATGTAAAAAATTCATGCTGGCACTCTACCCGTATCCCGTACATCATTTAAAATACGGCTCTTTCTTACTCGGTACGTGTTGGTAAAGAACATACGTCTCACATGTTAAATTTACTCTTACGTAACCCAAGAATTATCGCCGTACGTTACGCGTTCAAAATCAAAAATTATTTACGCACCATATCAGTGCCGTATCTGAGGTACTGGTATGCCATAAACACGACAAATTTTGCATTCCTCATTGTAAAATTAGTATGCGTTAACAATATCTACGGGTATTAACATAGAACGGGTATTAAGATAGGTACTAATAGATAGAACGAAAATATAATTTTTGTGTCAGTATTACTTTTGTTTTCTAATTAAATTTATTGTTATAAAATGCAGCAGTAAATTACAATCTCCACAAACAATGTCGAGAATTGGCGCTTACCATCAATTCCCGCATAAATGAATTTTCCAGTTGCATTAGGATAATAGACTTAGGTTACATGGAAAAATTCCTACACATTAGGATTTTTATAATAAATTTTGTCTAGCATTACTTGTGATTCATTTATTTAACACTTGCATTAACAAAATTAAGGACTACTTTGGATGGTACAAAGATTACTAAGACTTAAACATTATATTTGAGACTTATACATCGCGTTCAGTATTTTAATAGTTATGGTGAATGCAAGTGGATTATTTTCGACTTGTGTTGTGTTCCATTGGTTATAATTGTCCATGGTTATAATTGTCAGTTTTTTAATGCCGTAATAAGCAATGGAAACTTGTGTTAGATTATTCGTTTATAATATAAGTAAACAGTAAATTATCTGGCAACGACAACCACATATAAGGGGCAATTTTTGCTTTTTTGAAAGCACTCAAAATGAAAGTTTATATTTAGGTTGATGCAATATGGTAATTATCGTTGTCAACTTTGCAAAATAATAAGTGTTAACATATATGTGTATATGTGAAATTTAAATTGGCAATAAAAATATTTTTAAAATTATTTAAAAAAGTATTCAACCACTTTAAATAAAATTTTATAAATTTTTAGACAACTTTTATACAATAGTTTAGTAAACAAGTTTAACTTAAAACAAATTTTACTGCCACAAATGTATGGGCTTTACTGAGGGCTGGCCAAATAAAGTATTTAATTCAGAATTTTAACTACACTTGAAAAAGCAGAATATTTTAATTTATATTTTGAATTGACTGAATGCATGGGTCACCTTTTGAAATTCATACATCTTAGTAATGATTCCAGAATAATGTAAATTATACTAACAAATAACAATTTGTCAGTCATTTTGCATCTCCAACAGCAATATTACAAATTGACTTTTAAATTTTTCATTTTTGACCCACATGGCCTAAAGTAAAGTCTACTTGATAAACTCAAGTTTAACTTTAATAAAATTTATAAATAATTGATCTCTCACATCTGCAAACATACACATGGATTATGAATGTATTGATAATGAAAGGTATTACCAGCTACAATTTTATTAAAAAATAATTTAGTAGACTTTTTTTGGAGGTGATACATCTATGAGAGTACGAGACCGAGCAGGTAAGACTTAAATGGAGCCACCTTTTAATTCTATCTTCTATAACTGTTAGTGAAAATTAAGTAGCTTGTAAAATAATTTTATAAGCATTCTGAAGTCAGAGGCAAAGGCCAATATTATTATACAGCAATTTAGAAATATGTTCCCATCTGGCAATCGTTAACCTGAGCTGGAGAAATAAAATAAAGAAATTCTCAATTTCAAAATACATAAATCATTATGCACCTGCGTACCTAATTTTTAACATTATGCATGAAAGAAGTTTGACAAAAAAATCTCTTGAATCTTTAAAGCTGTAATTTAGCTTTGAAGAAAAGAAGAAAAAAATTTTTTATTTATTTCAGTTACTTTACTTGTTTATACGTGCTCATGTCCAGTTAGCATATTGGAAATTGGTGTTTAGTCAATGCTAAATTTTGCACATAGTTTGACATTTAATTCTAATTTACACATCGCGTCCATCTATTGTTAATCTAAATTAAAACTGATCGAATTTCGCCAATCGGATCACAAATTTTCACTTGAATTTTCTAAGCTCTGGTTTTCTTTATCTGGCGTTTGGCTGGATCGGCTCTGACAAGCAATAGAGGAATTAAGAACTGGTTGCAAAATCTATGCATTATATTTATGTCAATGGGTTGTGATGTATTGGATTTCACGTCATTAATTTCAAAAAATACTTACTTTATGGTATGGCAAAATTTGAAGCTTTAGTAAAGTGATGATCCAGGGACGTTACGTGTATATCAATTTCTATTTTCATAGTGAAATGTTAAGCTTCTAACATGCATTCGAACGTTTACTCTAAATAGGTTTAGATGGATAGCTTACTATATAGATTACTTTATACTGATTTGGGCTGGATAGTTTACATCAGCGAGTGAGCTGCAAGAGAAACCATTGGTGGTTCGCTTTTTAAATCTGCAGGTGTTAGTTGTTCACTAATTAAGAGTGGTTGCTTCTTTGCCTGTAGTTTAGACTGGTTACATTTTCTTTAGAAACTTCTAGTATACAACCAACCAACGAACTAAAGTGAAATTGAAACGTACACAAACAGACTTAAATTTTATTTAAAGATTTGAACTTTATGCTCAACCAGTAGTACTGCATCAAAGAAATATTATTATGACGTTGAAGATAGCTGACAATGACCGTAATGTCTAAGAATATAAATGCTAGAGACACGCTGTAATTGATGTATATATATATATATTTGTGTCTTTATTGTAATTTGTTATCAATTAAAACATATTTACACTTCAATTTTTTCTATTATTGTCAATAACACGAATTGAAAGAATTTCACCGACGTATTCCCAAATACACTTATTTGGCTTAATATTTATATGCATCGCAAGTGGCTTATGGATCTCAATGAGAACAAGGGCAGTTTGAAAGATCATGCTGATAGATCTCAGAAAAAAATCCAATTTCCGTATGAATTGTCATTCACAACAAACTATTCCTATTTTCCCAATATATTTGATTAATGAATATATCAAATAATAACCAATATTGTGGTAGAGTGCCTTCTTACATAAACCTTAAGTATTTGCTATCCGAAGTCTTGATGTGATAGCTGCCTAAATCTGACGGTTCAATTATCCACTCTTGGCTCGAATCTTGAAAATCTTGCTGTTTAATAATGAGTCAAAGTTTAGGTTGTGCAGTTACAGATAATTTGTATGTTTTGTCATAATTACATAAATAACAGCGGATGTTGTTGCATTATTCAACAAATATTCTCCGCGTAGCATCGTAGCGATTCTGTATTTGGTGGTTGTGTCTTCATCTGTAACAAAATATTTAGTAGTTGAGTATACTTCGCGCATCAATAAAGCTTAGGAAATTTCTACAATTACAAAATTTCCCTTTTATGTTCAACGTCTATATAAAAATGTTCGTCTCTCTTAATCTGACATCTCCTTACTCTTCAGTTTCACATATAAGTTTTATAATTTCCTCTACGTTATGACTGGTTTCTTCTCTTCAGTGATGTACCAAAACATAAATTTGAAAGACATTGCAAATTTTGATTTTGTAGTATTAGTTTCAAATCTATCTTTAAGCAACTACGGGATTGAATTTAGCTTGTCGACATATTTACATTCTGTATATTATATCAGTCATGAAAACATCATGCGGATATTTCTTCAACATCGGAACTTTTGTTCTTAGTTCAATTAAATTTACTATGCATTAACGAAATGTAATACGAAATGTATTTGTTTGAATAGAAACGCCAACTGATTCTACACTGGAGGTCAGAATTTAGTACACATGAAGAAAGTCTTAACTTCAAAAGCCATGCAGAAAAATGAGAGGGAATTGAACATCCGATCTCATTCCTCTACTCAATATCTTTTCAGAGGTTTGTGCGCCTAAACTCTACTAACTGACTTAACTGTCACAATTATTTTTCAATGACCTTACTATGTCAAATTTGAGATTTTTATAATAACTAGTTTTGGAGTTAGCGCGACAATTGGAAATTTAGGCGGGAGAAAGTTGATTATAATTTATAAACCCTGATTTCATATTTAATTTATTTATATTTAATTTATAATTTATAAATATTTATTCTTTCTAATGAAGCAATAAGTTAGGAATGAAATTATTGAGAATACTACGAGAATTAGATAAGGTTTGGCTTTAGGTTAGTTTTGTTTATAAATAATTTTGTCAGGCGGTGCACAAGTCCAAAAAACTGACTAAATTTTTATTAAATGATGCTTATGATGAGAAAACTTTCTGCATGTGTACTAAATTCTGACCTCCAGTGTACATATAGATACACAGAACTAATTAACGGTTTAAGGTAATTGATGATCTTACTTTGCACCGAGACTTTCCAGATTTGATTTCTAGCTGAAGCGGTAGATTTTTGACGCCATTAGATGACCGCATTGCTATTAAGGCCGATCCCAAAGCTTATATCAAGTACGTAATATTCAGAAATTATATAACAATTTAAAGTTAAAATGTAAATAGACTTACCATAATGGCCAAAGTATTCTTTCTAAAATTCAAATTCCCTGATTTCATTGGGCCTGAATTATTTCCATCTGCAGTGTTGAAGGAATAGAATCATCTACCCTGGCTATTTGAGAAAATTCAAAAACATCATTTTTCAATTGTCAAACTTGTGCATTATTCCTCTATCATTAATTTACAGTATTATTGACTACTTTCAATAAACATTGATTACAAGATTTGCACTCTAAGAATTTTCAACCCGTTTGTTGTCGTAATGGCGAATGCCTTTGGATCATTCATTTTTGAAATGTAAGTTTACTTTATGTTTGTCAGAGTCTTCCCGTAGAATAATTAACTTTAAATTTAAATTTGTATCTTAAAGTAAAGTACTTTAAAATTGGCCGAAAAACAATGAAAACAACCAAAAGAAACCAAAATAAATCAGAGGAAATTATGTTCATGAGTAACTACTTTTTAACTCCACATGTGCGTCATATTTCTAAAACTAATTGAATAAAAGGAGTTTTTACATTTGTCCTGCTTTGAATTGTTCATAGTGTACGGTAAAAACGGAACCGTGCACTATGATTTCAAATCTTCCAAAGATGTGACGCATATTCTTGAAATGTATGACGAGAAAATGCAACTTTAAATAATCACAGAAGACAACAGGTGTATAAGGTCAAACATAATTCAGTATAAAATGGAAGTAAAGTTTCCCGATTTATTTTATAAAATATTGAGTTTGTGAGAAGTAAAGAATACATATAAGATAATTCTAAATTTATCAACTAATCTTAAGCTCTTGGAATCAATAAATTCACAGATAAATTACGAAAACTGTGACTTTTCATTTAGAAAAATAACACAAGTCACTTTCTAATACTTTTCGTGGTAATTGGCAAACAATGATTAATTTTAAATTTAATCAAAGCTGAGCGAATCAAGGTTGCATAAAAAATTTTTGCTACGTCCATTCCACGATTTCATTCTACTTTTCTAAGTGGTTTCTTGGGTTGCACTATATGAATACATCTCTTGTTCAAAATTACACAGAAGAACAATCCATCTTATATCAAATTACTGAATTGGATATAATTTGTGTATGTATTATAAGACAGTGGTTTTAGCTTAATGTCACTACCCCTTAATGTCACACTTCGCTTATTATCACCCTGTTGGCTTTCTCCCGGCCAAACCCCATGCTCTCATGTACTAAATACTCTGCTTATTGTCACACCTTCTAATGGCAACCTCCGCCTATTGTCATACCATTTGAAGAGCATGCATGGCACATAACCACACTTTAATGGCAACTTTCGGTTCTCAGGACCAAAATATATTCGTGTTTGTTTAAATGGAGTGGGCGATCAGAGACCTTTGGAGGAACTGCTTCATTAACCTATTTGTTGTGTTCTAATATGCGACACTCGATCGTGAAAGTTTGTTTTTAAAGAGTTCAACTGCAGTCGCAGGCTTATTCCAACCGCGAGTATACCAACCTTAGATGGGCACATGGTTAGGATTGTGAAACTTAAAGTTTAAAATAATAAGCAACATTGGAAATGAAGAACTTTGCAAACAAGTAGCGATAGTTTGGAAGTTTCTGACAAGATAATATCTCAACGCCATTTCTTTGGCATATTGCAAAAAAGCTTGCTGATTACTTTAAAAAGTAATTTGCTTTTAGAGTATTTCTAATTCAGGTAATAACTTCAAAAGCTGTAGAATAAATCGAAAAAGATACGTTATTATAAAATGCGCCTTTAAAACCAGGAACTTCGGTTTATGTCACCTAATCTTTGAATTATCAAGCAGTTGCCAAGATCGGCTTTTGTCAACTCCGCCTACTGTCAACCGATTTTTTGGCTCCTTCGGAGGTGACATTAAGCTAACACCACTGTATTATTACTTCTACCACATAAAGTCAGAAAGATACCTTCTAAAATAACATTTTGTTGATGTGCACATCCTAAAACCACTTTTCAGTATTGCAATTTGTAAACAAAATTTAATTTAATTTTTGTTCATTTCTTTTTACCGTATTTTATGCAATACTTTGTTTATCATAAGTTATTTCTTAACAAGTATCCCTTAGTTCTACAAAGCAAAACTGCTACAGTTTGTAATTTAAGAAAAAAACACCAACTTTCCACAAAAAATATATATATTTAATGTAGGGACCTCAAAATAATCATATGAAAATACGATCAAGTTTTTTATTATTTTTATTTTTACAATTTTTTATTATTTGCTATTAAAACTCCACTCAGGCCGCACCTGCGAAAGTTTTTCCATGTATTTAAAAAAAATGTCAAATTAGTACCCCAAAAGCCCCACGCTGCGACCATCCACCATTACGTTCCCAAGCGTTCATTGCATCAAACTAGGGGGTGGCCATGTCTCTGACGTTATGGAGTTTATGACGGGGCAAACTTAAGCTTCCATTACCTTCTATACAGTGCGTTTTTTCCAAAACGCCTCAACTATAAAATAATTTTTCAAAAAAACAATCGAAATCAACAAAAATTATGTGGGGGTCTATGCAATTTAATTAATTATACGTAGACACTATAACTACAGGGAAACGCTAATTCGATTTACGTAAAAAATTAATTTTCTTCAATTGAAAAAATTTTTTTCTTTGTTTGTGCCGTCTCTCCCACCATGATCACCAGTGTTTTTGAAAAATACCATGGTAACCATTTGATCCACTGAGGCGTTTTGAAAAAGATGCACTGTATATGCAACTCGATCAACGTTAAATCCAATCGATCCCATACAACGCTGGGTTTATAATCGGATACGATAATTGTTTTCAATTCTAATCTTTTCCAATTTTGTTGGAAGTGGTCGATTATATAAAAGGTTCCTCCCAAACTTGTTAAAAATAAATTATTAATCAGCAAGAATAAGTAGCAAATTAATGATATCACTGATTTTGATGACAGATGGAATGAATATGTGTGATGACAGGCAAAAATGAATTTTAAAATCACTTTTATACTATATGATGACTACTATAATTTGTAAAAACACAGAATGTGTATCATATCATTTCTAGAGAACAAATTAATTTTTTATGTGAATAGTCAGGGAGATACAGTATATTCAGAGTAATGCTTACGTATACCTCAAGATGATTCCGCTACTCCGTCCATCTGCCAAGGTAATCTGTGGAAATTATTCTTGGAAACTTTTATAAATTCCAAATATCAATACCTCAATGCTATCGATTTATTGTTAAGCATTTATAGATTTTACGGATGATCGTAATTAACCATTTTCAAGTTGTATTTCTGAATGTATTTTGAAGTTTTAGTTCTGAATTGACGGACAGAAAGACATAAATTCAATATTTTGTTACTACTTAAAGAATTTCTACGGCTAATAAATTATAATAATGTATTGCTTAAATGGAACTGGAATTTTGGTATTCGTAGTAGTTTTGCTGTTCTGATGCTAATTTATTGTCAGATTCAATTGTACATTTCAATTTGTTAAGACAATTTCTCATAATAATGATTTTATTGCAAAGTGGTAGTTAAAGTTATTCAGATGTTGTAGAAGTCACGGGGTATTGCTGGAACTTCCAGGTCTGGTAGATCTGTGGTGCATCCTTAGCTGATAAAACAACTGGAGTAGTACTAATCAAAAGAATAAGAATATCAATCAAACCCGTATATCATATGAATATTCTTATAATGTCCTTACTTATCAATGCCGGCGTACACAAATTTATCCCCTTTATAAATTTTGAGATAGCAACTATCATCAACGGCTACTTCCAATTTCCACGGTTGAACCTGATTGCCACTTTCTACCTACAAGGTCCAAAATGGTTCTTTATGAATAATATTCAAATATACTCCTGGAATTCTCTACTAACAATTGAATTTTAAAAAATTAAAACATCAACGAAAGCGATGTATGATGTTAGCAACACATCATGTAATATTGTTGTAGTCGTGACAAAACAATTTGATTAATTGGATTTATAGACTATCAGTTTTGCCATTTTCAAAGTTAAGAATTTTAGCTTAANGACAAAACAATTTGATTAATTGGATTTATAGACTATCAGTTTTGCCATTTTCAAAGTTAAGAATTTTAGCTTAAACGTTAGTAACGTTTGCCAAATCAACAAGGGTTTCTACATGGTAAAAGTTGAATATCAAGTACAAAGTTATAAAAATAAATTTGTTTCTCTTCCACACTTGCTTCACTGTAGCTTCTTCAATGCAAGCTACCTTGGTTTTAAACGCTTTGACTGTATAGATTTATGAGATTGAGATGCCAAGTGATTAGAATAAGAAAAAAATACTTACCACAGAGACTACGTTTGGTTCAGAGTAATACAAAACGAGGTTTGGATTTTTGACTGACGTAAATANACAAAACAATTTGATTAATTGGATTTATAGACTATCAGTTTTGCCATTTTCAAAGTTAAGAATTTTAGCTTAACGTTTACCAAATCAACAAGGGTTTCTACATGGTAAAAGTTGAATATCAGGTACAAAGTTATAAAAATAAATTTGTTTCTCTTCCACACTTGCTTCACTGTAGCTTGTTCAATGCAAGCTACCTTGGTTTTAAACGCTTTGACTGTATAGATTTATGAGATTGAGATGCCAAGTGATTAGAATAAGAAAGAAATACTTACCACAGAGACTACGTTTGGTTCAGAGTAATACAAAACGAGGTTTGGATTTTTGACTGACGTAAATACGAACCCTCTTTGCGTAGCTTAATAGTAATAGTAGATATAAGTGTCTTTATAAATTTGAGTGACTAGAATAAAATAATTTACCATCAACATTCCATAATTGGTTTTCAGTAGGTCCTGAACTGGCGAGCAGGTTATACCCAACATTTGTGCCATCGATTGAGTCTACACTGACAGTTAATGCCACCTTTGAATAAACCAGAATATTTTATGAAAATCATTATACAGTATGTAATTCGTATTAATTGGTTTTCACTTTATCAGCGGCAGTGATAATGTACTGCGATCCAGGTAGAATATTACATGGATATGAAGTGGGAAACTCAACAGGATCCTCAACCGGAGTCACAGTAGGCGTCTCAGCGTGACAAGGGCAATTTGAAGGGTCAGGTATGGAAACCTCAAAAAATGTCCAAAATTGTTGTTTGGCATTGTCACTCAATACTAATTTCCCATTGTCGCTGTTTCAAAAGATTAGTTAATTTCAATATTATATGTACAGGTAAGTCAAAATTACATGTGTAAATATATATAGAGCGCTAAATAAAAATCCTGCAAAAAAGCCACTTCTTTTTCACTATGCAAATACTTTTTACGAGGTATTTATTGAGCGATCTGTATTCACTATGAACTATATGGTGACAACTTACTTCAATGTTAAGAACTTGTTATCAGACGTCTTGATTTTATAATTTTTTGATGTTGCATCTTTTATAAGGAACCACCATTGGTTTGCATCATCGTTTTCTAAATCTTGCTGTTTCGTAATGAGTCAATAATTAAATAAAATATAAAGACATTTACACATGTATCGTACTTACAAAGATGACAACAGAAGGGTTGTTTCTTGTGAGTAAGAAATTTCCAGGTAAGGTTGTAGCAAATTTGTACCTGTGTGCTACTCCAGCTATAAGAAAATATATGTTTGTTTAATATATGGCATTGATAAGATAACTACTGTAATTCAATTTCGAATTTTCCCACGCAGTCCCACAACTTACTATATAAACAAACCAATACAATGATAAAACGTTATGCCTGAAGAGGCCTTTGACACTCATCATAGTTCATATTAGTTATGAAACTTTAAAATGTGATAAATAACTTTTAAATCTTACTTGTCAGTAGAGATACTTTCCACATTTGATTTGAAGCTGATTTTATCTGTTTTTGCTCCCATGTAAGTACAGGATTATTGTTTAGAGTTTTCAGAGCTTTCACATCCAGAACCTAAATTTAAAAATAGTGTAAAAAATGAAAATAAATTTTGTATTTACTCACTTTTTCTGCTACAGAATTTTTTATGAAATACACAAGGCCTGAATTAACTTCGCTTGATACATTTCCAAAAGCCGTTGCAGGACTACCAGGATGACATGGGCAATTTGCTGATGGTACAGGATAATCGACTGCAGTCATTAGAGAAAATTGCCACACATTGGGACTAGCAGGAACATTTTTGACTAGCACCACTTGTATATTATTCCTGAACAATGAATTAACATAATTTTGGACTAGTTTCCAACAAATTTAGATAGTTGACTTACTTTTTTAATTTGAGACTATGCTTGCCATCAGTTGTCATAATGGTGAATTGCATTGGATTATCGCCGACTTGAGTAATGTGCCAAGTTTGGTAGTATTCATCAGATTTTTTCTATTCAGGAAATAAGCAGTGAAACTCAAGTGATAGAATTCTTTTATATAAGTAAATATGATATGTTATCTTGCATGGACAACAACACCAATTGCACCCGTTCCAGTTTTAAGAGCACTCAGGAAAAAATTTTCGTCTTTGCTCGATACAAGACTGTAACTTCCCTCACCAGCTGTTAATAAAAATATTTGTAAAAGTTAAACCATTTACTTGTTAGATTACAATCAGTAGCAATGTTCATATGTATTTTCTGAGTTTTGATAAAATATAGCTTATTTTTTAATATCCTAACGCTTTTTTTTTTAACAAATTTGATCAAAAGTAAAAGTGCACTGTCACCAAATAGCTAAATAATTAGCATTTCGCAATCTATAGGTTAATCAGTCTTGTTTTATAAATTGTCTGTTACTGGTTATTCAAAATTGTCAGTTNTTTTTTTTTTTAACAAATTTGATCAAAAGTAAAAGTGCACTGTCACCAAATAGCTAAATAATTAGCGTTTCGCAATCTATAGGTTAATCAGTCTTGTTTAATATAAATTGTCTGTTACTGGTTATTCAAAATTGTCAGTATTATATTTTTCAGTTTTTTTTTTCAGTATTCAAATTTTTTAGTATTCAGTATAATAAAACTAGTTACCTGGTACTATTTTCCAGATTTGGTTTGGGTTACCAACACGTTTTGGATCATATGTAATCACTGCAACATCGTTGGCAACTTTATTACCCCTCACATCTAGTACCTGATTTGTAAAACAGTAAAGTATACCTATAAATCACCGACAGTAACATTATTTACTTACTTGCATCGTCGAAGGTTCAGAAATAAAGTATGTTTGAGAATCTTTCAGTTCTGGAAGGTTACCGTTCGCTACAAATAGAAAAGTCAGAGCAAAGATANCATCGTTGGCAACTTTATTACCCCTCACATCTAGTACCTGATTTGTAAAACAGTAAAGTATACCTATAAATCACTGACAGTAACATTATTTACTTACTTGCATCGTCGAAGGTTCAGAAATAAAGTATGTTTGAGAATCTTTCAGTTCTGGAAGGTTACCGTTTGCTACAAATAGAAAAGTCAGAGCAAAGATACACAAGGGAAGACCCGTTGAAGATTTCATAGTTGACACCAATATTTATAATTACTAGGCACAAGGAAGTTGAGTAAACCTAATGAAACTCAGACTAGAATCAACAAATTTACTCAGGGGAGGCCAAAAAATGATTGAATTTTCAATGATGAGCATATTTGAAAAACTTGTCATTTTATATACTATATTTTAAATTCAAAAAATGTACATTTTCATAATTAGATTCAGCCATGACGCTGGTGAACGCAAAAAGCTGGAAATTGAATATGACAAGTACTCTGGCATTTATATTGAATTTCCGAAAGCAGCATTACAAATTCAATTCAACTGAATAAATTTTAAATTCTTGGAGCAAAGAGCCTGTAGTTATAAATGCTACAATATCAGCAAAGTTTACATTAAAAACNGGAAATTGAATATGACAAGTACTCTGGCATTTATATTGAATTTCCGAAAGCAGCATTACAAATTCAATTCAACTCAATAAATTTTAAATTCTTGGAGCAAAGAGCCTGTAGTTATAAATGCTACAATATCAGCAAAGTTTACATTAAAATCCTTTTATGAATAATTGATTCTTCACATCTGCAAATATACACGTGGAATTTCAGTTTATTGTTTAATAGCCAGTTTTGCCAATCATTATTTTGATTAAACTGAGTTTGTCCTAAACCAGCCCACACTTTGAGGTCAAACATCATTGATGTTTGACGGAGTGCTTAAGACTAATGTGTATCTTCTCGTACTACAGATAATGAAACCCGCTATATGTAAATTTGAAAATATTCTGAATCAAGAGGCAAAATCATAGATTAGTTATACGTTATACATACGTATAGATTAGCTAATCTGCCAATTGTAAATTTGTGCTGGCAAAATAAGAAAGAATAAAATCTTAACTTTAAGATACAAATATTATACATTAATACCTAATTTTCAAAATTCTACATGTGGAACGAAAGATAGGTTTACGAATTTTGAACACTGGTTTAAATAATGTTAGAATTTACAAATTTTCAAGGTAAAAATTTTTATTTGTGATTCGTCGGTTAGCCACCCACTGATCTATTAGGGTTAGTCTAATTAGCACATATTTCAAAATTAATGTATTGCCAATGTAGATTTGGAGCCGAATTACGCAATTAATTAAAATTTCCATCTCACTGCCTCTCATGTCCGTTGTATAACTGATTTATTCTCTCCCCAACTGAACATGAGGTAACTGCAGGGTGAACGACGAGTTCAGGGAAGNCGTTGTATAACTGATTTATTCTCTCCCCAACTGAACATGAGGTAACTGCAGGGTGAACGACGAGTTCAGGGAAGCAAAAAGTTGAAATTCAGCATGTGCTCATGTTTTCGCTCGCACTGGTTTCAAGTCAAGTGAATTGTTTGACTTTATGTGAAAATCAATTACAAGTATGAAAAACTGAGTCGTCAATTTTTAAAGATGAGTNAGTGAATTGTTTGACTTTATGTGAAAATCAATTACAAGTATGAAAAACTGAGTCGTCAATTTTTAAAGATGAGCTAAAATTTTCAAAATAAATAATAATAATAATAGATGGATCTCCCACTGAGCTGTTTTTGTTTGAAGTTAATAACGCACCAAGTTAAAAAAATTTGGTTATGTGAAGTNATGGATCTCCCACTGAGCTGTTTTTGTTTGAAGTTAATAACGCACCAAGTTAAAAAAATTTGGTTATGTGAAGTCTGTGAAATTATCTTGGAAAACTTGACGGGAGCGTTAAATGCATCATCCATATACTTCATCACTGTATAGAATGATGCGTATAAAATAAAAATATGAGCATTTTCGACATATAAGTTAAGGTTGGTTTAATTTTTAGCCAATTATAACTAAATGATTGTCCTTGTTAATCTGAATTGTTTCTTATTAAAAAAATAAGTATTCTCATTTCCATTCTAATTGTTGAGACTAAGCAAGTGACGAACGACGAATTCATATAAGGAAAACAGTAGTATTGCAAAAAATTTCGTTTTGATTTATAGTATTAGTACATAATTATTAAGATTAATAATATTATACCACGATACAAGTCGTGTAGTTGCTACGTATTCAGAGTAACCATATCTAATTGTACTAGAAATAAATTTTGTGAATTTTGGCAAGTACTTTGAAGCTATTGAATTACAATAAGAGATTTTTATTAGTCTGTCAGTTAGTATTCAATCAACTTACAAAAACCTAAATTTTTTACAAATTTTTTAAAACAGATCAGGTGCTACCCTCAAGCAATACATTTGTATATTTACTATTTCGCCTACCATCAATATTTTATTTTATTTTATTTTATTTTAGAAACAGCCATTCAATTTGCAGGTTTTGAAATATTTTTTATATCTCAACGCGTATTCAGTACCGCTTACTAATTTACAAACACTCGTTATTGTTTTATAAAATAAGCAGAAGTCGTTTACCAAATTGANTTCAGTACCGCTTACTAATTTACAAACACTCGTTATTGTTTTATAAAATAAGCAGAAGTCGTTTACCAAATTGATTGGTTAAAATTTCCCAAACATAAAGTTTTTTAACACTTTCCAAGAATAACCAATAATAAAAGAATTGAATATAATTTGACTTGTTTCTAGTTTGTTATTTTAACGTCTAATAATTATAAAACAACTGAAAATCGTGTAACACGTAGTTCTAAAATTTTTGAAAATTATAATCAATTCGAAACAATAAAAATTTATTGTAATATATTAAATAAGTTTACTTTAGTAATAATGACGTTTCGTTAGTTTCTGATACATGAAGATGCCTTTCACAATAAATAAAATAATTTTCCTGAATTGAAACAAGAATGAGCGAATACTAAGGTGCACGCTTACTTATGATATTTTTATATCTGTGAATTCGTCGTTCATTTCCTNCAAGAATGAGCGAATACTAAGGTGCACGCTTACTTATGATATTTTTATATCTGTGAATTCGTCGTTCATTTCCTAAATCATAAAATTCACTTTAAATCATAAAATTCACTTTCCTAAGCTTGGTATTTCATTATCTCATTCTTGGTGCAATCGGCCCCTTGACGTAATTTATGAGTTGATTAAACTTAAATAATTTTATTTAATTCGACAAGTTGACGTATTTTTGTTTACCTGAACGATTTAAATTTTTACTGAACACAATGTGTGGTTTCAAGGGCATACGTAACTGTAAACTGTTTCCTTTGAAGATTAAATTAAAACCAACTAACTCCTAGATTAAACTCAGCTGGCATACTTGAATTTTACTAAAAGTTAGCTGAGAGAACGATAGAATGCACTATTTACTCCTGCTTGTAGTCGTTTCCAGTTATTGAGTTTGCGACGTGCGGCACCAATTTGAGTGTCATTTTTTAGTATTCCATGATTCATAATTCAGTGATAGTTTTATAATTGATAAAATGCTCAAGGTAAGAAAAATATCCAACGCGCTTAGAAAATACGTATACAATCGAAAAAAAAATCAGCGAACCTGTCGTAAAGCTTGTACTGCTATTTTTCCAACATACTTATCGCTACTCTAAAAATATTTAACTGTTTCAACGTACTCTAGAACTAAACTCTGCAGCAGTAATTTGACGTTGGAATTTTTCTTGCTATAATTGAGTTAGGTAGTGAAATTTAATTTTTATAAACTGAACGAGAATTTCGTTCTTGTTAAAATATAAACACTTTGCTAGAGCACAACTTTTTGAAAGAATAAGAAATTACTGCTTAAATACTGCGGAATCTGCTGGGGAAAGTGAGATGAGAGAAAAATGACGGCGTAGAAATTGAAGAACAAGTTGACATAATTGGAAATGAAGTTGGATATTTTTCCTGGTGGATTTTCAGTTTGTTTCAGATTCTCAATTTGATTTATATTTATTATTATAAATTTTTTTAATTTGTCACTGATGTCAAATAGAAATTGACAAATGCGAAAATTAACAAATTTTGGAGAATCTTAGAAGGTATTGAAAAACTCTCCGGTATTTGCCATCTTTAGAACCTGCGTATTAATTTGCGGTAAAACGAGATGTTTCATTGAAATTTTAGGTGAAAAATAATATTACATATGAATTGAAAATGAAATTTATCTTAAATTAGACTTTTCGTATATTCTTAAAAAATATAATGCTTGTATAATCTGCAATATAATTTGGTTATGATTTGGGTTTGCACGTATTTTCAGACTGTTCAGTGAGATAGTCTAGTAACATGCTGTACAAAATTTCGCTCTTAGACCTAAATACACCATTGTTTGACATAGCGAAATAGTCATTGTCAATTTTTAAAACGGGCGAACATAATGTAGTGTTGTGAATATAAATTTATCACAAAACAGAGAAATGTTGCAGTTTCATAAAGTTTTATTTTTTATATAAAATACAAATACCACCTAAGTATTTCGGTGTTCCACATTTTTGGAAAATTTTGGGTCAATTGATAAAGAATAGGATGTTGAAAATCTTCAGTCTGTTACAAAATTTAACCATTGACGAGCAATAGTATTTTATTGAACTCGACGTTCAACTAATTGGAACAAGGAATTTTATGGCTGAATGATGCTTCAGTTTTGATTTGATTATCTGATGTTGATCGTTCAGCATGATGAGACAGGAAGTGATAGGATTACAACCTAATACGGCGTCAGCATTTATTTGTTATCTTCATTATTTTATTTCCCATAATTACCTTTTTTCATTTATTAATTACTTTTCTTCACTTTAAGATTCTGTTCTACGAAAATTTTGATTAGGATATGATTTCTATCAGCGCTTTCGAAAGATATCGAAGGGTCATAGTACAAAAAGAGATATAGAAGAGCAGTGCATACCTCATAAGTAAGCTCAATTTTGTTATTTCTAGACCAGTTGGTTCTGACATGGTCTGTGTCCAGCAGCAAAAATTACTGGATCGGTTTTTAGTCCTATGCATATAATTAACTATAATGCTGATGCACAATTGTCAACAAACAACAGCAGTCAATAAATGCTACCCTGGCTGTTCTTTATGGTTATAGATACACACCCACTCCAATTTGGACGATAAATTTTTTTAGACTAATATGAGGTCGCTGATCACGAATATGCTAAAATATTTCACCGGAAATGTACAGAAACAAAGTTTCGAATGTTTGAAATGTCAAAAATTTGAGAGCTTTTTCCTTGCCTATCTACCGGATGAGTTGATNAAACAAAGTTTCGAATGTTTGAAATGTCAAAAATTTGAGAGCTTTTTCCTTGCCTATCTACCGGATGAGTTGATGTTATATGTACAGAGTGAGTAAATAAGGGCTACCTAGAGATCCTCACTCCACCGGACCTTTCTCTGTCACCCAACATAAATCGGCGTCATAATTTTGTTTAATTTTATAACATCAAATGTTGTTACATTTAAAATAAAGAATTATTTAGTCGAAGTTATTCTGGGTGCCGGTAGCGATGTTTGATCAAAATCAGTCGAAGCATCGGCGGTACTGCTATTTAGATAAAACAACTTTCGACTAAATACATGAAAACCCGTGTATCCATTGGAATAAAGTTTCTGGAGAATCAGAAAAAATTAATGGTTTATCGATACTACTTAATTCCTCTACGACTGGATCGCCTTGACTCAAATCAGGGCACAAAGCCTTCGCAATATCAAACGAAATAGAATCGCAATGGAGGATTGAACGGTGATAATGTAAAAATCCATACCAATAACGACCTTAATTCTCAATCCCGGTAGGACAAAGAAATTTCATTCTAAATCGACTGAATTAACGGCAAAACAAAGTCAAAGAACCTTAATGGATTGAGTCGGTGATTGACCAATAGACCAAACGGTAAAACNATTAACGGCAAAACAAAGTCAAAGAACCTTAATGGATTGAGTCGGTGATTGACCAATAGACCAAACGGTAAAACGGATTTTTCACTAAAAATACTTGGTGAAATCAATGGAGAAATACTCGGATTTATAGCAGAAATTGAAGCACCAGTATCTACGAGACTATTAATTTCGATTCCATCTACTGTGTTATAAAGGGAGTTTACACGCACCATGTAAAACTTACATTTCAATACCAATGCTATTGCTAGAGAGCTTATGATAATCTGCAACCTACCTCTGTTTGTCTCAAATCCAGTAATTATGCGTCTTTGTTCGGCTTCTTAAAATAGACTAACATGGGTTCTTAGACTAGATATTTCGTATATGATTCATTTATGCGTCGTCTGTTTGTTACAATATAATTCCTGTTTTTAATTTCTTATAACCACAATCAATGTTGCTTATAGGGAAGTTGTGATAGTGACCAAATTTGCCATGAATTCTAATATGTTCCGGTTCTCATCACAATATAATGTTACAATTTATTATAGTCATAACTAAGGACAAGCAAAAAGTGTTTTATTTTATGAGCCTTCAGTGGTTTTTCCGCGATCTATTGATGCTTTTAGTGCTTTATTTTAATTACAGCAATTTTCTTAGTCGCAATGTTTTTCCTTATTTGCCATTGTGCAAAATCGTATCACTAAATAATGGTGTATTTGATCTAATAATATGACTATTCAGAATTGTAACTCCTCACTCCCAAGACTTTGAGTCTCAATTCCGCTTGTCCCCTTGTTGAATGCCAGCCTGAGATGTATGTCTAAATTTCATGCTTTTATTCAACCGATTTCGCATCAACTCATTCTCTAATATGTCCAACCGAATTTTGGCACCTGTAAACGTATGGATCATTTCAGTCCATTGGCTTTGATCATCAATTAGGATTTCATTGATTCTAGGTTGGTTAAGTCCTGGTTCATCTGGTAGTATAATAAGCAAATGAATGTATATATAAAATTTTTACCAAATGCTTTAATAAAACAATTGACTTTTTTTCAAAAGTCAGTTCCTCTTTACAGAAACTGCAAAAAAGCTTTCCATCTTTTGCAAGAAATCCGCTATTAACAAAATCTTTTACACGAGATGTTGCAAAAATCGTAACTTTTGGCGTTTGAAAACCGATTTGAAAACGAAGAACAAATTTTGAAATTTTTGAATGTCAACAATCAGGTTTAAATGTTCCAACTGCTATCTTTAAATGTTCCATTTTTTGCTTATCTTGTGTTCCCAAATGGCGCACTGTCTCCTTTCTTATCGGCGTGATTACAAGAATTTACTTATGAGGTATGCCTTTTGCACAGTATGGCAAAAAAAAATTAAGCACTGCTTCATTTCTGTTGTGCTTTTAGTGCTTTTAAATTTTAAAATTTAGAGTAGTGAAGCTGTGATCGGAACATTTCCCATGTCACCGCATAGACGGACAAAGGTCATTTCGCAAAGTGCTTTTAGTGCCTTTAGTGCGTTTGCCTCTCCTTAGTAATAACCAATATTCTGCATGTGTTTTGTGTATTATGCTGGTTTAGACTATGTTCCATCCATGCTTCGTCAGTTTTTTATTAAAATTTTATCACTGTTTTCTAATTTCCTATTATTACAATTATGTTGATTGGAAGCCAATGATAGTTTCCATTCAACTCTATATTTGCCTCTAAGGAAGAAATTTCACTTTTTCCTCATCGCTTATTTTTACTACGTTTGAAGTTTGAGACTACTTGCTAAGGAATTTTTATACTAAAGATCAAAATACTGTCTCCAGATTATGTTCTTTCTTCGCAATATTCTTATTTTCTCCTGAAACTTGAATATTATATATTTGTTTTTACTTTGAATTGACAGTTTAATATGAAAAATTTGATTACGAAAATTGTACATTTTTGTAAGATTAAGGAATTCCTAAACGTGATAGTAAAAGGCTCATCTGACTAGTGTTCTCCATGACTCCGGGTTTAGCCGGAGTCGGAGTCACTGACTTCGGAGTCACTGACTCCGACTCCAAGAAAATTTTGGAGTGGCTCCGGAGTCAGTGACTCCGACTCCTTGAAAATAAGGAGTGACTGCGGAGTCAAATTTCACATTTAACTTAGATTTCGCAAATACATATTATGCACATGGTTCTTTTTGTGTGAAGGTGGGGCAGTTATCAAGGGAATTCCATTTAAAAAAATCAAAATTCATCTAAAAGTCTGCAAATTAAGGACAAACGTCTCTAAAAAAAGTAAATTAAGTTAGGAAGTTATCATGAGAGAGGTCAATGAATTGAAACTAATTTGTAAAAGACTTGCCGACATTTGTCCCGGCTCTTGTTTACGTATTAGTTTTAAAAAATAGTAAATAATTTCTAATTTTGAGTTGTCGGATTCTTCGTCGGCATGCCTCCATTATTTAAAATATTTAAATTTTTAAATGCTCCTAAAAGTAGGAGCAAAGCAACTATATATTGCAGCTACACTATATTAAGCAGCTGAGCTGTTAATTAAAGCGGCCCCTATATATAGCAGCAGAGCTGCAATATTTAGTGTATCATACCTTACTGACATACGTGTATTCTGTTTGTGATGTAATACTATATGAGTTTTGTGCATGACATTTTTTTGGAGCTGACTCCAATTGTGTGAAGTCGACTCCGGAGTCATTGACTCCGACTCCTTGTTTGCATATGCCTGGTCCGGAGTCATCGACTCCGACTCCATAGCAAACCACGGGTGACTCCGGAGTCGGAGTCAAGGAGTCGACTCCGACTCCAACTGCGGAGTCGGAGTCATGGAGAACACTACATCTGACTAAATGAGTTTTAATAAGTAGTTAAAAATTTTCATGAAAATCAGACCGATAGTATTTGACAAAAATTTGAAAATTAGTTCGAAGATTGGTGTTGAATTAGAATAGACAGAAATATTTGTTTGGGAAGAAAATGGATGAAAAATATTTAAAGTTGTAGAAAAAAATGCGAATTTAGTTATGCAATTATGCATATGCAATTAATACATTTCTTAATTAAATACAGCCTGAGTTTAATCTATATGAACAAAAACGTAAGCTGGATGCTACGTCGTTTATTCGTAATCTTAAAAACACCGACAACACCGACAGACAAATGTCCTGCAATAGTTCTAACACGTTTCGACATAAACAAAAATATATTTAAGTGAAACTGTGATGCACATTTTTGAAGACATTTGGACGGAAGGACGGACAAACAGACACGACGATAACACTAACTGTCACCTACACAGATAATCTAAGAATAATAAAGTGGAATATGTGTATCTATATACTAGATAGTTGATTTCATACTGCATTTTGTTACCATGTATTACATTTTATTTTCCTATATTATGTCATGACACGAATTAAAACAATTTTAAAAACCTATTGGTAGATATATAATTATTTGGCTTAATATTCATATGCATCGCAAGGGACTTCTACGGACACATGAGCACAAGGGCAGTTTGNTGGAGAACACTACATCTGACTAAATGAGTTTTAATAAGTAGTTAAAAATTTTCATGAAAATCAGACCGATAGTGTTTGACAAAAATTTGAAAATTAGTTCGAAGATTGGTGTTGAATTAGAGTAGACAGAAATATTTGTTTGGGAAGAAAATGGATGAAAAATATTTAAAGTTGTAGAAAAAACGCGAATTTAGTTATGCAATTATGCATATGCAATTAATACATTTCTTAATTAAATACAGCCTGAGTTTAATCTATATGAACAAAAACGTAAGCTGGATGCTACGTCGTTTATTCGTAATCTTAAAAACACCGACAACACCGACAGACAAATGTCCTGCAATAGTTCTAACACGTTTCGACACAAACAAAAATATATTTAAGTAAAACTGTGATGCACATTTTTGAAGACATTTGGACGGACGGACGGACAAACAGACACGACGATAACACTAACTGTCACCTACACAGATAATCTAAGAGTAATAAAGTGGAATATGTGTATATACTAGATAGTTGATTTCATACTGCATTTTGTTACCATGTATTACATTTTATTTTCCTATATTATGTCATCACACAAATTAAAACAATTTTAAAAACCTATTGGTAGATATAATTATTTGGCTTAATATTCATATGCATCGCAAGGGACTTCTACGGACACATGAGCACAAGGGCAGTTGGAAGGATCCTGTTGATAGATTTCAGAAAAAACCCAACGTTCGTATGAATTGTCATTCACCTCTAACTGTCCATTCCTATTTTCCAAATATATTTGATTATTGAAATCTTATCAATTAATCAGAAACAGACAATGCTGTAGAGTGCCATCTTACCTAAACCCTAAATATTTTCCTTCCGATGTTTTGATGTAATAGCTCCCTGAATCTGCTGGCTCAAGAATCCATTCCTGGCTCGAATCTTGAAAATCTTGCTGTTTAACAATGAGTCAATGGTTAGATTATGCCATTGTATATAATTTGTATTATTTACAAAAATAACGACGGATTTTGTTGAGTCAGTCAACAAATATTCTCCGGATAAGATCGTAGCGATTTTGTATTTTGAGTTTGTGCCGTCAGCTATAAAAAAAAAATCTTATTTGAGTATACTTCCCGCACCAGTAAATTTTAGTAATTTATTTTAAATGAAAATTTTTCCTTTTGTGTTCCACGTACAAATAAAAATGCTCATAAAATTGTGGGATAGTTGAAGCATACCTCTTTTACGCAAGGATAGTGTGCATAGGCTATTATACCCTTTGAAGTCTTCTCCATCTCTGCCAAGAGATGCCGAAAAGCACAGATGATGAATCCACAACTAGCAAAAATTATTTGCTTGTGTTAACCAGTGGATTATCACCATATAATCTGGATTTAAAACAGTATTTTTCCAATCGGTTTACTGTATCGGTAGTGCATTACTTCCGGTTAACCTAAGACGTGGGATAGTGCCCCACCAGTGTCTAAATTTTTTTGGTTAATCACTGTTTGCAGAATTGGCAAGGAACTTGTTCTCCGTCAAACTTAATCATGCCCCACTTGACTCTACACTACTTCGTAACTGGCATTAAGCTAGAATTGGTTTCTTGCCAACAGTGATGCGCCAAAATAAATTGGAAAGATATTACAATTTTTGGTTTTGTATTATTAGTTTCAAATTGACCTTTTAGCAGCGACTTGGTTGATGTTATCTTTCCGACATATTCACACTGTGTATGATCTGAGTTATAAGAAGGTGTTTAACGCTGAGGTCTGAATTCCCACAAGCAATAATAAGTATGAGTTAAAAATTCCTCCTCTGAGATATTGGGACCCGTGTTGCAGTTAGGGTTTTGAATGACTCTGACTCAGTGACTCTAAGTCATGACTCTGAGATATGACTCTGCGTCACATGACTTTGACTTATCGATTTCTCGGAATCACTGGTTTTGGGTGACCCTGACTCTATAGAAAAATGGGAGTCACTTCGGTTGTTACTTTGAGCCGTGACTCACTACGAAGAGTCCTGACTCCCAAACAACAAAGCGTTACTGCTTGCATCTTGATTTTTTGCACTACCCTATTTTTTAAAACTCCCGCAACCCACCACAAATCTGAGAGTGGGAGTTTGTGGCCTCGCGGTTCGTGTTTAGTTTGTAGTAGCACACTGGTAACTTATACTACTACACATCAAAATCGTGCTCCAGATTTTAATAGAAATCTAAATTCAATGCGTCTAAAAATTCCAACTCACAATCAAAATCGAAGTAGACAATAGCCATTTGAAATAGAAATGTAAGTCGAAAACGATAATTTCAAAGAACCACGAAATCTAAACCATTATTCGTATTTTTAAATTGTTTAGATCGAAATCCATGATTTTAAGTTTCTCAAAATCGAAACCCATAACATTTCAGGCCATCGAAATTGAAGTATACTAAGCTCTAGAGATAAGTTTCAAGCATGAATAATAAAACAGAGTTTATCTAAGATAAGACAAAGGTTTATACTTGCTCGAATTCGAAATCCGTTATTCGAAGAAGATCGAAATCAAAATCGAAATTGAAATCGAAGTTTAACTCTCCGTACAAGCTGTAAACTAAATAGAAATTCAACATTAATCATTCGAAATCGAAATCCAAAACTTTTCAGTCATTCGAAAGTTTGAATTTAGATTTCGAGCTAATCTAGAAGTGCGGTTTGATAATTACGCAGTAAAAAATGAGTTAAGTAAACAATGGCAATAAAATAAGTAAAAAAGAATTTCAATAATTTATTTAAGAGTTTTTAAGCAAAAAGAGCAGGTAACTTCGCATCTTTGTATCACTCATTTTGAACTTGAATATGTATTATGCTCATTTTACTGTAAAATAAAAAATAAAAATTGCTGTGAATCTGAGTCACTGAGTCATGACAGTCACAGAGTCATGACTCAAGCTTCAGGATTGATTTTATAAGAGTCACTGAGTCAGATTCACTGAGTCATTAAAATTCATGACTCTTACTCAGTGTGAAAATGGGAGTCAGTGAGTCATGACTCTGAATCACCTGACTCTGACTCTGATCAAAATGGACGTCATTCGGAACCCTAGTTGCAGTAAAAAAATATACCGGTGACTCATACTTTTGTTTCACTGAGTAATGCAAAAGTTATGCAAATAATGCTCCAATATCNGTATATAATTTGTATTATTTACAAAAATAACGACGGATTTTGTTGAGTCAGTCAACAAATATTCTCCGGATAACATCGTAGCGATTTTGTATTTTGAGTTTGTGCCATCAGCTATAAAAAAAAAATCTTATTTGAGTATACTTCCCGCACCAGTAAATTTTAGTAATTTATTTTAAATGAANTCAGCTATAAAAAAAAAATCTTATTTGAGTATACTTCCCGCACCAGTAAATTTTAGTAATTTATTTTAAATGAAAATTTTTCCTTTTGTGTTCCACGTACAAATAAAAATGCTCATAAAATTGTGGGATAGTTGAAGCATACCTCNGAAAATTTTTCCTTTTGTGTTCCACGTACAAATAAAAATGCTCATAAAATTGTGGGATAGTTGAAGCATACCTTTTTTACGCAAGGATAGTGTGCATAGGCTATTATACCCTTTGAAGTCTTCTCCATCTCTGCCAAGAGATGCCGAAAAGCACAGATGATGAATCCACAACTAGCAAAAATTATTTGCTTGTGTTAACCAGTGGATTATCACCATATAATCTGGATTTANCTTGTGTTAACCAGTGGATTATCACCATATAATCTGGATTTAAAACAGTATTTTTCCAATCGGTTTACTGTATCGGTAGTGCATTACTTCCGGTTAACCTAAGACGTGGGATAGTGCCCCACCAGTGTCTAAATTTTTTTGGTTAATCACTGTTTGCAGAATTGGCAAGGAACTTGTTCTCCGTCAAACTTAATCATGCCCCACTTGACTCTACACTACTTCGTAACTGGCATTAAGCTAGAATTGGTTTCTTGCCAACAGTGATGCGCCAAAATAAATTGGAAAGATATTACAATTTTTGGTTTTGTATTATTAGTTTCAAATTGACCTTTTAGCAGCGACTTGGTTGATGTTNGGAAAGATATTACAATTTTTGGTTTTGTATTATTAGTTTCAAATTGACCTTTTAGCAGCGACTTGGTTGATGTAATCTTTCCGACATATTCACACTGTGTATGATCTGAGTTATAAGAAGGTCTTTAACGCTGAGGTCTGAATTCCCACAAGCAATAATAAGTATGAGTTAAAAATTTCTCCTCTGAGATATTGGGACCCGTGTTGCAGTTAGGGTTTTGAATGACTCTGACTCAGTGACTCTAAGTCATGACTCTGCGTCACATGACTTTGACTTATCGATTTCTCGGAATCACTGGTTTTGGGTGACCCTGACTCTATAGAAAAATGGGAGTCACTTGGCTTGTTACTTTGAGTCGTGGCTCACTACGAAGAGTCCTGACTCCCAAACAACAAAGCGTTACTGCTTGCATCTTGATTTTTTGCACTACCCTATNAAGAGTCCTGACTCCCAAACAACAAAGCGTTACTGCTTGCATCTTGATTTTTTGCACTACCCTATTTTTTAAAGCTCCCGCAACCCACCACAAATCTGAGAGTGGGAGTTTGTGGCCTCGCGGTTCGTGTTTAGTTTGTAGTAGCACACTTGTAACTTATACTACTACACATCGAAATCGTGCTCCAGATTTTAATAGAAATCTAAATTCAATGCGTCTAAAAATTCCAACTCACAATCAAAATCGAAGTAGACAATAGCCATTTGAAATATAAATGTAAGTCGAAAACGATAATTTCAAAGAACCACGAAATCTAAACCATTATTCGTATTTTTAAATTGTTTAGATCGAAATCCATGATTTTAAGTTTCTCAAAATCGAAACCCATAACATTTCAGGCCATCGAAATTGAAGTATACTAAGCTCTAGAGATAAGTTTCAAGCATGAATAATAAAACGGAGTTTATCTAAGATAAGACAAAGGTTTATACTTGCTCGAATTCGAAATCCGTTATTCGAAGAAGATCGAAATCGAAATTGAAATCGAAGGTTAACTCTCCGTACAAGCTGTAAACTAAATCGAAATTCAACATTAATCATTCGAAATCGAAATCCAAAACTTTTCAGTTATTCGAAAGTTTGAATTTAGATTTCGAGCTAATCTAGAAGTGCGGTTTGATAATTACGCAGTAAAAAATGAGTTAAGTAAACAATGGCAATAAAATAAGTAAAAAAGAATTTCAATAATTTATTTAAGTCTTTAAGCAAAAAGAGCAGGTAACTTCGCATCTTTGTATCACTCATTTTGAACTTGAATACGTATTATGCTCATTTTACTGTAAAATAAAAAATAAAAATTGCTGTGAATCTGAGTCACTGAGTCATGACTCAAGCTTCAGGATTGATTTTATAAGAGTCACTGAGTCAGATTCACTGAGTCATTAAAATTCATGACTCTTACTCAGTGTGAAAATGGGAGTCAGTGAGTCATGACTCTGAATCACCTGACTCTGAGTCTGATCAAAATGGAAGTCATTCGGAACCCTAGTTGCAGTAAAAAAATATACCGGTGACTCATACTTTTGTTTCACTGAGTAATGCAAAAGTTATGCAAATAATGCTCCAATATCGTATTTTTTGTCTATAGTTCGCATAAATGTATTATACACTAACGAATTATAAACTGATTGTAATAAAAACGCTAACTGGGTATATCTATAAATAATATTCTGAATTAATTGTCAGATTAAGGTAATTGTTTAATTTACCTTGCAATGTAAGTTTCCAGATTTGATTTGAAGCTGAATCGGGAAATTTTTTCCACCATAACGTGACAACATTGTTATTAAGCCCGATTCCAGAAGTCACATCAATTACCTAATATTCCGGAAATTGTTAGAACTGTTTTAAGTTAATGCGAATAGACCCTTACCTTGCTGGTTAAAGTATTTTTTATAAAATATAAAAGCCCTGATTTCACTATCCCTGTAGTAATCCCATCTGCAGCTGGAGAGCTCCCTGGATAGCATGGACAAGTGCTGGATGGACTAGACGCAACGACTTGGTTCGTTTTTGAAAATATCCACAGATTTGGGTTCACAGGATCATTGAGGACTACTACAACTTTTGATGTATCCCTATTTCGTCAGTTGTGCAATTAAAAGATATAAACAAACCATGGGGGTACANTATCCACAGATTTGGGTTCACAGGATCATTGAGGACTACTACAACTTTTGATGTATCCCTATTTCGTCAGTTGTACAATTAAAAGATATAAACAAACCATGGGGGTAGAACATACCCTGTGTATTTGAGACTATACATGCCGCTTCCCGTTGTAATGGTAAATGTCAATGTATTATTTTGAAATTGTGCAATATTCCAAACTTGAAAATACTGGTCCGATTTTTGCTGTTTAGTTATTAACTATTAATTGATATGTCAAGCTTTTGCTGTGTGAATAAACATTAATTTCTTACATGAACAACGACATTTATGGTACTAAGCTCAGCATTAAGTTTAGCACTCAATAAGAAGTTTTCGTCTTTTTTTGATGCAATATAGTAACCATTCATAGGTGCTGTTAACAAAAAAGGTTTGTTAGCTACGTTTTTGCTTTAGTTGTCAAAATACATTTACACAGTCGCATTGAGTTTGACCTTACAACTTTCCTCTAAACAGCAAGCTTGCAACATTGCTTCTAGTCGACTGATAATCACAAAAGTTAAAACATTGTGATGTCAAGTCATCGGATATGCAAAAATAGATTATTCGTTTTTCTATAGTGTTTATATTACGAATTAAATTTTCAAATTTCCTAAATTTAATAGTTCTGCTTGAGATAACATTTGAAAGGTTAATTCTAAATTTTCAAAACTGGCTAAAGCTATTATTTTAGAAATCTAATTGAATCATTTATAGGGTTCATAAAAATTTTGTATAAACATTAAAATATTTTGATTTCAAAAAAGTCATAAGTAGAAATCTTGGTCAATTTAATGATGTAACAGTTAACTGTTAACACTTCCGAGTACTCATTTTATTGGTTACTGCAATGCCAACTATAGTTCTTAATAGAAGTTGNGTTAACTGTTAACACTTCCGAGTACTCATTTTATTGGTTACTGCAATGCCAACTATAGTTCTTAATAGAAGTTGATTGATGATTCTATAAAACATTGACAGCAATTTGATTTACCTGGTATTAGCCTCCAAATTTGATTGAGGGTATCAACTCCTTTTGCAGTATATGATATGACAGAAGCATCATCTCTCATATTCCCATAAATAACATCTAGTACCTGATAGGTGCAACATGCAGTAAGTCACTAGTTTACTAAAGGAATTCAGATTTACTTACTTTCAATTGCGGACTCGAGATAAAATACACATCATCAATTTGCACTGATGGAAGGTCACCTTTTGCTGCAAATAGCAAAGGGAGGGCTGAGAGACACAAGGCAAAAGCTACTTCTGGTTTCATTGCAGGCAACAATGTTGACAAATTCTAGCCAGTAAGAAGNGAGAGACACAAGGCAAAAGCTACTTCTGGTTTCATTGCAGGCAACAATGTTGACAAATTCTAGCCAGTAAGAAGGAGAGAAAGATTTGCCTCAATGCAACTAATTTTTGCACAGTGCTGGCCAAAGTTAGGATGAAATGTGGATAATCATTNAGAAAGATTTGCCTCAATGCAACTAATTTTTGCACAGTGCTGGCCAAAGTTAGGATGAAATGTGGATAATCATTCTTGAAAAATTACTCATTTCCAGAGGGGAAAGTTCCAGTTTGGAAATTGAGCTTATGCGATTTTGATTTCAGGGTTTTAGAATTTATAAATTATAATTAATTTCTGACATTTATTTTGCATCTGAATTATAATATTACGAATTCATTTCTCTTCAATTAATTTCTAGCTGTTGGATTATGGCTATTGTAGTTTCAAACCTACGAGAATGGCTCCACGTTTTAGGTATAATTTAGCTTGATGAATAATTAATGATTGGCTTGTGCAGACGACCATCTAATGTCTGATATTGTTGATTATGTAAATTTCGGGACACTCACATGATAAAAAAAAANTTGTGCAGACGACCATCTAATGTCTGATATTGTTGATTATGTAAATTTCGGGACACTCACATGATAAAAAAAATTATTTCCCAGCTATCTAGTTCAGTTTATAATAAAAACATTATTTTCAATAACTATTGCTTATGCCNAAAAAAAATTATTTCCCAGCTATCTAGTTCAGTTTATAATAAAAACATTATTTTCAATAACTATTGCTTATGCCTTCGTTTTTATTTTAATCAGGACAATCGAAAGTTTAAGTTAGTTAAGCTAAGGTAAAATAGCCAAATTCTTGTGCTGTTATGGTTAGCAAAAATACCNAATCGAAAGTTTAAGTTAGTTAAGCTAAGGTAAAATAGCCAAATTCTTGTGCTGTTATGGTTAGCAAAAATACCTTAAATTTTTAATTTGTAAAACGAAAATTGAAAATTTGCGTTGCATAGCAGCTTGTATAATCCAACTAATATTTTCATATGAATACGAGACATGCTTTTACTTGTCCAGTTTTTGTCTTCATAATCTAAATTTTAATTTTCTACATGCTCAAGTATTTCGNTAATCTAAATTTTAATTTTCTACATGCTCAAGTATTTCGTTTGTAGAGTGAGTGGTGTTTTTTTAACAGTTCAATTACAAAATCCAACAAACTTTTACTCAATTGCTGTAATTAACATAATCTTGGCCAAACTTTGTATTGTACATTAGTGTTCGTTTGTTAGTTTGAGATGTGTTGTCGACAAAAACTTGACTTCTAAAATGAAAAACTTAACATATTGATTCTTCTAGTCTATTCGACTCGCACTAGAGGGAAGAGACCATGGGCTGAAAATAGGAATAATGAATGGGTCCACATCGTGCGTTCGATTAGGGTGTGACCGTTACTAAATTAAATATGGTTTGTCTAAAATGAATTTACCCAAGTGTTTTTGAATAGGTTTAGGTTGGGTTTGAATTTGAAAAGTCCATGATATCTCACCTGTAGCTCACACCAAGCTATAACTTACTTAATTTATTATTTTGCCTTTTGCTAAAGCTAAATCTTTCGATAAACACAACATTTGTGTATTTTATAATGCCAACTTCTTGACACTAAAGGTATTAAAAAACTTTGTCTAGCTATGAACCTAATTCCCTGAGCTTTCACAAAATTGGTTTGAGTATGCTGCTAACTTAAAAGTTCTAAATATTAAGTTCAAACCAACATTGCATTGGCGAGATGGTGCAAAATCTTCTTGTTTTAAATATAAAATAATTTTCTTAAATGTATCTAAACTTGGAAAGTTTACTTCCTTTCTTTTTATTCTTAATATTTAAAGCTTTGATGAGAGAAGTCTCGNTGTATCTAAACTTGGAAAGTTTACTTCCTTTCTTTTTATTCTTAATATTTAAAGCTTTGATGAGAGAAGTCTCGTCAACATGTGGATTCAGAAGCATGATCTGGTAAACCACAAAAAAATTATTAAAGAATAAATAAAGCAATTGACAATCTTGGAATTGTATAAATATTTTGCCGCTAAATATCAAACAAAATCTAGGTGTCAGTAATTAATTAAGTCTTTAACAATTGNGTATCTAAACTTGGAAAGTTTACTTCCTTTCTTTTTATTCTTAATATTTAAAGCTTTGATGAGAGAAGTCTCGGCAACATGTGGATTCAGAAGCATTATCTGGTAAACCACAAAAAAATTATTAAAGAATAAATAAAGCAATTGACAATCTTGGGATTGTATAAATATTTTGCCGCTAAATATCAAACAAAATCTAGGTGTCAGTAATTAATTAAGTCTTTAACAATTGAGAAGTTGAATCACATTATAAAATTTTATGAATTGAGTCCCAGCTCGGTGATTCAAGCACGATCTCAGCTTGCTCTACACACAAATACATTTTGCTCACTCTATTGTCAAATTAATTAAACCAGTCGCATATAGTGTTGTATTTATATCACACTTAATACCGAGCGTCTTATAATTAGTCTATGGATCATTAGTTAAAGGATAAAACTCTTGGTTTATTTTGATCAAATGTGGTAGAGCAAATTATTTAAAGACTTGTTCAATATCATTGATCATTTTGGAATCAAATTTACTAGCAATATGATTTATCTGACATTAGTTTCCAAATTTGGTTATAAGGACCCTATTCTTGTACACTTATATGATGCATCATCACCTTTGAGAGTTGAATGAATTTCTAGTGTCATAGTTTGCAACAATCTTACTTCGGTATTGGAAAGTTAGGTAAATATATCTCCATGGTAGCTGATTTTGCTCAGTTTTGGTAAAATTCTGCATAAGATATCTTAAAAATTAGTCAAGTTTATAAAAACTTTTTTTTCAACTCCACTGAGGCAAAATTTCGGTTTGGAAATAAGCTATGACGCAATGAGTTTAGGTTTAAAGAATTTATAAATTAAAATTAATAACATCCATTTATTTTGTTCCTTTAAAATCACCTATTAATTTTCACTAAATTNCCATGGTAGCTGATTTTGCTCAGTTTTGGTAAAAATCTGCATAAGATATCTTAAAAATTAGTCAAGTTTATAAAAACTTTTTTTTTTCAACTCCACTGAGGCAAAATTTCGGTTTGGAAATAAGCTATGACGCAATGAGTTTAGGTTTAGAGAATTTATAAATTAAAATTAATAACATCCATTTATTTTGTTCCTTTAAAATCACCTATTAATTTTCACTAAATTTTTCATCGTTGTTGTAAGCTTAATTGTAGTGGCAGTACTCCTACAACAAATCCACTTTCTAGGTTTTACAGAACTTTTATAAATGGTTAATGTTCCACTTATGTAGATGATCATATGGTATCTAATATTGTAGAGTATCAGAATTTCGAAACAATAATTGGTAAAGTAAAAAAAAATTGTTTTTTAATTTGCAACAAAAATTTCATTAAACTTGCTAAATGTTCCTTCCGTTACACCTAAGAAAATAGAATGATGAAAGTTTTCGAAAAAAAATTACTTTAGATGGTTTATCTTTTTTTGCATCAATCCATTTGAAGACTTAAAACGAGATAAAATTAACCTGGCCTATTCTAAGCTATCATAATTCAAACTTTTAAGCACTTAGTTTTAAATAGAAACTTTGAGATTTTTATTGCACATCCTGTGGCATATTCCATTCAATAGCTTACTTCGAATTTAAAATAAATTTCTGGATAAATTGACTTTATCCATACACCAAATTTGGGATACTATGTTTTCTTGCCGTTAGAACATATTTGTTTTGGAAAATGTGTGACGTTTAATACCATTTCAACTACAAAAATACCACTAAAAGAGACAAATTACAATTAAAAGCTAATCCTTCGTGAGATGCTGGTGTCATAAATATTATTGGTCTTTGGTTTATGTGTTACCGTAGCAGCTTCCTTCCTGTTTCACCATTTGATTTATTTGGTTTGTGATTGTCTTGCTATTGAAACGGTGCTTTCCTAGGGTGGTCCTTGAAGAGGCTAGGGACGTATTCGAGTAATAATTGGACCAATAATTTAGGAAAAGAGTAACTTTATTAGTAATGAGATCCTAATAACTATCAGTATTCTATCTCTAAGATAAGGTTGACTTAATGGTTAAGTCTGGAAGGTTCTGGTTTCGACCTATGCCAAGTTCAGACTGACTTGTCAAAGCCGTTGCTTTCACAGTAGTCTATGATTAGATAATGACAGTGATGAAAACCTTGAACTTTGTGAGGTTAAATTGTTAATTTACCTGCGCCATGGCGACAGGTAAATTGTGCTTAAATGGATTAATTTACTCTGGGTTTTGCATCGTATCACTATCTATTTATGTGCTGCCCACATAAATAGATGTTGGACATTAAAATAATTTGTAACACATCATGTTATAGCATTATATATGTGGGATTTTATGAAATTATGTTCATATTTTGCTAACAAATGACCGCATTTGTCCAACAATCAGGTAATTCATTCCCTGGATATATGGCATATTGGTATCACTATGCAGTTACAAATTGTGGAAAGGATATTTAACTGCAGGTTATTAGATATGGGGAGACTCGTACTCTCACAATAGCCAAGTGAGGTTTTGATCTCCAGAGACAGTGACAAGTATGAGTTAAAATCTCTCCTGTGAGATAAGAAGACCCGTGATCCAGTGTAGAAATACACCGGCTACTCTACTGTTTGTCTCACATAAGATGGCGAGCAGAATTCGGGTTCAAGTCTCCTCAACCCCGAGACTTTTCAAAAGATTTCCAGTGATCTCTCAGTTAGGTTATCTTTTTAGTTGTAAATAATTTGGACGTTAAATTTCCGCCATTAGGAAATTAAGTTTAGGTGTACTAGGTTAGAGGATACAGAAGGCTCTTGATAATGAACACTGGGTTCAGTGTTATTGGGAAGAGGGGTTCTGTGAGAAGGATTTTGTAACGCACGGCGGTTAGATGTGAGAAAAGTCGACTCTGACAGTAGCCAAGCGAAACTTTCATCCTCAGATACAATGACAAGTGTGAGTTAAATCTCTCCTGTGACATAAGGAGACCCATGGTCCAGTGTTGAAATACACCGGATACTCTATTTTTGTCTCACAATATTGATGTTCAACTGCACAAAGTTGCTCAGATGTGCACTCTTTCGAAAAATATCTACAAAGTAATGCATTGGTCATACTCTGTGGCTCTTACAAAAGTTTAAATGACACATGGAGGTCAAATAATATATAAATTCAGTGAAATATGAGTGCCAGCTTGTAGATGAAAACTTTAAAAAATATCTGTTGTAATATTCTTAACAAATTAGTCTTTAGCTATTAATAGTTGAAATACAAGATTGTCTAGTTGTATTTGGTTGCACAGTTGCAGATAATAGATGTTTGTTTCTAAACTACTACACGCGAGCTTATAGCTTTATTCCGAATAAATATTTAATTGATTGTTGATGTCTCAAGTGTGGTATCAACATAGACTTTCTCATGTTCGAAACTTTCTCAAATTTGGTGCCCACATGCAGGTTAGAAAAAACAAAAATTGGATAACAACATATTGCATATATTGCTTAGTTTGCAAGAGCCTTTAATAGGTGTCAGAAATTTAAAAGAAAGAAGTTTTAGAAAAGTAAGATTCTCTAATACTCTCCTCCTTGTATGTAAACATTGTCCTTTCATCTGTACAAAGTATATATTTGTTCCCCACATGGAATATACATATCCGTGTTCAGCGTACCTCGAAGTGTGTATAACCAAACTTTGAGCATAACTTTTCAGATACCCGCTGGATAGTGTTATACCTGTAAAGTACTTCACGATCTCATGTGGTACGGTTTACTCGCAAATAGATTCAGTGCAACAGGTTCCTTAATTTTGTGTTTATTACCATTTAACTATGAAATCAGAATGCTTTACTCTTTATATAATATACATACACATAGTTGGATGTAGTATACTACGTAATTTCAACCGGTTCTTATGAGTACCCAACGCTGTCTTGAGTTCCCTCCATCCTTCTCATTAAGAATAGCTTGATTATCTCCACTAAATATTGGAATATAGTACACATAGATACAACAAAAATAATCGGTATTATTTGTGAAAAATTTTTTTCCACCTAACCTAGTATATTCTGCCACTTTCCAGCCACCATCATATGAAAGTGATTGGATATAACAAGAAGGAATATCACCAAGAGTTGGATATATTTGCCAGAGGGGGCATGGCAGGATATCACTGTCCTAAAAGATTAAACAAACTTTTAGCTGCACGTTGTGTGAATCTGTTTTACTGAAACTGAGTGCAGAAAACGTAAGTGTCGGACTTGTTATTCAACGAGTATCTACTGACCACGGAAAAATTGGATTTTGTACCGTATAGAATCGAGCTTTGATGGAAGGTTTTAAATAATCATATATATTACCTACCGAAAAAGGTAAAGCTGAGGTCAGCAGCTGTTCGTCTTCAAAGTCCAGGTAGATGGTGCTATTACTTGCTGACGATATTATGTATCCGTTGAGAGCTGCAGAATGATATTACAAAGTTTTATAAATTCAGCTTCAACACCGTGATTCATCAGCAAACTCACCTGGTTCTATATACCAATACATCTTACCCCCTTTATCGTTAAACAGATTAAACTCAGTCACATAAAGTTGTTGATTTACGTCATCTGTGATGCCAAGGGCCATATAATTGGTCTATGGAATTATAATTATTTAGAGGCTAAACCTAATGAATTTTGTTACAACTGTGATGTTTTTTGACATTTTATCATTTCAATTAAATTGCACTTGACATCCATATTGGATCAACTTATAGCCATCAAATTCAAGAAAAAAAGTTGATTTTAACTTAGGCATACAATACTTCTAAAGAAATTTATTTTGAAGCAATACCTATAAGCAAATTGGAATATCTGCTTAACCAAAAGAGTCACTAAAATGAAAGTGCGTCTGTTGCTTTAGTGAATGGTCCAAAATGCTGACAAAGTTTAAGGCACTAAACATATTATGGAATGTGCGATTAGCAATTTATTTCTTAATTTGAACAGAACGCTTTGTCTATATCAAAATACAATTTGCAGTACACGAAACTCATAAAACTTTATCCAAGGGGTCACCAAGCTCAAACAAAAAAATTTGTTTTTGAACTGTGGTTTGTGACATTTTTTTTGAAGCCAAACTGCACTGTAGTAACTATGAATCTCGGCTGACCTATCTTTTTTTTTACCGCAACATGGCTTCATCAAATTAAAAGATCGGTATTATAACTAACGGTTATGAAATTTTATTCTGGACCTAAATCATTTAGACTATTAGATTCCTTGAGCAAATGTATTGTGAAATATTCTGTTTCACAAGAAAAATATCTACAAAGTAATGCATTGGTCATACTCTGTGGCTCTTACAAAAGTTTAAATGACACATGGAGGTCAAATAATATATAAATTCAGTGAAATATGAGTGCCAGCTTGTAGATGAAAACTTTAAAAAATATCTGTTGTAATATTCTTAACAAATTAGTATTTACCTCTTTAATGAAGCAATCTTCCGTAAAGAGTCCATACTTTACCCCCACCTTAGGAGTACACAGTTTGTTTGCGTTGTTGTCAACAGTCGGTATTGAGGGCATTTCCCAATCAACTTCAAAAAACAGCCAAAGTTGTTCAGGTTTGTCCACAACATGGTCACTTAGTATCACTTGTTCCGTATCACTAGTTGAAAGTTGATAATTTTTTAGAATCGTTTTAATAAATTGTTTTGAACAAGTAAATTCCTACCTGCTCCACTCCAACATTTTGCCGCTTTTGACATTTCTAATATAGTATTCAAATTTAATTGTGTTGCTCGGGTTAAGTTCAATGTTCCAAAATTGGTTAAGTGCATCTGAATGATGTAAAGTATCTGGATTGGTCTGCTCAACATCATACATAAATTAGGTAGAACCAAAATCATTAAATCATAAGTTAGTTACATGAATAACTGCGACATCATTTATACTAGTCAGAAGAAGATCATTGTTGCTAGAAGCTATAAACTTGAACCAAGTCCCTAAAGTTGTTGCTATCAAGAAAGGGGTTATTAGTTTCTGTAGTGTAACTGGACGAGATTAAGTATTAGCTAGACAAACAATTCGCTTATTTGTAGTATTAGTAGCAAACATAAATTTGTTTAATAAACCTGTAAAATTTTTTATAGTTTTGTGTACAGAAACAACATCTATTAATTTTTTTTACTATAGTGAGTATTTCTCAAAATGCCCTTACTAGTCATTACTGGATTCCACATTTGACTACGATTGTCACTTTGTTTCTCATTTTTCAAACTCACTGGATTACCATCAGTATTATCATCGTTACTCATATCCAGTACCTAATTTCGTCAAATAGTAAAATTTTTATACGGTAGTTTCAATTGTGAAACAAAATTGTGATTGTTTACCTTAAAATTTGAAATCGACTTTATAATGTATACGTTTCCGACTGTAGAGTTGAAGTTGTCACCTGTGTGCATTCCGTAAGTAGTAATAAACATCATGATTATGCCATAAATTCCAATTGTAAAATTGGCAAAATTTTCCATTTTTGTAGTTGAAGTTAAATCTAAGTCTAAGCGCTAATGAGTGTTGATTAGTTAACGATTATGAAGGTTTCAATAAGAGACTTTATTCGCTTAATGTGATTTGTTGGAGCTAAGGTTTAGACTTGATAAAATACAAATGTAGATGATTTATGATGATCTATCTTCGATTTATATAAAATTATGTGAATTGTATGAAAACCTTGAAATTTTTTGAACATATGTAAAAACTAGAAATTGAAAACATTGAAGAAAAGCTAGACTTCATTATGCAACATACTCCTCATGATTAAAATTGAGTTGAACCTAACTGATTTTACCTTATTGAAGGCTCAATTTATTAAATTAATCAAAAACTTTATTAAACATACCCGAGTATAGCGAAAAAAAACATATGCTGTCTGAATTTTGAGTTATTCTGCATACTTTTACTGCATTGAAATTTATAATTTATCAAAAAATACACATACATACACAAGTTAGGAAAAAATGAGTCTCAGAAAGTAATACATTGAATCATATACAGGGTAGGGCAAAAGTAAGTACACATGCAGAAAGTGTTAACTGCAAAAGCCTAGTACTTACAAAGCTTTAATAATAACTATGATTTTAAATTTGCTATTGACTAAACATTTCCCAAGGTTGAATTTATCTATTATGGTGTCATTTATGAATCTTGCTGAACATTTTGTTCCAATTGCACTCCATTTCATGCGTTGTTCATAAAAAAAATGAACAAGATGAAAAAAAAAAATTTTTTTTTTGTTTTGAGTTGTCAGTAAAGTATATACGTTTACAGGAAATTGTTGTAACATAATCCACTCTATAATACATTAGTTTAAAAAAACGAGAAAAGGGCAATCTATTTTTCAAAAGGTGAATTTGTAAATTATTAAATACAACGCATGAATTTCTCGTAAAAGCTAAGGAAAAGTAAGTATAATGATTTACATCCATTGTAAATAAATATAAAAGGAGATGACGATATTTTGGAACAAACAATTTTGAAATAGGATTTTCAGGTATAAAATCTGCCAAGTACATTGTCATAAAAGAATTCTCCAAAAATGGAATATTAAACGAAAAAATTATAATGTGTAGTAGTAGTAATATTGGCAACAGTACATTCCCATGACTTTTTTGAAATTAAATATTTAGTTTAGTTCTGAAAATGAATTGACAGTGATGGTTAAAGCCATTCCTTCACAAGTCACAAAGTCACATTGACCATAGGTCAAAATTAATTTCCATTCACCCTAGATTTGGTGATAAGAGTGCAAAAAGCTACCTTCAAAACCAAGATATTAGTGATAGAGGCGATAGTTTGTTTCACATTTACTACGTTCATCAAGAAAGTATAACATTGATAATCTTGTCTTAAATTTTTAATACTTTACAACACTTAGCATGTTCAGTAATCAAAATATTCTTCAGAGCTCTGGAAGCTACTTTTGTCCCACTCTCTTTGCTAGAAAAAGCAGTTGTCTTAAGAATTGCAGAATTTCTCTTTGGGAAAAAAAATTTTTTTTTCTCTGAAAAGTTATAACATATTTAGAAAGATCATTTAAGAGCAGTGTTTGACGTCAAAAAAATCAAGTATCTGCCATCACTGGATCAGAAGTTATGATATTTTGAAATTGGGATGGGATTTTAATTTTTTGATATTCTTTTGAAACGTTCATTCCCTGCAACATCTTATCAAAATAGTATCAAAATAGTACTTATAATTTAAATTTAAAAAAAATCATCCAGTGATCGTGGACACTTTGAGCTTTCCACATAACTACTTTTCGATGACCACTCTGAAACTTAAAATTTATCTCATAAAATACTTTGTCCACAAAATAAACGCCACAAATTCCTAAGAACACTCACTTTTTCCAGCACATGGCATAAAAAAAAAAGTTGTTTCCATCCGTCTTAAGATCTTGTGGACCATTGTATTTTTTTTTACCAAATTTGAAATATTAGCATGATCTTTTTCACATATTTATAAATCCTTACAAGGACAAAGCGTTAAGTAAAATTATTATTTTTGCAATAAATATATCTAAGTATGGTTCGTTGTGTATATTGTATAACTCCAAATAAATTACTATGCCTATGTGTTGTTCGATAACATCAGCACATTTACCATTCTTACATACAGATCATTATTTAAATTTTAGCTACTATTTTGGAAGCAATTTTTTACTTTAAACATTGACCACATGTCCCACGGTGTTGAAAATTCTTCACGTAATCACTTCTAACATCATCAATGACTTTGAAAATTCAAGATAGTAAATATTTTTGAGTATTTTATTGGGACGATTTTCCATCGGCACACTCTGTTACTCAAAAAAAAATTAAACTTTTTTGTTTATAAACACAAAAAAAAACAGTAGAAAACCGCGAGGTTATAAAAAAATAATTTAGAAGAATATTTGTTCAGTCTGCGTCTTCAACAACTTCAAACTTAAAGTTGTTCATACGCATACTAAATTACATAATTTTTATTTTAGTCACTGAAAACACTATTTCAAGTAGCTCTACAATCAAATTCACTTAACAAAATTCAAAAACTATTTTAAAATTCAGTGCTATCCATACAGTAAATGTTTAATGCCATCTACGCAACTTGCTCTTTCCAAATACAATTCATCGATAGTTTTTATATTATATTTTGATACCTAATATCCCTAATCCTATCTGTATATTCCAATGCCACTTAGAAACTTAAAACTATTCATAAAGAAACATCTATGAAATTCACACCTTGCTTTCTCTAGATACTAGTCACAATTAGCTCTTTTAACCAATGCCACAAAAAAATTCTCAAGTTTGAAATTTGAATTTTCTTGGATCAGCACCAAACAGAAAATATGAACCAATCGGTATAAAAAATCAAAATTTCTCTCTATGCTTCTTTTTCTCTCCAATTTTTTTTCATTTAAAAAANATTCTCAAGTTTGAAATTTGAATTTTCTTGGATCAGAACCAAACAGAAAATATGAACCAATCGGTATAAAAAATCAAAATTTCTCTCTATGCTTCTTTTTCTCTCCAATTTTTTTTCATTTAAAAAAAATTGTGAAAAACGAATGGGGCTNTTTTTTCATTTAAAAAAAATTGTGAAAAACGAATGGGGCTGGATGCTTAACTCTGCTACAGAGTTCCGTCCATAATCTTAATCATACTCATCAATGCAGGAGGCGTGTAGAATAAATTTATGGTTATATAATATTTAATATTCTAAAGAGTCCCGTTTTCCTTCCATTCATGCTATTCCCAGTAGTGAGAGGAGTGGAGTTGGAGTTTTTCTCTTTTGTCATTTCCGTACCCAATAGGATTGTTAGAATCTTAGAAATAGAAAATAATAGTCTACCACTCCCACAAGAAATAGGAAATGAGTCCGGACTCATTAACCCCACTTTCAAACAATGGTTGACTGTAAGAGAATAATAATTCTACATAAAAGTACTCAGAATAAGGAGAAAGTGGTGAAAGGAGTGTATGAAGAGAGAGCATGTTCAATTTTGGTAGTTCCTCTTGTTATGGTAATTTCAAAATGAGAATTACATGTAAATCGGCCCTATCACTTCGGATCTTTTGTTCTTACTCTCAAAAGACCAGAAAACTATACCATTCTTGTCAAATAGAACAACCAAAACTTATAACCATAATACATACTTTCTAATACATTGTTCTTAGGAAATTTGTTGTCTAGAGGACTCACATGAAAGAGATTTCATATATAAATGCGATTTACAATCACAAACTCCAATTAAACTAATTACATTTTAAAGGATTCGGATTTCACGACCAGACGGTTTATTATTAGCAAAAATTTTATATGTATTACTATCAACAATTAAACCTACCATGAAATGTTACCAAACCTTACTTGTTTTATGTAATTTTTATTGTAATATTTGTTTCACTAGTACATAGGGTGAACAGAGAAATTTGAGCCTACAGTATTCTATTATAATCATTATTTTTATTTCTCTTTGTGCTAGTAGTTAGACCCTATAATTTGTTTCAAAAATTTTTAAACTATTAATTTCATACTCCTCGGGAACTACAAAATTGGTAATAATCTTAAAACCAAATCATCAATCCCTTCATGGATGGTTATACAAATTTTATATCTAACATCATAAATAAGAAAACCTTGCAAGCAACGTTGTCTATAGGTAGTTTTTGTTTGTTGGAGAACTGTGTGAAATTAGAGTTGATTATTAATTAAAATAAAACGTATTTTAGTTTAAATAATCAAATAAGTAAGTAACGTAACTAATAATAAGTAATGTTATGAATAGAATGAGCTAAAGTCGGTTGAGTAAATTTTTATTTTAATAGCAAGGACGAGAGGAACGATATAGTGAAACTTATGTCTTAAACTCAAAGGATAGATTCTAATAGGGAATTTGAGAAAATTTATAAAACAAATTTTTTGGCCTACTGGTATTAATGTGTAAAGGCAGCGAAAAATTTGCGAATGAATAGCAAAGTTTTGTCAAACATAAAATCAAGAATTAAAGCCCCACTAATAATCAGAGTCGACCTNTTGCGAATGAATAGCAAAGTTTTGTCAAACATAAAATCAAGAATTAAAGCCCCACTAATAATCAGAGTCGACCAAATGTCAGACTTCCTTGTTCAACCATGTTAATGTTCTTATAATTAAACGGTTGAAATAAAATTAAAAGAAGGAATGATTTTGATACATTTTAATACAAACGAAACAAAAATAACCGATTTCTAACCCAAAATCCGATACGAAACATAGCCTGACTTCGGAGACAGTGGAAAATCGTTTGCTAAAATTTTGCATCTTTACATCCATACAAGAATTTACTTTACTATTGTTTATCCATTATCTTAAATTTAATGATTTCTTTTACATTTTATTTACCATTTTTAATTAAAATTCTCCGAGTGTTTCCATAGTTTTGCACAAAACAGGCGTAAAAACTCAGTTCTTTTGATAAGTAATTTTTATTCACTAATACTTTATTTATTTATTTTGACTTAATGTATTCTGAAGTTACTAGTAACAATTACCTATCCCAGGTTCATTTTGAATTGTTGCTTGTCCTTTGCTTTATAAAGCGAAGTGATATACACCCTAATATGTTCAAAACATTTTTCAACTCTAGTTGCCGAAGCATCTTGGTCAAAATTTAAAAAACAATTAATTTTACGCAAGATTAGCGGTCAGACTAAAATACATATCCCAAATCAACACTCAACTGGTAGAAGTAACAAAACGTTTCTCGACTTGCTTAAGGTTGACCACATATCTTTGGCCTTATATCATAATTCCTATTCCCTAAGCCATCGAAGTGTAGTCTGCGCTTTTGACTGTGTAGAGTAATCGGTTTAGGTGAAAACTAAATGTTTGAATTTCGTTTGCAACTTTTTTTTACCTTCAACCTGACACATGGAAAAGGAGAAAAAATGAGTATGGATTACATTGTCTGCTATACTCCCACGCTTTTTTGCTAACCTTGTATGACCGCTGGTGTAAAATGATATACTGTGTATAACAAAACCAGTGGGAACGACTTTGGAGTAAAAGTCACATGTGCCATTTCGAAATAGCATTATATGGTAACACCTGATTTCTCAACTTCGGCTAAACTCTGGAATGTGAATATTTGGCACACTTTATGCAAAACTTTTTACTTTGACCATTTCAAACATTCTGCTCATCTTATGAATATGTACGATGAAGGTGTTTCTTTTTTAATAACACATTTTTCATAGTTTCTTTGCTACAAAAATGCATCCTTACGCTTTATTTGTACAACGCATCATGAGCTATTGTTCACAAGAACAATGAAGACTCAAATGCCCAAATATTTAACAACGGTCATCATTTGTTGTTTCCCAACACATAGACACAAATTTTGAGTTAGGAAGTTATAGCCAAGTGTAGGAATAATAAATAAATTGAAGTCGCAGACTACAAACTATATTTACACAACGAGAGATACTTAGATACTTCCAGGCTCCAAAAAACTTTTCATATTAAAAAATCTATGACATAAGCGTCAATAATCTAAATTATAAATTGCTAGATTGTTAATCTGCACGAAAGTGAATCAAAACATAAACCTTAAATATTTACGTAGGGAACCTTCAATACCACTATATTCTCAAATAAACAATTTCACTATAATATATTTTTAAATTCTGGCATCAAGACGAATTTTAGTTATTTGAATCAATGTGTACTTATGTGATATAAACATAAATCGATTTGTTTATTTCAAAAAATTTCAAATTCATATGGAAATTTTGAAATCTACACAAGCAAAAAAAGTGTGTCATTTGAAGAGACATGCGTCACTAATACTATATCAATAGTTACCATATTTCATCCACGTTTCTGGTACAATATGACAATAAAAAAATAAGGTATATATGCTAGTAAATTTTATGATTTATTTTATTTCTTGTAACACCCGCCGATGTATGCTAGAAAAAGTTTCTGTCCCATGTGTTCTGTCTCGACGTATTTTATTTTTTGTATGCTCAAATGTATGTACGAGTGGCAGATGGATCTTATGATCTTCCTAACGACATTTATTTTCTCTTTCTCAAAGCTTTTTCTAAGTTCTGAACTTCCATTTCGTGAAAGTACATAAAAATGATGTGATGTGATAATGTGCTTTGTAATGTTACCTCCTGACATGTGCTTTTCTACTATCTTCAGTTGTATATAAAAAGATATAAAAAAAGGATCATGTATTATATGAATATGCATCAAATACTTATGGATTTGAGCCTTAAGGCGTATATACAATTCTTCATTCATTGTACATATAGTTGAGCCGGGAAAATTCAAAAACTAAAGTGACTAGACATGTCTCTCAACGGAAGTAAAGGAAATGAGTGATTTTGATGACAAAGTGGGTCTGATTGAGAGCTTAGCCTCAAGTTGATGTGCCAAAGAGATTTCCAATCTCTGAACATGGGTCTAAAAGTGCAGACTTATAATTATGACCCACTCGAGAGGAAGTGAGAGACAGGGGAAAGCCATTAAGCACTACAAATTTTGGAGAAAGTGGCGGTAGGATTTAAAAATATAAAAAAAAAACTGGAGAAGCAACGGGCGGAATGGAAGTGGGTAAATATTTGAACCAGAAGCACCACAAAGGCACATTAACCATTATACAACCTCACTAATGCTCTATCCTTTGCCAAGAAAGAGTCATTCAGAAGATTTTTAATAAAAGGAACAGAAAATAAACCGCGGGAGTTTTCAAATATTTGAAGTCAAGAGGTTATGTTACGCCTAGATAATCACTTATAGGTAAGCTACAGTTTCCTGCTTTGTTGGGTAGCGTGACAGGTATATGAAATATCGGTTTTACTATATAGGTCATAGTTCACCTGAAATTTTAACAATGGTTTATTTTTGAAAAAAATGTATTGAACTTTAAAAATTTGTATAACAAATTATTTTTTGGTATGTATAGCAGGCGGATTGTGATAGAAAACTTAAAGCCCTTGACTGTAATTTGTCCTGGGCAGAAGGATTTTGAAAAGTATATAGGGATTCTGTCCTGAAGACAATAGATGTTATTTTTTTAGTAATGGATGAGAGAAAACGGAAGCCGGAGAAAGGCCGAAGAGTGAGGCAAGCGTGTTCGTGTTGGCTTAAGCGATTCCTAATGTTTGAGACCTAAAACTCCAAATTCCTACTACTTTCAACTTTCACCAAAACACCTAGGGAAATTTCATTTTCACGAATCCCATCATTCTACGGACGAGCGGAGATCTGCTCACAACAAAGAGAAAGTGACCTCAGACGATAGTGTCACGTGGTCTATGGGTTCAAATTGCCCTCCTCCCATCCATCATCATTAGAGCGATTACTGTCAGACTCTATATCTAGATTGAAACTAAACTCTGAGAGGATGTGGCTGTTGAGAATAAGTTTTTGTATTTTGTCGCTTCTGTCCGTTCTTACTCAGGCCTGTTATTTGTATCATTCAGATATGCCGGATCCATGTGCGGACAAGGCTTGTTTATTTGGAAGTCGCTGTGTCCCTTCATCTGATGGTCACTATGCAACATGTGAGTGTCCACAGTCATGCCCAAATTATGGAGATACTGAAGAGTCTATGCCAGTTTGTGGATCTGATGGTAAGAAAATATTCATTTCTAAATTTGTCTCAATGATATATAAAGGTAGTCATGGTTAGTAGTAATCATACCAAAAGTTGTACCAAAAGTAAATTCTCATATCCACGTCCCACTTAAGTCAAGAGTAGAGAGTCACTATTGAAACAAATAAATGATATCCATAGTTTTGTTAATAATGCACAAATTTTCAAAGAGTTGTACTCTTAGTTATGAAAATGATATGATTTTATATGAATGCAAATTATGTAAGTGATAGATTCCTGAATATGCAAATAACATGGTACGTTTAGATTTACACAGTGTGTTCCAATAAGAAGGCGATATTTTTGCGACATGGTTTTGCAAAAAATCAGAAATCGATTATATTTCAGCCAAATTCATGCATTATGAACTGCTCAAGTTGCTAAAAATCATTGCTATGAAAGTTTAGTTCACTTTTCTTAGGTCAAAAAGTGTGGCACAAAACTAGTTTGTTAGAATTTTTGAAACTATAAATCCGAAAATCCGTGTTCTAATCTGAACAGACAATTGAAAATGAGTACTACAACATCATTAGCAGAAAAAAATTAAAAAATTTTGTTTATAAGTATGAAAAATGTTTACTGGTTTTAAAATGGTTAAACAAAAATCAATGAACATATTTGATTTTGACGAGTTGTATCAAATGTACTTTAAATTTTTAAAATTTCTCGGTAGTATAAAACAAGAAATTTTTTATCCATTCTATAATTTGTAAATTGATTTATGTTGTCGTATAATAGTTGCTACTCTCACAAAAATTTGTCTAATATATATTTATACAAACATTACATATATGTAATATTATGCTTGACATATACCTTCTATATACTAAGTAGATAAGATAGACGCTATATAATACTTATTCTTTGCTACTATCATGCATACTACATAACAATCTACTACAACTTTTTAATATTACATACCATGTTAAATACTGCATATTATACCATATAAATTTCGTAATTTACTATACAACATGTACAGTGTAATGTACAGGGTGTTTAAAATAAAACGTTACTGATTTTCTCCGACTTTCACCAAAATTGATTGAATCCAGCAAATTACACTATCTGTGGCAGTTGGGTGAAGTTGTCTTACATTTAAGTACAAAATAAAAACTATAAAAAAATCAAACAAACCCAACATAAAATATAAATAGTACGTGTAATACAGATAC